>JAVGWX010000004.1:124640481-125022981 GCA_036924085.1 Ariolimax columbianus
CGTAAGGTTACCTCGAAGGATGTATGTAATTTGGGGATCACTCAATAGTTCCCTCCCAGCCCGCTTGTTGTTTTTATTATGTACCTTATTCCAGTAAAAAGAGGTATTCATGATGCTGATAGCTAGTTATGTAGAACAGTACTACATAAGTCATTGTTGTCAAAGGACATACGTGTTTATCACAGACTGTCTGATAGGTGACCGGATACATCTGCTGAGAAATGTAGGAAATGTTGATGAAATATGAGAGAAGTGGGTTTTATCTGTGCATACCATCGCTCTTGTTTCAGCAGACTTACAGATCTGTTATGATAGTAGTGTCCTCTGAAAAGACTTTCAATCCCAAAGACCTTTGAAAGTTGCATAGTTCTAAAATATCTTCAAGGTGACCATTGTAACTTGGGTCGGATCTAAAGGAAGGGCCACAACTCATCTAGAATTAACATAACAACCAACCAGAATAGAGGCCAATCAATGGTAAGAACACACCAGACACAAAGGTAAGATTACACCAGACACGAAGGTAAGATTACACCAGACACGAAGGTAAGATCACACCAGACACGAAGGTAAGATTACACCAGACACGAAGGTAAGATCACACCAGACACGAAGGTAAGAACACACCAGACACGAAGGTAAGAACACACCAGACACGAAGGTAAGATCACACCAGACACGAAGGTAAGATCACACCAGACACGAAGGTAAGATCACACCAGACACGAAGGTAAGAACACACCAGACACGAAGGTAAGATCACACCAGACACGAAGGTAAGATCACACCAGACACGAAGGTAAGATCGCATCACACACGAAGGTAACTCACACTAGACACGAAGGTAACTCACACCAGACGCAGAAATAAGCGTACAAAAGACACCCTGGTGAAATCACACCTTACACAAAGGTAAGCTTTGAATGAACATAGCAGAACACAAGTTCTATGCTGGTCATCAGTTTAACCATGTCAATTATCTCCCATCGTAACATCGCTGTTATAGAGATCTGGAAACATTTTTAACACACAGTTCATAGATCTGCACGTGTTTCCTTTGGTTGAAGAACTAAATCACATGATTAGTTTTTATGCCCAAGTAAATGATATGACAGAAGTCATTGAGGACAGTCGTGCTGCTCTGATTAAATTCGAGCGCTATCCTAACGGAAGTACTCTGCACATCTTCAAATCAGGCAGAAACAATGTTAAACAAACACCTCGTAGTTGTGCAGATGAGTAGTGGATCCAGCAAGGTCAAAACATTCAGACTGTCCCACAAACATGCGACATCACACACACATATAATGCTATAAAGAAAGCTTACATAGAAAGTATACATAGAAAACTAGTAGTGATGTCTGCACATTTCTTGATGATGAAATACCCACAAATGATAGATGTACCCTATAGTGCGCCAAGATATAGACGTTACGGGGCGGCTTGTTGCAGCTTTCCACACATCCCGAGTGTGCTGGTCAAGATGGACCGGGTCTTCCAGGACGTGTTGCTATGCTTGCCTCCATCTGCGTGTTGGTTACTACTATGGTGATCACGCCGATCCCACATCTCGTTAACCTGGCTGCTATGATAAAAGCCCGTTCAAGGAAGGACTGCGGGGAAGTCGATGAGAGGGTCTTGGCCAGTATATTTCGTCTGACCATACGTTAGTCTTCCTTCTCACTGCCTTCTCAAAATCATAAACACACTCTTAAGACAGCAAAGACTACAATGGCCTACTCGTATTTGCCGCATAGAAGATGGACGTATATCTAAAGATATTTGAAATTGACAGCTGGCTCATTACAAGAAAACAGTCGGTAGAGCACAGCATAGGTTCAAAGATGTGTGAAGGGGACAAGAAGGGGACAAGAAGGGGACAAGAAGGCACTCAACATAAGTCTAGTATCCTGCAAAGCTGAAACTGCAGATTATCGAAGTGGAGGTGCTCTGGAAGACCACCAAAGTTTGGACGAGTTTTTTCAAAACGAATTGGCTGACGTTAAATGTTTGAAGTTAAATTACCGGCGGGGGATAACATTACCTTTCTTCGATTCCGCATGAGGGAGGGACTGTGCATCTTCTGTTCGAGAATCTTTGACGCCGCTCAGACTAGACTCATTCTAGATGATACGCTGATAGCTCATTGTCTAGCGTGTCCCTCGTACATCAAAGGAATTTCTCATTTGTCGTTCCTTATTCTTACCAATAGTAGCAGATCCCACTGTTTGTCCTAGGGCTACTCTAACTTAGAACATTATCAAACTCAGCCACATCAATGATTACCACACTGCAAATAATATAGCACACAGCAGATGGCATATTTATTATATAAAACTCAAATACGAAAAATGAGTAGTGAAATTACAAACACAATACAATACATATCATCTTAACTAAATATTCCTACATAAATAAATATGTTAAAATAAATATTAACTAAAGCGGAAATTGTAAGCTATCAAAACCCAGTTCTATTGCCGTACACACATCACACACACACATCTATTTAACAGTATCCTCAACACACCTTATCAAAAAATCTTCCTCACTCAAATCCCCTCAGGCGGGCGATCTGGACATAATGCATTCTATGTATTCTATGTATCCTCACGACTCTAGAACATACCTCGTTCCCTCGGTGCTATCTCCAACATTCGTACAACAGTCTATCAATCGCTCCTCTATCTAAGTCGGTGAGCTAACCAGACTCCTATCTACATTGACTCATTCCCTCTCCATGCCAGCCTGCTTGAGCTAAACTTTGTCTAGTGTTATATACTCTTAAGCAGTATCAGAGCTGACCAATGGATCTTAGGGGGATGGCTCTTTTCAGTCATTGTTGGAACGATTTACTTTGCACACCGGTCACTCATCTATCGCAGCAAGCTCCGCTGCCCTCCCGTCTGTCACTCACCATCAACTACCCACATTAGAACGCCAGTGGTCAGTTCCTACCTGTACATTCTTTCCCCAACTCCGATTCCCTTTGTTGAGACGGTGAGTGACCAGACAGAGAGTGACATGGGCACGCATTCATGTACCTTTTTTATCAGTGTCGTCAACCACATCACCCCTGCCCTAAACTCTCTTGCTCCGGATGGAACTGTTACACAATTCTCTCCAAAATGTCCCTACACAAAGACAGCGGTACATAAAACGAATTCATATAAATGTATTAGTTAACCAGAGAACCTAATAATGCAATTGATATTATTGTCTGCATATCTGTTCCACGGCACTACCTAATTTTCTATTCGTCATGAGATATATTCTCTTACATCTGTTTGATCGTAAACAATGTTTGCATGGCTAAATCCTCGTTCAGAATTGAATGTACTGAACCAATGCTTATCCCCACCTTATCTGCACGTTCTTAGAGGATGACCTGACGGTTCTGTAAGGTCAAGGTACGTACTTAACGAATGTCTATAATTTCACCTTGTTGAGGTCCTACCGGAAAGCCATCGGCTCTCTATCGGTTGCACAACTTCGTAATGTCTTCGATGGATATAGCCTCACCACGAACATCCTGTTGAATCTTCTGAATGGTTTCCACTTAGTTATCACCTAGCTTTTGAAAAAATCTGATGCAATACCGCTACTCCATTATTTCCGTCACTTTGTAGTAAATGAAAAACCGACTGTTTCTGACAACGCTCAACACTGTAATTTTGACTCCCAGAGACTCATGTAATCTGAGATGGTCATAACAATTCACGCTTGCGTGGAACAAATTACGGTCGGAAACATTTTTGAAAACACTCCGTACATCGAGGGAAATAGTTCAGCTACCTTTGCGAAGGTATTTATTTCATTGATATCTCCCCCCACCCCCCCCCCCACCCCCGTCGAGCTCCATTCCCCCCTCCCCCCACCACCACCAAAAAACCAAAAAACGCTCCCTCCTTCAGACGCATGCCCTATATGCCCCATGATCCCAAGAAAAGGCAGATTTACAACGCCGTAGAGGTCATGTCACTCAGGTTCAACCCGTTTTAATGTTCTTTCTGTTATTTTGATTGACATATAACATTTATGTCAGCATTAATATTTGCTATCCCATCATAACATTGATTCTTTTCATTTTAGACAAACCAATGAGTTTGCAGGCAGCAATGGCACTGAACAACCCACTATCATCGACAAAGATGTCACTATCACCGGATATGACGTTACTGTCAAGTGATGACCCACATCCGGGATATCTAGTACCCTCCGCTAACCTGGCAACCAATTTGAGCACCTTTCGCTCGCCATTTATTGAGGATTCGTCAGATGTCCAGAGTAAGCTTGGTTAAATAAAGACAAGGGCGACACGGCAGCTGGTCATGCTAGATTACGATGGTACTGGGTATTTTGGTGTGTGTCGGTGTCAGCACACTCTTGGGACATCAATCAAAACCTTGTCAGCTCTCTGTGGTGCATGTTCTTTCAAAAAAACCAAGACCTTGTGATCTATGCCTTCAGTTTTAACTCTGTCTCTCTTTTTCTCTCTCTCTCTCTTTTTCTCTTTCTCTATCTTTCTCTCTCTCTCTATCTTTCTCTCTCTCTCTCTCTGTCTCACTCTCTTAATATCTCTATCTATCTATGTATCTATCTATCTATTTATTTATCTATCTATCTATCTATCTATGTATCTATCTATCTATCTATATATATATATATATATATATATATATATATATATATATATATATATATATATATATATATATCCCTATGTTTTGTGTCAGCAGCACACAATCATTATTTCGTTATTTGTGTAAGATCATTTCATTTCTATAAGAGAGAACATACATCTGTCTGTTTTGGTTATCTTACTTATAACAGAAGATCTCTTCCTGTTTTGGGTGCTTGACTTATAACAGAAGACATCATTCTGTCTGTGATGGCTGACATATAACAGAAGACCTTCCCCTGTCTGTGATGGCTGACATAAATGTTTCATAACACTGTATTAATTATGTTGCTCTCCCCTTACTTCCCAAACAATAACACAGAACAAGAACGGTAAATCATCAGCATATACTAACAGCTTCAGCTTCCTCATGGGGTACACAAAAATCCTCTTAGAGAAGAAATAATGCGTGCACTGCGCGCCATTGTTAACAATCTATCAGAACAGCGATTTTCTTATCGTGAAGTTAAATTTAGGGATGTATATGACTTAGGAATCAATGCCTCTAACCTCACTAGTCACCATACAGTGCGCAGGTTATTTTATTGTATGTCTTATAACTTGTGCCGAATACATTTCCTGGCAGAAAATAAGTTGGTTTGGTCATCTCATGAGAATGCACCCTCATCATCTTCCACTGATGGCTTACAATACTGGTAGATATTGCTATAGGGCAAGAGGGCGACCGCGTGGCAGGTTGATAGATGACATTAGAGTGATTATGCAACGACAAGGGCTCACATTGACCGACGCAACGCACTTGGCACAAGATAGACGACTCAAGCTCCCCACGGCGCTAAACGGCACAGGTGGAAAGAAAACTAACTTACTAAACTTATATCAGGAAGTAGAGTCATGCATCGAAGCGGCAGATCGTTATGTACAATAGTAATGCAAGAATCATTGTTGGAAGAGAAAACCAGTGCTTAGCCCTGCCAAAGATGGATGTGTCGGACCATAAGGTGTAAATATCGCAGTCAAACTGTTAACTAGCGACACAACGCATTCTGTTCTCCGGACACATATTGCTACTTTCAAAGCCCTGTTTAGGACTGGTTAGCGGGAGACTGATAACAAACGCAGAAGACGAAGGTGCTTAGCACAGACTGCCTGCTAGGTGGCTGACTACAGTTGTTGTGAAATGTTGAAATGTTGGTGCTGTGGTGCTTTATCGTTGTGTATAAACTCCGTCTTGCTCCAGCTAAGACCTAGCCACTTTTTAAGACAGTCGGGATATCTTGAAAGTCTTACAATCCCAAAGCCTGTTGTAGGTCGTTTAGCTTCATCCTCAATGTGATCCTTGTAACTTGGGTCCTGGGTCTCATCCTCGAGGTGATCTTTGAAACTTGGGGCCTGGTCTCAGACTGACGGTGATCATTGTAACTTGGGGCCGGGTCTCAGACTGAAGGTGATCCTTGTAACTTGGGTCCTGGGTCTCATCCTCGAGGTGATCTTTGTAACTTGGGTCCTGGATCTCATCCTCGAGGTGATCCTTGTAACTTGGGGCCGGGTCTCAGACTGAAGGGGATCCTTGTAACTTGGGGCCGGGTCTCAGACTGAAGGTGATCCTTGTAACTTGGGAACGGGTCTCTGGAATGACCCCAACTGATCTAAAGATCAGCCTAATAACAAACCAGAATAATATCAGAATAGTTGCAAATCAATTGTAAAAACGTACTCGAGACATCGATACAGATCTTTCTTTAGTTCGCTGATAAATCAAGTTTCGGCCCTGGATTCTCCTGCTCCCCCACCAGTAGCAAGGGAACAGAGAGCCCCACCCCCAATCATGTTGTCTTTCTGAGAATAATCACTAATCTCTATTACACTTCAACTCTGACGCACGCCTCTGCTATAAAACAGCCTTGACCTTATCATTAAACAAACAAGACGTCATTTTCTTTTATTCCAGGAACGCGTGCATGTTCTAACCCTGATTTCATGAAAAATATGCCAACCAAAACATTTGCTGTGGTAATTAACTGCGCAAATATATCTCTTGGCTGCTTCGAGAAATTCACTCGCTCTTTGAAGAAGTGTCCATGCAAGGGATGTGAACTAACCACAAACCTGGAAACAGCCGATGTGGTAGTGTTCTTCGTGTTCAGGTGAATGTATTTACTTTTATGTTTGTCTTTGTGAATTTCTCTTGTCATTCATGGACTATTTAATTTGACAAAACGTTTGATCTGTGCGTGTGAGACCGACTCTGTGTAAGGACGGCAATGCAACGAGCTTGAAAACTGATGACCGTAGTTCGCAGAAAACTTGTTGAGCCATACTACCAAACAGTATTGAATGGCACAACCGATACTAGTATGACATACGAAGAGTCAAAGCGGCTTATTAGAGCTAGATACATGACCAAATGGGAAACCGAGCATACTGGCTACACCAAAAACGATGCCTATTACCAGTTGAACAGAAGAGAGCAGGTCGTGGTCTTCAGACTTCGCACTGGCTACAATAGACTGAGGTACCACCTATTCAACAAATTGAAGATAGGTGGCACCGACGAATGCCCGTATGGTACCGGGAAAATGACCGCTGAGCATTTGCTGCAAAACTGCCCGACATACGAGGATCAGAGAGAGTAGATGTAGCCATCACCAGTGGCAACACTAGACAAGCTCTATAACAGTGTCGACAGCCTCAGGATGAGCGCTACCTTTTTCGAAAAAATAATGGTTACTGTCTGACTGCGTACGATGAAGAAGAAGAAGAATGGCACAACCGACAGTAGTGCTTGCTTTGGAATCCACATATCTCGCTCTCTCTCTCTCTATCTCCTTCTCTCTCTCTCTCTCTCTCTTTCTCTCTCGCTCTCTCTCTCTCTCTCTCTCTCTCTCTCTCTCTGTCATTGGTAACAAACATCAGTTATACAAACTAACAACCAAATCTATGAATAAGATTAAGGTGTTCCGGTAGCAGACAATGCAGTCATTGATGTAGTTTTATAGTCCTTTTCAAAATTCGTGTCCATCTTTTGTGATCTATAACTGTTCATCCCTTTGACCTAATGAAATGTAATGTTTGATCTAATTATAGTCATAATCTTGATCAGCAATATCTTACCAATTCAAACTGATCTCCTGTTGGATTTTTCTTATTTAGGATTAGCAAAAAATCATGAATGTTGTCGTGACAGACATGCTGACGTTTTACAGACACACGTCCCGTGTTCCGTTCAAATTGTGTGTTTTTTCTTCTTCTTTTGTCATATTGTTCTTGTCTTTTGGCGTTACTGAGAGGTGGGATGTCCTACTGCTCTTGTCTTACGGCGTTACTGAGAGGTGGAATGTCCTACTACTCTTGTCTTACGGTGTTGCAGAGAGGTGGGATGTCCTACTGCTCTTGTCTTACGGCGTTGCAGAGAGGTGGAATGTCCTACTACTCTTGTCTTACGGTGTTACAGAGAGGTGGGATGTCCTACTGCTCTTGTCTTACGGCGTTGCAGAGAGGTGGAATGTCCTACTGATCTTGTCATAAGGCGTTACTGAGAGGTGGAATGTCCTACTGATCTTGTCTTACGGCATAGTTTTGCTATTTTTTATAAAATAAATTGTCTGTATTTTTTGTTTAATTACGTTTTAAATTAATATTTGGAATGTTACATTAGAATAAATAATACCACTTTGTAGAGAGAGAATCTTTACATCGCCTGCTCTAATTGTATATGGATATATCAATTTTTAATAAATTAAGAACCATTATAAAAATAATACCCCTCGCTAGGTGGTACTTCTTAAAGAACAAGTAGTTAACGAAAATAAAAGTTTTCACTATGCGTTATGAAAAAACTAAATTATGCAGCCTTCTAAAATATTTATACATTTTATTGGGCTAAGTGTGAAGACCATTTCTGGAAAGAGAAAGAGGGCTATTGAAAAAAAGGCGAACTGTCGTTATTTCTTCCGAGAACAGTCATCAATGTGATGGAATCATTCGACTATGATTACGAGAAAAATTAACTTACATGATTGATTTAAGAAAAATAGAAGTTTTCATCACCTTGACAAAACAATCAGGACCACCCCAATCAGCTAGAAGATGGACCTCACAACTGACCACCCCAATCAGCTAGAAGATGGACCTCACAACTGAATTATAACCATTTATTGTTTGCTCCAGCATCTATTGATAAAACTGAACCAATCCATCTGAAGTATATACTTTCTATGTTCTATATATCGTGTGCTTTTACATTTTCAAACATTTTTTCTACGAAATACCCAGTTACCTCTTACAGTTAATAAGACACATGAACTACATTACAATAGGGCAATACGTTGAAAATAATGTGGAAAATCTCATTCGAATTGAGATTACTAAAGAGATACATTTTTAAAAAAATATTTACAGTAAATTATTTACTCAAGAGACGAAACAAGGCCTATGCTAACAAATGTCCAAGAAACTAGCGACTTTAAGAAATGCACTACTTTACACAATGTAAATTATTAAGTCCTTGGGACATTAAAAAGATAAGTTTACGTGAAAAAAATCACTCTTAACAGTGTAAGGGTTATAGAAATATTAGACGGCAATTGACGGCAACCATTATTAAACGGAGAACTGTTGATACATGAAAATTTCGTCATTTAGTCTGCGGTCTTTCAAGGGGTTTTCTCGTGAATTCGTTGGCCTTCTATCTAAAGATGGTCATGGTTCTGTGGTTCCCCAATGTGTTTGCTATGTGGTTTTTCTGCCGTTCTTAGTTCTAAGGTTAGCAAGTATTGATGCTGCCTCTGGTGTGGGTGCTAGGTCGATGACATATATGTCAGGAAACACATACTGATCAAGATCCTAGCTCACCCAATCACTAGAGTTATTTAGTCTGGCCAACTTCCTGGGGATTATCACTGTGATCCATATAGTGGTGAGCCTTTTCAGAAGCCAAGCAAAGTACTGCATTCAGGAAGGGACAAGTTTCAGACATTTTCAGTACTCTCGAGAAAAGACGTCTCCGTAACCAGCTACAAATTCATCGACATAAAAGAACAGAACAAGTAGAAGCCATTAGGCGTTACAGTCCCTGATCTCTTTGATCAACAAAGCAGCCATTAGGCGTGACGGTCTCTTATCTATTTGATCAACAAAGAAGCCATTAGGCGTGACAGTCTCTTATCTATTTGATCAACAAAGAAGCCATTAGGCGTGACAGTCTCTTATCTATTTGATCAACAAAGAAGACATTAGGCGTGACGGTCTCTTATCTATTTGATCAACAAAGACGCCATTAGGCGTGACGGTCTCTTATCTATTTGATCAACAAAAAAAGCCATTAGGCGTGACGGGCTCTTATCTATTTGATCAACAAAGAAGCCATTAGGCGTGACGGTCACTGAATGCTTTGATATACATTTAAACAATTATGTTTGACGGTCACCGATCTCTTTGATCAAAAAGAAAGCCATCAAGTGTGACAGTCACTGATCGCTTTGATCAACCAAGAAGGCGATAAGGTGTGACAGTCACTGATTTTTTTGTCAAAAAGAAAGCCATCAGGTGTGACAGTCACTGATCTCTTTGATCTACAAGGTAGCCATCAAGTGTAGTGTGACAGTTATAACAGACCCCACTGTTTGCCCTAGGGTTATTCTAACTTAGAACATTATCACACTCATCCACATCATTCATGACCACACACAGCAAATGACAAAGCACACAGCAGGTGGCATATTTATTATATAATACTCATACCAGAAAAATAATTAGTGAAATTACAAACACAATACAATACATATCGTCTTAACTAAATATTCCTATGTTATATATATGTTAATATAAATATTAACTAAAGCGGAAATTTTAAGCATTAGCTATTGATGGAATTCCCAACTATCCAAAACCCAGTCTATTGCCGTACTCACATCATACAGACATCTAGATTTCACCTACTCGATCTACAAACTCGCTTCACTCGTCAGAACATACATCGTTTACATGGTGTCCGGCTTAGAACACACATTCAGATTATCTATTAATACAAAACTCCTACACACACCTATTTGAACAGCTGGCCCCCACTCAAAATATTATATGCTGTTCTATCTCCAACATTCGTACAACAGTCTATCAATCGCTCCTCTATCTAAGTCGGTGAGCTAACCAGACTCCTATCTACATTCACTCATCCCTTCTCCATGCCAGCCTGATTGAGTTAAACTTTGACTAGTGTTATATACTCTCACGCAGTATCAGAGCTGACCAATGGATCTCAGGGGGATGGCTCTGTTCAGTCGTTGTTGGAACGAATTTATTCTGTCACACCTGTCACTCATCTATTGCAGCAAGCTCCGCTGTCCTCCCGTCTGTCACTCACCACCAACTACCCAAATTGGAACGCCAGTGGTCAGTTCCTACCTGTACATTCTTTCCCCAACTCCGATTCTCTTTGCTGAGACGGTGAGTGACCAGCCAGAGTGTTACCTTGGCACGCATTCAGGTACCTTTGTTATCAGCGTCGTCAACCACATCACCCTGCCCTAAATGATCTTGCTCCGGCTGGAACTGTTACGCAGTCACTTATCTCTTTGATCAATACGGTAGCTATCAAGGGTGACAGTCGCTTATTTCTTTGATCAACAAGGTAGCTATTAAGTGTGACAGTCACTGATCTCTTTGATCAAAAAGAAAGCCGGCAAGTTTGACGGTCCCTGATTCCTTTGATCAACAAAGAAGGCCATCAGGTGTGGCAGTCACTGATCTCTTTGATCAAAAAGAAAGCCGGCAAGTTTGACGGTCCCTGATTGCTTTGATCAACAAAGAAGGCCATCAGGTGTGACAGTCGCCGATCTCTTCGATCAAAAAAAAAAGCCATCAAGTGTGACGGTCACTGATCGCTTTGATCAACAAGGTAGCCATCAAGTGTGTCAGTCACTAATCTCTTTGATTAACAAGGAAGCCATCACTGATCGCTTTGATCAACTTGGAGGCTGTGAGGCGCGGAGGTCATTGATCGATTTCATAGTCATTGAGGAATGATCTAAGGACCTAACATTGCCACAATCAGTTCGATTCACAAATTTACATTTTTGAAACAGCTCTTCTAACCAACCTTCGTCTACATTTCTATATTACAGAATAGAATACGAAGTATTAGTTCCAAAATTCACCAGGCCACAACATCAGCGATGGGTCATGTGGACTTTTGAAGCGGCCAGTCGGAAGAACAATTTTGAACTTCTAGATTTTCCTTCTCTGAAAGGTAATTTTTGCTGACAGGTGGCTCTATAGTGAAAAACTTTATTCTAACGCTATATTTTAAAATGCAAATAGGCTTAACATATCTTAGTTGTAATTGGAAGCAAATTGCAGTGAGGTATCATGATGTCTATAGCAGTGTATGTCTAAGTAGATCATCTTGTGGATTTGCCTCACTCTGACAAACACACGTGGCCCATTCGGAGTGCGCATCCATCTACCCAGTAGTAAATTGGTACCTGTCTATGATAGTTACCGAAGATGATTCAGCGAGGAGTGGAACTGATTACCCAGCATCGTAACAATGAAGTCTCCAACACGTTATCTCCCACGACAGTAATTGTTGTGGAACCACCTCTTTATATGCCTGGGTTGTCGTCTGCCATTCATCTCCCAATCCCCGGAATAAAACAGAAAGCCCTATTGTATGTGTAGATCATGTACAGGGCCTTGTTTTGACAGTTTCAGGTCAAATCCAAGAGGCTGCTCGGGGCAGAGTTTTGACTTTTGTGATATATCGAGAAGTATTGTCTAAAGTTGGCTGCCCACCTAAACTACTGAGCTTGATTAGCACTTCCATGTGGGCATGTAAGGTACAGCGCTGCATGACTGTCAGGAATCTGAGGCCTTCGACATAAACAGCGGAGTTAACAAGTTTGTGTCCTGGTTCTGACTCTCTTCGGCATTTTCTTTGCCATCGTGCTTAAACACGCCTTTAGAACTACTACAGATGGGGGTCTTCCTGCATACTAGATCAGATGGGAGACTATTCAATATAACCAGGCTGCCAGCAAACAGTCAGAGAAGGGAGACTGTCAATGGGAGACTATTCAATCTAACCAGACTGCCGGGGGACGGCGTGGCCTAGTGGTTAAGTGGCACGGCTCACAACCAGAAGGTGCTGGGTTCGATCCCCATCACAGCACCGGCCGTTATCCCGGGGAAGCAAACCCTTAGAAAATGCAGGAGGAAGCAGACCCTTACATAAAATGCGTGCTGAAGTCGGATGCACTGGGCCGACAGGCGCAAAATAAAAACCACAGTGTAACGCACACACGCCTTGGGGAATGGATAAATAAGGCGAACGAAAAAAATTTAAAAAAAAATAAAAAAACCAGACTGCCAGCAAACAGTCAGAGAAGGGAGACTGTCAATGGGAGACTATTCAATCTAACCAGACTGCCAGCAAAAAGTCAGAGAAGGGAGACTGTCAATGGGAGACTATTCAATCTAACCAGACTGCCAGCAAACAGTCAGAGAAGGGAGACTGTCAATGGGAGACTATTCAATCTAACCAGACTGCCAGCAAACAGTCAGAGAAGGGAGACTGTCAATGGGAGACTATTCAATCTAACCAGACTGCCAGCAAACAGTCAGAGAAGGGAGACTGTCATTCTGGATATGCCCTTGGCAGACAATGCTGCCCTGGTCGCCCACAATGAAACCGAATTTGACATTCTCATTAATAGGTTGGCTAAATCCTGTGATCTGTTTGGACTCATCATCAGCTTAGACAAGACGAAAGTGGTGGCTCAGGGTGCAGATCCTCTAGACATTGTCTTAAAAGATACAAATCTGGAGGTACTAAATCACTTCAACAACCTCGGATAGATCATCACCGACAACCTGTCACTGGACGAAAAGCTGCAAGGACTTATCAGCATTTGTCAGACTCTCACAGAGAGTATGGAATAGCAACAAGCTGACCATCTCCACAAAGGTTTCTGTGTACAGATCCTGTGTTATTAGTACCCTGCTCTATGCCAGCAACATGGACTCTCTGTGTGCCTCACATGATAAAAGGCTAAATGATTTTCATACGCGCTGCATGTGACACATATTTGGAATTTCATTGAGTGACAGAGTAACTGACAAAGAGGTGTTGGACCGTGCAAATAGTATCAGCTTAGTTATAACCATCCACCAGCGCAGTTTGCGGTATCTTGATTACGTGTGCAGAATGAAGGATGGGTGAATTCCAAAAGATATCCTACACGGAGAGCTGACGACGGACAGGAAAAATAAATGTAGACCCTTCCTCCGCTACAAATATGTTTGCAAGCGGGACCTGAAGGTGTTGGATATGAACACCTGCAACTAGGAGGAACTTGAAAGAGACAGACCAGGCTAGAGGGATGCTTTATGTGCTGGTCTGTAGGAAGGGGAAGACGAGATGAGTCAAGATGCAGGCTTCAAACGTGTGCGGTGAAAGCAAGGGCAAAAACTGATAGTCTCCTCTTCTAGCCTGAAGTTAATTGTCTCTCGAGACTGACAGGATGCCAATCAATAAATCAATCGATATATCGAGAGATGCACATGTATAGGGTCAGGGGGTGCTCAACTGATTCCTAATATAATGTGCAATGTCACGTAATTGGTCTATTCTATTCAGATGTTTGTTGAGAAGAGCAGGACCTGTTCAGAGCTTAAAGATAAAACTCTGGTATGTTCGTTTCAATTTCTTAGCTTGGTCCTGGTGATCTCGCTTTCCTTGGTACTTGAAATATTTGCGGCCTGTCTGTGGTGTAGCTCACTAATGTGTCCATTCCTGTCTATAGTTGCTTCTCCGGATCTGCCTGCGGGTCTGTAACATAGTAGTAAGTAGTGGTCGTGGTATCGTTCCTCCGCCTCATTTCCTGGGACTCATACATGCCAGATATCTAATGGAGCACCACTTCCGGACTCTAAGAAGTGGACGTTGGTCAGTTATTTTGTAGATGTTATTAACATCTGGAGACTTTCTGTTAACCAAGCCTTGAAGAGCGCAGATTTTGAGTGAAATAATAGCGATTTCTTCAGGCTGTTTTGTGCTGCTTTGTCTTGTCCATTTTATTTGGAGGGGGAGGGGGGGGGGGGGGGGGGGTGTCTTATGTTTTTTTTTTTTATATGCTTTTGGCATTAATGTTCAATAATTTTCTTTGCCTTCTTAGTAGTTTCCATTCTGGATTACCGTTCTGTGTTTTCTTACATAAATACATTAATGTAGAAAAAAATGACTAACACGGTCCCTAGCGTGACCGGACGGCCATTTATTGTCTAGGTTATATGGAAGATGGCTGATATAGATGCAAAGATCCAGAGCAGGGATCCCGAACTACGGCGTCATTGAAGTAAAATTGTAACTCTCTTTATTCAGTCTCAAGGTCGCTAGAGAATAAACATTCTTAAGAAGTATTATTTGTAGACAACTGCTCAGCTATACTTCAGCAAAACATGTGAAATACTCACTCTCAATCAGGTAGATGTAAAGCAGAGAGGGGAGTGGGAAAACAAAAACAAAGTTTAGTTCAGACAAAGTTCAACTCTGTCTTAGCCACTTCGTAAGTGCAACATTTCCTTCTCGGAAATCAAGAGGTCAACGAGGTTAACGACGTAATGGACAGAAACAACTGTCTTTCCTTATCAATTCCTTTCATCTAGAGCCATTAGGGAGAAATTAGGAAGATGCAAAAGTAAGTAAACCATTGGAGAAAGATTGTCATAAATACCAATACAATCAACGGGACGGAGGAGTTTGCCAGCGGAACTAGCTCCAACTTGTGACTCAGACGACAAAATCATGTCATAGATAAGACTGACGGGTGTAGTTGGACGGCTGGAACAGGAAGATAATATGGGGAGGGGAGTAGTTGGACGGCTGGAACAGGAAGATAATATGGGGAGGGGAGTAGTTGGACGGCTGGAACAGGAAGATAATATGGGGAGGGGAGTAGTTGGACGGCTGGAACAGGAAGATAATATGGGGAGGGGAGTAGTTGGACGGCTGGAACAGGAAGATAATATGGGGAGGGGAGTAGTTGAAATAACGAGTTCCAGCGACATGCGTCAGAGATCTGAAAGTACCAAATATTTTTTCATGTGGGCATGTTCAAAGAATTGGGAACTGGGAAGTTGTGCGCGGATAGCTGAATCTAGAAAGTGACCTGCTCAGTACGAGTGGACAGGTCACGATTTGTATTACCAGTGGACAGATGGGGAAAACAGTTGTTCGAGTTGTCCATGCACTAGAAATATTTAGAATCGCGTGATTAGCTGTCCTCGACATACACAACATGAGCTTGTCTGGCACACAGCATGTGTTACCTGAGATAATTAGGGAGATTCTCAACCAAACCCAATCGTAGCTCTTGAGTTGGCAACGTTAACTATGAGGGGACATTTGGGGAGCTTGACAGATGACTTATGGAGCATTCACAACATCGGTGAAGCTGAAGCCTGCAAACCCAATTGCCTCCAGCTAGCATTGATCGGCTGATTCTAGTAAGTATCTGTTCGAAAATCTGAAAGTCTTAAGGTCTTTCTTTTGCTAAAGTATAGCTCAAATCAGAAAGCGTTGGAAAACCCTAGTGATCACTTCTCTGAGTAATGGTCAATCTGTGGTCACGCACGGCGTGCGGGCATTGACAAAGACAGGGTTTGGATTAATAACAGATGAGACGGAGATCATGTTTACTGTGAGTTAGATACTGTTGTCAAAGAAGTAGGGTGAGGGTTTAGTCCAACCCATTTTCTTTATTAATTGGTATCACACAAAAAATGGGTGGTGGTAGGAAATGCCACTCAATTTATCGACAAAGCTGGCCATGGCAGATTGACAGGAGTGACATGAAAGTCAGCTTAGGGAAAGGTTTCAGTAGAAGGAACTTGTCAGATTGACAGTAGTGACATGAAAGTCAGCTTAGGGAAAGGTTTCAGTAGAAGGAACTTGTCAGATTGACAGGAGTGACATGAAAGTCAGCTTAGGGAAAGGTTTCAGTAGAAGGAACTTGTCAGATTGACAAAGGTTAGAGGCACAATAGTGATTCGAGTGACTCTCTGTGCAATGACGTAGGGACAGAGGTATCTCGTGATCAACGACAATGTTGTTTAGGGATGTACCTAAAAATCAAATAACACTGGGAGCGTGAGAGATTTCACACAAAACCATTCAAGAGATTAACCCACTATTCTTCAGGGACAACTACCCTAGCGCATGTTGGGGTGAACCGTGGACCTTCTGTAATGGCGACACGATGCGAGAAATCTGGTAACTTTAAATCAGAGGTTTAGAAGGAGGAATGTACGGTAAAGGTAATGCAAACACTTGGAATGTAAATCTCAAAGAAAATAGGAAAACAGAAAGTTGTAGATCTCTCAGATTCAGTTCTTGCGCTTATTGGGATCGACAACAAACTGAGGTGATAAACTCAGTGCCAGTGTGAACATCACATTCTTCAGTTCTTGATGATCTGCTGAGAATGTTAACTAACTGACTCGGATCAGTAAGCACATCGAAATTAGCTCAGACGGAGCAAGAGTTGTACCCTGAATCCGTAGGAAGCACTTACTTTCAGAAAGCGTGTAATACACGCACTAGAGGGGCAGATTCTCGACGTTTGGGGACCACGGGACCAGGAACCTAGATAGTTAACCAACTACAGAACAAGATTATTTTAATATTAGTCTAAGTGAAATGTGTGTGTAGTCAAGGATAATAACAGAACTGGGTTATTAGATTCTGAGTCCCCGTGGCAGAGTTCAGGTTTCACTGAGGGGTTGCTATCTAGAATGTTGCCACATGCACCCACACCATTCAAGACCACATGCAGAAAATAAAATAGCAACCCTCTCCAGCAATCATATTCATATTTAATAACTCATTCAAACAAACAATACATTTACAAACAACTATTGAAATACATCTTAACTAAATAATCATAGTTTATATAAATATAAATATTAAGACACTTCGAAGGTTGTAAGCACAAGCTTGTGTATATTGCCCCAAACTAATATAAACCAGTTCTAGCCACTACACTCCTCTCCCCTTATCTCCACCCTAAACACACTCAGATCCCAACAGGCAGGTGATCTTTTCATTAAACATTCAAATCCCTTCACGCAGATGATCTTGACATTACACGTTCAATTCTGTTCAACATATATTCACATGAAGCCAAGCGTTCAAATCGATCTGCCTATACACATACTCTGGAATTAGCATCGCTCCCTCGGTGTCCTACACACACCATCCACACATCCACATCTCTTCTAGTAACAGGGTGCCCAACACGCCTTATAGAGCAAATGGCCAAGATTCAAAGGCGTATTCTGGTTCAGTCACACTGCAATTCAGTCCATTGCTCACACATTCGTAAAACATCCTGCTAAACTAGTAACAGGCTAACAATCAATCTTCTAGAAAGTCGGTGAGCTAAACAGTCTCCTAGCTAAACCCTCAGTCTCTCTCTCTCTGTCTCTCTCTCTCTCTCTCTCTCTCTCTCTCTCTCTCTCTCTCCATGGCCAGTCTGCTTGAGTTAAACTTTGCCTTGTATCATTTAGTCTCAAGCAGTATCTGTGCTGTCCAATAGCTTTCTGTGGGTTGTCTGACTCACAACCATCACTCTAGTTTGGATCTACCGCCACTTAGTTGTTACTGGATCGAATCACTCCGACTTTCTCTCACTTTAAAATGTCGCAGCAAGACCTGATAGCCTCTGTCTGTCACTAATCCCTCACTACCCAAATCGGAACGCTACAGTTTTCAGCTCCTAACCCCTACCTGTATCAGACGTATTCTTCTCAACCCCAAGTTTACCTTAGTCGACTTAGTGTCGGTGATTGACGTTGACATACATTCAGGTATCTTTGTTCCCAGAGTCGCCGACCCCATCTTCCCTGCTCTTAACGCCCATGCTCGAACTGGAACTGTTGCAATCTTTATAAACGCTGTGTTAGACAAATTTAGTGATATTTCTTTAGTTTTGTAATTGACTAGTTTCGTAATAAATGAATTATCTGGTTTCATTGTTCACATCAGTTTGACTGTTTTTTGTATGTGGTTGTCACTAGAATGAAGCGAGATAACGTCACTAGAAAGAAGCGAGATAACGTCACTAGAATGAAGCGAGATAACGTCACTAGAATGAAGCGAGATAACGTCACTAGAATGAAGCGAGATAACGTCACTAGAATGAAGCGAGATAACGTCACTAGAAAGAAGCGAGATAACGTCACTAGAATGAAGCGAGATAACGTCACTAGAATGAAGCGAGATAACGTCACTAGAAAGAAGCGAGATAACGTCACTAGAATGAAGCGAGATAACGTCACTAGAATGAAGCGAGATAACGTCACTAGAATGAAGCGAGATAACGTCACTAGAATGAAGCGAGATAACGTCACTAGAATGAAGCGAGATAACGTCACTAGAAAGAAGCGAGATAACGTCACTAGAATGAAGCGAGATAACGTCACTAGAATGAAGCGAGATAACGTCACTAGAATGAAGCGAGATAACGTCACTAGAATGAAGCGAGATAACGTCACTAGAAAGAAGCGAGATAACGTCACTAGAATGAAGCGAGATAACGTCACTAGAATGAAGCGAGATAACGTCACTAGAAAGAAGCGAGATAACGTCACTAGAATGAAGCGAGATAACGTCACTAGAATGAAGCGAGATAACGTCACTAGAAAGAAGCGAGATAACGTCACTAGAATGAAGCGAGATAACGTCACTAGAATGAAGCGAGATAACGTCACTAGAATGAAGCGAGATAACGTCACTAGAATGAAGCGAGATAACGTCACTAGAATGAAGCGAGATAACGTCACTAGAAAGAAGCGAGATAACGTCACTAGAATGAAGCGAGATAACGTCACTAGAATGAAGCGAGATAACGTCACTAGAAAGAAGCGAGATAACGTCACTAGAATGAAGCGAGATAACGTCACTAGAATGAAGCGAGATAACGTCACTAGAATGAAGCGAGATAACGTCACTAGAAAGAAGCGAGATAACGTCACTAGAATGAAGCGAGATAACGTCACTAGAATGAAGCGAGATAACGTCACTAGAATGAAGCGAGATAACGTCACTAGAATGAAGCGAGATAACGTCACTAGAATGAAGCGAGATAACGTCACTAGAATGAAGCGAGATAACGTCACTAGAATGAAGCGAGATAACGTCACTAGAATGAAGCGAGATAACGTCACTAGAATGAAGCGAGATAACGTCACTAGAAAGAAGCGAGATAACGTCACTAGAAAGAAGCGAGATAACGTCACTAGAAAGAAGCGAGATAACGTCACTAGAATGAAGCGAGATAACGTCACTAGAATGAAGCGAGATAACGTCACTAGAAAGAAGCGAGATAACGTCACTAGAAAGAAGCGAGATAACGTCACTAGAAAGAAGCGAGATAACGTCACTAGAAAGAAGCGAGATAACGTCACTAGAAAGAAGCGAGATAACGTCACTAGAAAGAAGCGAGATAACGTCACTAGAATGAAGCGAGATAACGTCACTAGAAAGAAGCGAGATAACGTCACTAGAATGAAGCGAGATAACGTCACTAGAATGTCTCAATGAGAGCAACAACGTGAGATTGAGAGATTGCTTCTTAACTCTACCACAGGATAAGTAAACTGGTCTATGTGACCCGGATACCTTACACCAATTACATTATCCACACCACCTTCATTACCATCGCAGCTTCTATTCCATGTTGCTCGATAGAGGTTAGACCGCATTTTTAGATTCTTCTTATTTTGGTACTATCAGTGTAGTTGAATGCCTCTCCTCATCTCAGTCACACACAACGACAAGAATGAGGTCGCGCTCGTTGTCACATATTGCCTCATGACCTTAGTGTAGCAGGCTAGGTTTAGTTTACTTTTCTTAAGAGTTACAACATATTTCTAACCATCGACGCGACTTCAAAACAGTAAAACGGAGAAGTAAACACTAAAACTATCGCATAAACTAACCTATTAAGACAAAATAATATCATTTATTGTACAAGCATAATTGTATAACAATATGGATCAACCATCTAGTACAACAATTAAAATCATACACTAAACTAACACAGAAGACACAAGCAAGTGATGTTGATGCTACTTGTGTAAACTACATAAACCCAGGTTATAAGTCTCATATCAAATAACATAAATTCTAAACTAAGTCTAATTCAATAGAATTACAAAGAAGTCGTTCTATTTAAGTCGTCGTCTCCTGTCGTCTTCCGGATCGCTTACGTTGGTGAGGATCTGCCGTTCTCTGTCAGGGTTGCTGCTTCAGGCCATTAAGTGTACAAACATAGTTTAACAAATGAGCTACGTTTTAATTACGATTACTAGCAGTTCTCAAGTGTATGAGACATGCCCGTTTGGTGCCCGTGTTACACCTGTATCGAACAATTGTATTCTCTGGGAGCGTATGTGATGCACCTCTCTTTCCGAACTTACGTACCTTTATATCGCAGTCTCTAGGATTCATTGAATGCTTAATCGAACCAAACTCACATACATTTGGAATCGCAGTTTCTAACATTCGCTGAATCCTTAATCGAGCCAATGGGAACGTAGTTCCTAGGATTCACTCAATCCTAAATCGAGCCACTGGGAACGTAGTCCATAGGATTCACTCAATCCTTAATCGAGCCACTGGGAACGTAGTCCATAGGATTCACTCAATCCTTAATCGAGCCACTGGAAACGTAGTCCCTAGGATTCACTCAATCCTTAATCGAGCCACTGGAAACGTAGTCCCTAGGATTCACTCAATCCTTAATCGAGCCAATGGGAACGTAGTCCTTAGGATTCACTCAATCCTTAATCGAGCCAATGGGAACGTAGTCCCTAGGATTCACTCAATTCTTAATCGAGCCACTGTGAACGTAGTCCTTAGGATTCACTCAATCCTTAATCGAGCCACTGTGAACGTAGTCCCTAGGATTCACTCAATTCTTAATCGATCCAATGGGAACGTAGTCCCTAGGATTCACTCAATCCTTAATCGAGCCACTGTGAACGTAGTCTCTAGGATTCACTCAATCCTTAATCGAGCCACTTTGATCATAGAAGGGCCACCATTCTTCCAATAAATACCAAATACAATCGTTATGTAGAACAGCAAGACTGGCTTCTAGATCAACTCAATTCATATATAGACGAATATTCTCACTCGCATGTATTCAGATCTCAATATCATATGGTTTATACGGTGTCCACCAATCGCAATAATGAGCATGTGCAAGGCTCTAGGTGTATGATAGAATAACCACCCCGTAGGCTCTCTCTTTCTCTCTCTCCTAATATCTAGAATTTGTATGTGCATTGTCTTTTATAGCTTATTAACTTAGCTCTAGTAACCCGTGACTGTCAAGTGGTCTTCCCCAGTTGGCCGATGACACATCACTCTAATTTGGTTCCACTTAATCGAGAATCCCATTGGTTCCAATATATAAAGGTTGTTGTCACTTTAAATGTGACATCTTGTTGCGTGCGTTCCTATCATCTAAGCTAGCCCAAGAATCCATGACCCTTGGGTGACCTGTGCCCCGTTAGCTATTATTCAGGCAACTTCTGATTCTAAGGAAACAGTCGTCAGCCAAATTTGTCCTGTCCTCAACGCGCATGCTCCAACTGGAACTGTCACATTCGTTAAGGTAGATAGATACCTTTACCTCGAGATTCTTCTATCTTATATGGGTAAACTTTCAGTCGCCTTTCACTGCATATATTCAGTGTGGCAGTTGTCCTATTCTCGTCCTGTCATACAGGCAGTCCATCCAAAAACCACGCTGGTAAGTAGGTTGCTATAGAGATTACAAGTAAACAGGAAGTACGTATAACTAGATCATGGTCCCTGACAACAATATCATAATCTCTTTTATTCAGGTCAGTTTAACTGGACGATGACCTACCGCCTGGACTCTGATATCGTGGAGTTCTACGGGCGACTACAACCTCAGAAATTACCACCCAAAGACTACTTTCAGATATTCACCAACAAAAAGTTCCCTGTCGCCTGGTTCGTCAGTCATTGTACGACCAGCAGTAGAAGAGACGAATACGTCAAACGTATGCAGGCAACAGTTGATGTTCACATTTTTGGCGCATGCGGTACATACAACTGCTCTGACGGGTACAACAGACGTGACTCAGACAAAGATGTATGCTTGCCCATGTTGTCAAAGTCCTACCACTTCTACCTGGCCTTTGAGAACTCGTTTTGCCAAGATTACGTCACGGAAAAGTTCTTCAAGACCTTTACAGGCATCGACGTGATCCCCGTCGTCCGGGGAGGCACAGATTACAAACGGTTATTCCCACCCAATACTTT
Organism: Ariolimax columbianus; assembly: GCA_036924085.1. Taxonomy (NCBI): domain Eukaryota; kingdom Metazoa; phylum Mollusca; class Gastropoda; order Stylommatophora; family Arionidae; genus Ariolimax; species Ariolimax columbianus. The sequence goes on from JAVGWX010000004.1 coordinate 124,663,482, forward strand.
TATTGACGCGTCCGATTTCAAAACTCCAGAAGATCTGGGCAGGTTTCTCCTTGACCTGTCTAATGACGGAAATCGTTATGTGGCCATGTTAAAGGAGAAGAACAAGTATCGATATGCGCCAGCTAACAGCATGTTCTGTGATCTCTGTGAGAAGATGCTAACAGATGATACGAGGAAGTGGTACCCTGATGCCAGAACCTGGTTTGTGAAAGACCAATGTTACGACCCAACTGATTTGTTTTAGCCACTGTTTCATATTTATTCTACTGTTATAAGTCAGGACATGGAAACGACGAGACAAGTAGATCAATACTGTGGTAGAGTTTATGTTTAGCAAAGTACTTTACTCATCTAAAGAGTTACACCATATATCATCTACACAACGACACGACCTCAACACAGTAAAACACAATAAACACCATCGGTGACCATAAAAGAAAATACTATGTTTTAATTAACAAGAATAATTGTTGCACAATATCAACCAAAAATCAAACTAAACTAAACTAAACTAAAAAGTCATGTTATAAATATTTTAACTAAAACAGAGAATACAAGCAACTGCTGTTGATGTTACTTCTGAAACTACATAAAACGCATATTCTAAATCTATACCTGCAACAACAAAACCTCACAACTCTAATACTATTCTAGCCACAACTTAATGGCTCCAGTTAGCTCGCCGACCTCTATCTGCACCCTCAACACACAATCACAAACTCATGCGATCTGTGCATTCACATAAAATGAAATCCCTTCTCGTATTCAGGTGAATTTGAACGCTCGCACATCTTCTTCTTCTTCTTTGCGTTCGGTTTCGTATGCTCGTTTTATGCCACCAGATGGGCTGCATCCATGAAGTGACACGTCAGTCGCAGGTCCTCAATGGTTCCCCATAGTTTGTCTTGTATGTTTCTCTCCTCGGGCCAGGTCTTCTCACGGGAGTCTTGGTGCAGTGGACATGTTTGCAGGATGTGTTCTGGAGTCTGGGGTCCTCTCTGACATGTGCATTGTGCAGTCTGTTCTGCTTTCACTTTATGAATGTGTGCATTTAGTCTGCAATGACCTGTTCTGAGGCGAAAGATTGTGGTATACTGTTTCCTATTCAGTCTATTAATTGGGTCATGTGCGTATTTACTGTTTGTTCTCTCTATCCACTGTTGTTTATATTTTTTTAAATGTTTGCCTTGACTTCTGGCAATGACACTGGGTGGGTGAATTGTTTTCTGTCTTCCCTCCCTGGCTAGCCTGTCCGCCCATTCATTCCCAGGTATGCCGCAGTGAGCTGGAATCCACTGGAGGGTGATTTTATTGTGGTCTGAGAGTTTGTTTAGCTGGCATATCAGTTCCCTTTCCAAACTATTTCGTGATTCTCTTTGTGTGGCCTGCAAAATTTCCACGCAGTCGCACAAAAACACTATTCCGTTATCCTTTAACCCCTTTTCATCCAATAGTTTGACTACTTCAATGATTGCCTGTTGCTCTGTTCTTAGATTTGTCGAGGGCTCCCCGGCAGCACTTGCTTTTTCTATAACGGTTCCATCCTGTAGAAATATGACGAGTCCCGCCTCTCCTTTTCTCAATCCTTCATCTGATGATCCATCTGTGTAGACGTGCGTCCACATGGGTTGAGGATAGGCGTCTCCAATATGCTTTAGGGTTTTTTCTCTCAATGCCTTGTCTGATTATTCCACCTTTCTATCGATACCTGGTATTTTCGCTTCACCATGAAATTGGGCTGTTGGTCTGTATTTTCATATACTTGTAACATTTCCCATGTCGTTGGGCATTTTCATTGGATGTCATTGTTTCTGGCTGTAAGGGCTTTTGATAGATGATTGAAGCTTGTTCTTTTTATTCGTTTTTTTGTTAATTCATTGACTTTTCCCTGCATTGGATGTTTATTCATACGCTTGTATTTGTCTGTCAGGTTTTTGTCGGGTTTAGTATTTTTCCTTCTCTGCGCTCACCGAGGCTCTGGAGGCCTGCTACCGCTTCGAGTTCTCTAATTGGGGTGCTTCGCAGACCTCCGGTAATAATTCTGAGTCCGGTATTCTGTGCCTTGTCTAATTTCTGTAGGCTGGTCTTTGCCGTTGTTGCATAGGCACCCATGCCATATTCCAGTGTTGGCCGTACGTATCCAACGTAGACCTCACATATAATTAGTTCTCGTACTCATGTGAATATGCACGCTCACACACAATTAGTTCACGTACTCATGCGATCTGTGCATTCACATATAATGAGATCCCTTCTCGTACTCAGGCGAATCTGTACGCTCATGGAGAATAAATCTCTACAGTGTCTTGTGTCTACTCACACAACAACTATGGCGTTCCAATGGTCTTCTCTGGGTCGGCTGATTTAGCCATCACTTCAATTTGGTAATAGCGCATCTAAGATATTATTGGTTATTATTGGTCCAAGAGTCACTGCCATTCTAAATGTGGTAGCCTGTCTACCCACGAGTCACTGTCATACTAAATGTGGTAGCCAGTCTATCCAAGAGTCACTGTCATTCTAAATGTGGTAGCCAGTCTATCCACGAGTTACTGTCATTCTAATTGTGGTAGCCAGTCTATCCACGACTCACTGTCATTCTAAATGTGGTAGCCAGTCTATCCAACGAGTCAGTGCCATTCTAAATGTGGTAGCCAGTCTATCTACGAGTCACTGTCATTCTAAATGTGGTAGCCAGTCCTGTAATTATTCGTTGCCAACAACCCCCATCCCGTCAAGTCTGGCGACAGAGTGGTCAGTTCAGATACCCACCCTTGTACCAAACAAAGTTTTCTACCTAACCTGTACTTAACTCCACCTTTCCTTGTCGACCTAGTGTCGAAACGGTGATTAACCTTGTCGTGACCTGGGTTCACACAACACATTCAGGTAACTTGTGTTTCTTAGAGTCGCAAGTCCAATCTTCCGTGTACTAAACGCCCATGCTTCAGCTGGAACTGTCCCAATAAATACATCAAGCGAAAACAATAGAATATTCATAATCTGATAAATCAATACAAATAGTACCCAGAACAATAACAATAATACCTGTCGAAGACAACCTGACAGTTCACAATGACAATAGGGCAGGTAACTATGATAATACGGCAGGTAACAGTGGTAAAAAGACAGGTAACGATGGTAATAAGACAGGTAACTATAGCAATTAGACAGGCATCGACGGCAATTAGACAGGTAACTATGGTAAAAAGGCAGGTAACGATGGTAATAAGGCAGGTAACGATGGCAATTAGACAGGTAACGATGGTAATACGGCAGGTAACGATGGCAATTAGACAGGTAACGGTGGTAATAAGGCAGGTAACAGTGGTAATAAGGCAGGTAACAGTGGTAATAAGGCAGGTAACGATGGTAATAAGGCAGGTAACAGTGGTAATAAGGCAGGTAACGGGGGTAATAAGGCAGGTAACAGTGGTAATAAGGCAGGTAACAGTGGTAATAAGGCAGGTAACGATGGTAATAAGGCAGGTAACAGTGGTAATAAGGCAGGTAACAGTGGTAATAAGGCAGGTAACAGTGGTAATAAGGCAATAACAGTGGTAATAAGGCAGGTAACAGTGGTAATAAGGCAGGTAACAGTGGTAATAAGGCAGGTAATAAGGCAGGTAACAGTGGTAATAAGGCAGGTAAGAGTGGTAATAAGGCAGGTAACAGTGGTAATAAGGCAGGTAACAGTGGTAATAAGGCAGGTAACAGTGGTAATAAGGCAGGTAACAGTGGTAATAAGGCAGGTAACAGTGGTAATTAGACTAGTAACGATGGTAAGAAGGCAGGTAACCATAGCAATAAGACAGATAACGATGACAAAAAAGCTCTAGTGTCCAGCGAATCGTTTGGTCTCCAGCCTTTCTCAAGGTAAGTGTTATGTAACGCCACCTGATAATTTACATCCGGATAACGTACATACTGGGATGGCTCACGCTGTACAATGTAAGATAATATAATCTACGATGGTGTCTTTTTGGGAGGTTTCTCACTTGCTGTATCGGATATTTTTCTGCTCGGCCTGGTGAGCACCTTGTGTGATTACAGAGCAGCAGACCGAGAAGTCCGATGCAAGCAAATCACTTGAGACAACATCAATCTGGAGGAGCCCTAATGGAAACTCCCAGTCAGCCTATACATTACTTCCCCGCCCGTCCAGAGGGTGACACAAAGAGAAGTCTGGAGAATTTCATTTATCAAAATGTCCATTTCATTTTTAACATTCATTTTCTTCATTCTCAATGTTGGGCATAATTTTCTAAATGTTTCAACCCCAACTGTGCCATGTTGGTAGGCTTACAATTATTTCAGTACTCATTGACTGTTAGTTACGTTGTTTATAATTTGATAACAGATAATTTGCATTGTTTGTATTTTTATTTTTCCTCATAATTGTCTTAATTTTAGTGCATTTAACAGGTTTGCAATATAACAATGATCAATTGTCCTTTATAATAAAAAGAGGTTTTAATTGTTAAAACGCTGTTGTTTCTCTTATTGTATTAACCTCCAATATAGGTGTATATCCGGTTCAAGATGGCACCACACTTTCGAAATCTTTCACGAGCTGTGTAGTTCACGATGAATGTGTACACTGACAGCGGTGATATGTGTACCGTGATGGAGTTTCTGAATGTGTCTTTCGTCGTTCTGACGCATTATGCTTGTTTAAGTATCCACGTTTCTTTTTTTGTTTTTTTTCCTTGCGTTCGCCTTATTTCTCTATTCCTCAAGGTGGTATGCGTTGCAGTATTTTTTATTTTGCGCCTGTAGGCTCAGTGCATCCGATTTCAGCATGCATTTTCATGTAAAGGTTTGCTTGCTCCTGGATTTTCTAAGGGTTTGCCGTAAGAGACAAAAAGTTTGTCCGTCAAAAAGATACGGCCAGCAGGCCTTGGAGAATGTTAAGAGCACGGCGAGACACACAAAAAGCCCTGGTCATCTTCTGCATTCGGAACCTTCAGTAGCCGTCTCGACACTGTCTTGCTGCTAGACCATGTTGGGCCCGGGCGAGAGAGTGAGGCTGACTGCGCAAAACTTCCTGACTTAAATCAAATTCACGCGCCACTTACATCACCCGCATCTCATATTTCATGAAAAAGTCCAGTGGCGATATGCGAGCGGCCAAGCAGTAGGTGAAGATACACTGGAAGCTGTAGTTGCAGCCTGCACGGAGACGAGTCAGGCCAAATGGTAGTTTTTCACTGACTTGTAGCAGCACTGCAGCCCCCTAAAGAATTGAGCAGCCATCTTTATGACAGCACTGCTCACCTCTGTAGACTGAGGAAGAAGCTAGAGAAGGTGCTGTAAACATTGCCTGCATCCCTATACCCTGACCAGCATGCCGTGTCTGAAGGGGCTCCCACTGTTTTACGGTAGAACTATAAATAAGAAGAGGGTGGTGCCTTCTACACTTGCTACATGGTATGTGGGCACACTTATGGACGTTACTAGCCAGAACGGAGGACCGCCCTGGTCGCAAGGGGACTGGCTAGATATAACATCAGCAGAGCCACCCTGGTCGCAAGGGAACTGGCTAGATATAACATCAGCAGAGCCACCCTGGTCGCAAGAGAACTGGCTAGATATAACATCAGCAGAGCGACCCTGGTCGCAAGGGAACTGGCTAGATATAACATCAGCAGAGCCGCCCTGGTCGCAAGGGAACTGGCTAGATATAACATCAGCAGAGCCACCCTGGTCGCAAGGGAACTGGCTAGATATAACATCAGCAGAGCCACCCTGGTCGCAAGGGAACTGGCTAGATATAACATCAGCAGAGCCACCCTGGTCGCAAGAGAACTGGCTAGATATAACATCAGCAGAGCCGCCCTGGTCGCAAGGGAACTGGCTAGATATAACATCAGCAGAGCCACCCTGGTCGCAAGGGAACTGGCTAGATATAACATCAGCAGAGCCGCCCTGGTCGAAAGGGAACTGGCTAGATATAACATCAGCAGAGTCGCCATGAGCGAGACGCGATTGGCGGAGGAGGAACAACTCTCAGAGGATGGTGCTGGCTACCCATTTTTCTGGAACGGGTGCAGCAATCAGGAACGACGTAAGCCTGATGTTGGGTTTGCCATAAAGTCTACAATTGTACAGCAATTAAAATATCTTCCTAGTGGAATCGGCGATCGCCTCATGACAATGCAGCTTCCTCTTACAGGGGATCATCAGGCCACAGTCATAAGTGCCTACGCACCAACTCTGACAAACCCGGACTCTAAAATCTGACAAATTGATGCTGCTAGCGGATTTGAATGCCAGAGCTGGCGCAGACTACACTGCGTGAGATGGCATTATTGGTCGAAATTACACAGGTAAATGTAACGGTAACGGCTTACTCTTACTGAAGACATGTGCCACAAAAGAGCTTAACATTACCAACACCAATTTCCGACTGCCAACTAGGAAAAGAACAACGTGGACGCATTCCAGGTTCCGCTACTGGCATCTTATCGACTGCATCATCCCAGGTCCCGCCGCGAGCATCTAATCGACTACATCATCCCAGGTCCCGCCGCGAGCATCTTATCGACTACATCATCCCAGGTCCCGCCGCGAGCATCTAATCGACTACATCATCCCAGGTCCCGCCACGAGCATCTTATCGACTACATCATCCCAGGTCCCGCCACTGGCATCTTATCGACTACATCATTGCCAGATTTAGAGACGGAAGTGATGTCAAAATAACTAAGAGTGTGTTTAGCCCCGAATGTTGGACTGACCATCGTCTCGTGATAACCAAGTTGAGTCCAATCCAAAAGACGTCCTCAACAAGCACTGGGGAGACTAAATGTTGAGAATCTGAAGTGAGAACCTACCAGAAACAGTTTCACTGCTGAGCTAGAAACCAGATTGGATGTTGAGAATCTGAAGTGAGAACCTACCAGAAACAGTTTCACTGCTGACCTAGAAACCAGACTGGATGTTTAGAATCTGAAGTGAGAACCTACCAGAAACAGTTTCACTGCTGACCTAGAAACCAGACTGGATGTGGAGAATCTGAAGTGAGAACCTACCAGAAACAGTTTCACTGCTAAGCTAGAAACCAAACTGGATGTTAAGAATCTGAAGTGGGAACCTACCAGAAACAGTTTCACTGCTGACCTAGAAACAAGACTGGATGTTGAGAATGTGAAGTGAGAACCTACCAGACAGTTTCACTGCTGACCTAGAAACCAGACTGGATGAGATTCAGCTTGGAAACTCCGGCATCGATGAAATCTGGGCGGCCCTTAGGGACACTGTTTACTCTACAGCTCTAAAACACCTTAGTACATCCACACGGAAGCCCAAAGACTGGTTCCACGAAAACGCTGGCCAAAGTTAGACTCTTCTCAGAGCAAAGCGTCAGGCGCACAGGGCTCTTCAAAATTACGCATCGTCCTTGTCCAGGAAAATGGCCTTCAGTAGTGCTCCAAGAATAGTTCAGAAGAGACTCAGGAAGTTACAAGATTTCTGGATAAGCAGACTGGCAGATGAGAAAGAGGCATTTGCTGTGCGCTATGATCTCAAAATGTTTTATGCGTCGATAGTGCATATCTACAAGAGAAAGGCAATCACCAGGAGTGTGACAACGACCTCGGAATTTCACTGATATCTATTGCCGGACAGATCCTAGAGCGGACTATTCAATCGCCTGAACAAACATCTTGAGCTAGACCATCACCTCCCGGAAAGTCAGTGTGGATTTAGAGTTGATCGATGAACTATGGACATGATACTTGCAGCGCGACAGGTACAGGAGAAATGTCGAGAACATAACCGCGAGCTCTATATTACGTTCATTGATCTCACAAAGGCATTTGATACGGTCAGCAGAGGTTGGTTATTGCAAATCATGTCTAAAGTCGGCTGTTCTAACAAATTTGTAAATGTGGTGAAACAACTCTGCGAGGGCATGCGCGCACGAGTACTTGACAGCCGCGAGACCTCTCCACCATTCGAGGTCAACAACGGTGTGAAAAAGGGATGTGTACTTATTCCGACACGGCTCGGTATGATGTTTTAAGCTATGTTGACGAACGCCTTCAAGTATTCCTGATAACGATCACAAAGATGTCCAAAAAAGCGTTTTAAGGTCAGTCTGAAGGAGTCCCTTAAGTGCTGTCACAAAGACATTAACACCTGGATGAACCTGGCTTATATTCGCTCAACATGGAAGATCAAGGTCACAGACGGCGTTGAATTCTGCGAGGGTCTCCGTACCTACGCAGCCCGATGGGGAGACGTGCAATCAGGAAGTCAAGGACAGAGAAAACAGGAGAGACAACTGCTGACTACGTTTACAGTTGTTTCATTGACTTTTCCAGGACCGAATTGACTTGATCAGCCATGAACGCACACACATACTCAAGGATGCATTATGACATGTTATGATGTTGGTGGTCCTCATTGACCACGATGCACGAATTATTATTAAGTTCCACCGATTTTCTGCACTGGTTTGCCAGTAATTTGTATACATGTCTGTATGAAAACATACAAGGGTTGTTCACTAAGTTCCGGGATTTATTTTTGTTTTCGAGAAACTTAACTTTGCAGCGAAGTAGTATTAAGATATTTAAAAATATTTTTTTAGTCACAGAGTGGTGAATGCTTGGAATGCATTGCCACAGGAGGTAGTGGAGGCGGAGGCAATTAATGCATTTAAGAATAAATGGGATGGTAATAGCGTTTAGAGAAAGGTTTACGTAAATGAAATTGATTGTATACAAACTCTGCAGAGTCTTCTAAACCAGTATAAAGACGTTAAGTTAAGTTAAGTAACAACTATGTACTAATGTCGCGCCAAACTGACAGCCGATATCTCCCTGCATGCACCCTGTGTAGTAAAGGTGTCCTTGTGAGTGTTTGTAGAATTTAAACAAATGGACGTTAATATTCAGCAACGCGCATGTAATGATTTCTGGATTCATCAAGACAAAAGTTGTTCCGGAACTTACGATATGCTGTATCAGATTTAGGAGAGTCCTGTCTAAGCCGGTCTAAGACATTTAAGTAATGTTCCAGTTTCAGGGGTCGAAACTGATCTAAGACTTAAGTGATGTTTCGGTTTCATAATTCTACACCGATCTTCTTCTTCTTCTTCGTACGCAGTCAGACATCAACCTGTATTTTTTCGAAAAAAGCAGTGGTCATCCTGAGGCTGTCGACACTGCCATAGAGCTTGTCTAGTGTTGCCACTAGTGATGGCCACATCTGCTTTCTCTCATCCTCGTATGTCGGGCAGTTTTGCAGGAAATGTTCAGCGGTCATTTTCCCAGTACCGCACGTGCATTCGTCAGTGCCACCTATCTTCAGTTTATTGGTACCTCAGTATATTGTGGCCAGTGCGAAGTCTAAAGACCACAACCTGCTCTCTTCTATTCAACTGGTAATACGCATCGTTTTTTTGTGTAGCCAGTATGTTCTGTTTCCCATTTGGTCATGTATCTAGCTCTAATAAGCCTTTTTGCATTTTCGTATGTCACACTAGGTTCTGGTTGGGGTAGTCTTGCACCTTCTTTTGCCAGTAGGTCTGCCTCCTCGTTGCCTTGGATGTTACAGTGGGATAGGAGCCACTGTATCACTACTCTTTTTGGTGCGGACTGCTGGCATAGTTGACAGAGTACTGCTCTTAAGTCATTAAGTTCAGTACTTTTTTGGCTTTTTAGTGCTGTAACTACGGCCAGGGCATCTGTAAGCAGGACTATATGGCTGTCATTTTTCTTGCTTGTCACCATTTCTTCTACTGCAACCCTCAGCGCCTCTGCCTCCGCTCTGAAATTGCATGAGTATTTTCCAGTTGCCACTGAACGTGTTATTTGTCTACCATTTGGTAGGCTCAGGAATACCCCTGCCCCTCCGTTCTGTGTTGTGTTTGTTACAGAACCGTCGGTGTATGCATGGGTCCAGTACATGCTTGGGTAGTTTTTGGATATGTACCTCAGAATTGTATTTCTTCTTTCTTTTTCAGTCTGGCTGTTTTTGTTTCCAATACCTGATATGTTTTCTACCACCTCTGGAAATATATGCTGCATCCAGGTAGGTTTGCGTACAGTAGAAATGGGCTTTGGTGTTGTTAATGCGTTCATAGCGTCTTTGCTCATCTTTGCTTTGGCTATTTCTGCAAAGTTTCTCCGCTTTAGTTTGCCATTTCCAAAGTTATTTAGTCTCTTGTGCATTTGATGGTCAGTCAGTCTTCTGAGTTTTCCTTGGATGTGGTAGCCGTTTCTCATGCTCCCTCTCCAGAATCGAACCCTGATTCCCCGTTACCCGTTACAAACATGGTAGGCATGTCACGTACAATCGACATTTGATAGGGCAGACATTTGGAAGATGCGTCGCCGGCACATGAGGTCAGGCGATCAGCACAAAGATATCCAGAGTCACCAGTGGGGACGCCGCAACCCCGCGAGGGGAAACGACGATTGGTTTTGAACTAATAAAAGCGCTCTTTCCGCGAGGGTCGGAGCTTGGTAAGCATGTCTTAGCTCTAGAATTGCCACAGTTATCCAAGTAGGATCGTGTCATCTAAGGAACCTCGACTGATTTAATGAGCCTTTCGCGGTTTCACCGTGAGACAGTGTGAACTTAGACATACATGGCTTAATCTTTGAGACAAGCATATGACTACTAGCAGGATCAACCAGATATCTGCCGGAGACGGACGAACCACACACACCGGTCGGCGATGGATGGACGGATGGATGTGTAAAAAGCTTCACCAGGACGACCGCAGGGACCGACTGACGGACTGACGGTTGTTCCGTCTCTCACTCCGTCTACCTAGGACCGCTTGGCAGGGGCCCGTGCACACACCGACCGACCGACCGACCGACCGGGCTCGCTCGGGGAGGGATGGGAGTGATGTTTCGGTTTCATAATTCTACACCGATCTAAGACATTCGAGTGATGTTCCCATTTCAGGATTCTACACCGATCTAAGGCATTCGAGTGATGTTCCCATTTCAGGATTCTACACCGATCTAAGGCATTCGAGTGATGTCCCCATTTCAGGATTCTACACCGATCTAAGGCATTCGAGTGATGTTCCCATTTTAGGACTCTACACCGATCTAAGACATTTCAGTGATGTTCCAGTTTCAGGTTCTACATTGATCTAAGGCATTCGAGTGATGTTCCCATTTCAGGACTCTACACCGATCTAAGACATTTCAGTGATGTTCCAGTTTCAGGATTCTACATTGATCTACGGCATTCGAGTGATATTCCAGTTTCAGGATTCTACACCGATCTAAGGCATTCGAGTGATGTTCCCATTTCAGGATTCTACACCGACCTAAGACATTTGAGTGATGTTTCGGTTTCAGGAGTCGGCACCGACTATTTGAGCATGATTCCAATCAAGTCAGACTATCTACCTCCCACACCACGAGACCGTGGCACGTGTGCAAGCAATCACATGTGCTGACCGACGTCTGACAACCAGGGAGGTTGCAGAAGATGTTGAACATGAAATGGCATGAGCAATCCAACTGTAACTGACAATGTGCACACTAGCCGGGTCACAACGAATCTGCAGCCCCGTCTCCTGACCGTGGAGTAGAAGGACGATCGCCTGATAATTTACCCTGATCGTCCTATGATTCAAACTTTGTCTTAGATAACTACTGGTGATAAAAGCTGGGCGTAGGGATATGACCCGGAAATAAGGCAAATATCCTCGCAGTGGTAAACGGCATCATCTCCTCCGCCGAAGAAGGTGAAGTCAAATGGCAAGACCATGTTAACTGCGTTCCTCGATGTATTTGGCCTGATTCATCGTGAGTAAGTCGGTAGAGGAATGTGTTTGAATACTGCATTCTACAATACTGTCCTGCTAAGTCTACCCGATTCTGTGTGCAGATTTCGGCTTAAGACGTGTCGCACCGGAAAGATGGGTCCCTCATCCCGGACAGGTCTGTCACCGAAAGCACATTTATTAGCGAAACACAACATCCCATTGCTCCCGAACCATCCATTCTCCGCGTGACACAATTACAGGTCGACCATTCATTGACGTTGAAGTGTTTTCAAGCTAACCCAACAAGACGAATGAGGCGTTTACAAAATATGCCTAACGGATGTGTTTTGGCAATGACTGGAACGCAGGGAGAGGCGTACGCAATCACAAGAGTGTTACCTTCAAGAACATAACATCCATCTAGTCGGTAAGTCTTTTCATTTACTTAAAACAATGTCAGCCTCAGAACTTATTGAACATCATTTGTGTATATATGTCATAGTTGTAAGGTGGGTGTGAGCAATGGAGTGACAGGAAGGGCTACCCTTTCAGAAGGTCCAACCATTAACAGGTCCCTTTGTGTAACGAGCTATTCTCGTCGTCTGGAGAGCAAGGGTTCGTTACACTAACGATAACAGCAAAACTTTCTTGCATCTGTTGGCTGTTGATGTCTTAAGAGTGGGCCACATGTTTGTCTTAGAGGCGATTGGCAGTGAAAGTGTGTGTGTTGTGCGTATGTGTGTGTGTGCACCCACGCGTGTGTACACAAACTCACGCACGCAAACAAACACACACACACACACAGACATACATATATACATCCACAAGCATATATACATACATACATACTTGCGTACACATACAAAAACATACACACATATACACACACAAACACACACACCCACACACATATATATACACATACACACACATAGAAGCGCTTATATACACACTCGTCAAGGGCCGCTGTAAATAGCTTTGGTGAGATTGTATCACCCTGTCGGACGCCACGTTGTATCTGTATGGTGATTGGTCTATAGAAGAGGCTGATATCCGTTTTGCATCCGCTTTTGTCTCCTCTGTCAGTTGAGCATATTTTTCTGTAGTTCCCTGATTTATCTGAGCATTCAACACCGCAGTTATTACTATGATATCGAAAGCATTCTGATTATCGAAGAACACAAGATATAAAGATATATCTAGTTCATGTGCTTTCTCTATTAATTTGTTGCTTGTGTGGAGGTGGTCAATGGTTGAGAATCCTTTCCTGAAAGCTGCCTGCTCTCGTGGTTGGTTATCATAGATCTTGTATCTTATCTATCCGGTTGGCGATTTCTCTGGTGTAGAGTTTATAAATCGAGGAAAGCAGAAAGATCGGATGTTTTCCTTGTCCCCTTCACTTCTACTGTGGATTGCTTGATTGACTGATTGATGTATTGATTGATTGTATCACCTTCTTGCTTCAAATTAAGCTTAAGTCTACTACAACATTTGGAACGCATTCAATAAACATGTGTCCAATCATTATTCATGGTGGTTCTAGAAGCAATGGTTTTACATGATGAGATTGCTAAAACCATGCACACCTTTCACTAGCCACCGTTACTACACACTTGAAAGGATACAGTAGTGGTTTTCTTGTCCAAACCCAGGTACCACTCGAGCGCTTGCTTCCATTTCACTAATTCTTGTTGCATTAAATGAAAATAAAGACAGCTTGGGGAGACAAAGATACATTTTATTACAGCAGTTTCTAATAATTATTTAAAACAATAGAAGATATTTATGTGTGTAAGTTAATAATAATTATTAGAAGAAACTGAATGTGTACACTTGAATATTTGCTTCCATTGCATGACGTTTTTCAAACGTTTGGTCAATGGATGTGTTTACACACCAGCTGATAATGTCCACACGTAAGCTACTGGCCCTTACAAGAAACACTAATTAAAACTGGTACATTAACAAGTATAGCCGGCATTATTGTGACGTCCCAGCGAAAAATTCCAACATCTTGTTTGTTTGCTATCAAGTGTGAACAAACAGAAACCAGATTTTGGCAGTTTACAAACTTGGAAGTTCTAAAACGTAAACTGTCTTGTTCGAACTCACAAACTCACCGAGGACACCTTTTGAACGTATCATGCGTCATACAGCAGATGGAAAATCTTGTTGAAGGAGTTAGTGAGGCAGAAATGAGGGTAAAAGTATTCATAATATCTGTTTTCTGTTATCTGATCATCTACTATTGATTCGTGTTGCCATATTGTTGCTTATCTATATATATTAACCTTTCTTAAAACAGAGAACCGGATTTAATAAGTTTAGTATTGATTTTTTACCTCATAACTGTGTCGTTCGTGATCTTTTAGAGGACTGGACAGATGCTATCAGAGCGTGTACATTTATAAATAATATCGAACTGAACCACACAAACAGGATCGAGTGTCGTGATTTCCTTGCCTAGAGTATGTGACGTCTAGTTATCGTTTGAGGTCACTGTCCTTGAATTGTAAAACGAACAATCTGAACATCAGAGCCCATCAAGAACAGAGACAATGAGTATAGGTAGAGAGCACATGGACATAACCAACAATAAAGCTGGTACAAAAATGATGTATTTGGGAATTGTTTTTATAGAGAACGGCAGACTTGAGAAAGAGATAGAGACGAGAGTGCTGTCTCCCCTACTAGGTCACCCCAAAATTACTCTCCAATCGAAAAACAGATGACAAATATTATCTTCATCACAACCCTGTGCTACCAGTGCCAGACATTGTCATTGAAAAATAACCAGGAACGAAAGTTAGCCACCTGCAAAATGCGGTATCTACGAAAGGTCACTTACACACCAGAAGAGACAGAATCACAAATATAAATATTTGGGAAAAGGTTGGAACAATTCCCTGCCTACAGTACATCGAGCAACAGAGAATGAATTGGTTTGCCACTTCGTGAAAATGTAATCAGACCATATTGTTCATGCAACCTTCTACAGGAGAACATCAGTTAGAAGGGGTAGAGATAGACCGAGTAAGAGGTGGATAGACAGCGTCAACGAGACGCCGTAAAAAGGAGTAAAATGTTATTCGGAGAGGCGAAAAACAAATACATACCACGACACTGGGCTACGACCAGGTAGGAGGGGAGACGGCAAAAGACAGATACATACCACGACACTGGGCTACGACCAGGTAGGAGGGGAGACGGCAAAAGACAGATACATACCACGACACTGGGCTACGACCATGTAGGAGGTGAGACGGCTAAAGACAGATACATACCACGACACTGGGCTACGACCAGGTAGAATGTGGGACGGCAAAAGACAGATACATACCACGATACTGGGCTACGACCAGATAGAAAGTGAGACGGCAAAAGACAGATACATACCACGATAATGGGCTACATCCGGGTAGAAAGTGAGACGGCAAAAGACAAATACATACCACGACACTGGGCTACATCCGGGTACAAGTGAGACGGCAAAAGACAAATACATACCACGACACTGGGCTACATCCGGGTACAAGTGAGACGGCAAAAGACAAATACATACCACGACACTGGGCTACATCCGGGTAGAAAGTGAGACGGCACAAGACAAATACATACCACGACACTGGGCTACATCCGGGTACAAGTGAGACGGCAAAAGACAAATACATACCACGACACTGGGCTACATCCGGGTAGAAAGTGAGACGGCAAAAGACAAATACATACCACGACACTAGGCTACATCCGGTTAGAAAGTGAGACGGCAAAAGACAGATACATACCACGACACTGGGTTACGACCAGGTAGAAAGTGAGACGGCAAAAAGACAGATACATACCACGACACTGGGTTACGACCAGGTAGAAAGTGAGACGGCAAAAAGACAGATACATACCACGACACTGGGCTACATCCGGGTAGAAAGTAAGACGGCAAAAGACAGATACATACCACGACACTGGGCTACGACCAGGTAGAAAGTGAGACGGCAAAAAGACAGATACATACCACGACATTGGGCTACAACCGGGTAGATAGTGAGACGGCAAAAGACAGATACATACCACGACATTGGGCTACAACCGGGTAGATAGTGAGACGGCAAAAGACAGATTCATACCACGACACTGGGCTACAACCGGGTAGAAAGTGAGACGGCAAAAGAGAAATACATACCACGAAATCTGGGCTACGACTCGGTAGAAAGTGAGACGGCAAAGGAAGAAAGAAGAAAGAGTATCCATTACACCGACTATAATGTGTTTCGTCATCAATGTCACCGCTGTGATATGTCGGTCGACTTGTATTGCAATCATTCAAATGTGAGATAGTTTACCGCCGATTCAAAGATCAAGAATAGTTTCCACACAGGAAACAACATTAAAGAAAGTGTATTATAGGTAATTCGTTACCGGTTTTCCGGGAAACGAAGTCGCCTCGCTGAAAGTAAAGATGAGTTAAGAGATTTGTTTAGCGAAACACATCGAATTCAAAGGTTGGAACGGCTCAACATTTGATGAAAGCTACTGGTACTCGGTTGCAAAAGGCATATCCCCATTGTGAAAATGCGATATGTTCTGGTGCTATAAATTGTAGACAAGAACTGGTCCAAGTTAACGCTTACAAACCAGTCACTGCAGACAAGAGATATCCACTGTACAGAAGTATTGTATACATCAATGAACAATGATTGAAACACTGAAATATAGATGGCATAAGCAGTAAGAACAATTGGTTCGGTGATCACATCTCAGACTATAATCAAAGGCGTGAAATGAGTTACTACATCCCAGCCATCGTCACCGTTCATCAGCCGCGAAGTGTTAAAATAGACAAGACCAGATGAGCTGTACCAAACGGTCTCCAAGAATTACAGAAAACATTCGTGTTCAACGCTTTGAAGTCGTTCAGACATGTCTTCTGTTATCTCAAAGACATGACTTTTATATATGTTGTCCAGTGTTCTTATCATTGTCCTATATTTATATTTGACGCTTGGTTTGGGTATGACAGTACTGGAGGTGTTAATGTAAAAGCTACAGGTTCTCAGTTCTTTGCTCTTGGAGATTTTTCTCTGGCTGTGGGTTGAGATTGGTCTTCTTATACTCTGCGATGGATGAAAAAAGAAGGTAGTCCTCCATCCTTCTGACTAGTGTAATGCAAGACTTGTCAGTAGGCTAATAAATATGAGGATTATAATATTAGCACCCACCTCGTTGACCAAGATGTTGTAACACCAAATTTTTCCAGATGTATGGCATGAAGTCTTGGCCATTATACTTCACCTGAACCTGTCAGAGACCTAGCTCTCATATTTTGGGTATGAGGGTGTAGAATCGGGATTTTAAATTACATTTTTAATTCATGAGTCAACTCCCCTTTGTGAATATTACACGAATGGTAGAAGATGTACTGACACATCGTTTACATCTATTATACTGCCTCCGCTACCACTTCCAGTACCCGAAAACGGATTTATAGGGCTAGGAAATCAACCGAGTTTGCTTCTACTACTTTCAAAGCTCAGTGTGCAAGCTTGGATATTTTTTCTGTTGACAGAAAAACCCATAAGTTGATCCCATGTTCCCTGTGTCATCATGTAGCAGCTCTAGCTGGCTGGCCTACCGTCGCAGATTGTGCAAGTGATCTGCACTAACTATACTCTCACTTCAAACAAATTAACTACGACACTAATTGAAAATAAAAAACACAAACAAGAAACTTAATTTCTACACGTTCACATCGAACTTCCCGATCTTCACTTAAAACGAAACCTGTCTGGCTGTAAAAAGTTATGAACTAGACTAAACTAAAAGAAACTTGATTACGAACTACAACTTGAAAGCCGAACCGTAACTTGATAGCCGAACCGTAACTTGATACCCGAACCGTAACTTCATAGACGAACGGTTATGTGGATTGCCACAGAATGGAAGATTCGTGTCTGTTCTACAACCCAGGGGATTATCCCGTGGTCCTATTCTCCCAAATCGACGTGGTTTGTAGTGGTCGTTGTAGCTCTGGATCGTTGTACTACTCAAAATCCTTTCTAGTTAGACGCTGGATTTTTTAAATACCTCTGTTAGATGCTGATTCTTGGAGAAATTCTGCTAAGGCGCTGATTTCTTTAGATAATTCTGTTAGACGCTGGATTCTTAGCAGTAGTGTGAAAAAAATAGTATCTAAGATGACTATTCTATGCGTGTTCCTCGTCTTTAACGTTCACATTCACTAGCCCATGTTCATCGGGTTAGGCAAGCAGTACTCGAGGGCAACAACCCAGAAGATATGAACATTTGACGTGTTTTAAGTTCAGTCAATCAAATCAAGGGCTTCCATCTCCCTGTGGAACAGGTGCCTTCAACAAATAAAAGCCAAGGCCTCATTCTGAGAGCCATCAGTTCCAGCCTCTCTATATTTCTTTCTCTTTCTCCCTCTCTCTCTCTCTCTCTGGCTTCCTTAAGACTTTTATGTTTGTTTCGAGTTGTCTTCCAACGTGTACTCTCTAATCTCACTATATATCTACATGGCAGTGCGTTCTCTAATCTCACTATATATCTACATGGCAGTGCGTTCTCTAATCTCACTATATATCTACATGGCAGTGCGTTCTCTAATCTCACTATATATCTACATGGCAGTGCGTTCTCTAATCTCACTATATATCTACATGGCAGTGCGTTCTCTAATCTCACTATATATCTACATGGCAGTGCGTTCTCTAATCTCACTATATATCTACATGGCAGTGCGTTCTCTAATCTCACTATATATCTACATGGCAGTGCGTTCTCTAATCTCACTATATATCTACATGGCAGTGCGTTCTCTAATCTCACTATATATCTACATGGCAGTGCGTTCTCTAATCTCCACCTGTGTCTAGACGCATATGTCTTACCGGAATCCGATAGTTAAGCAAAACAAGTAACACTGTAACCAACCAGGCATGTTGAAAAACGCGAATACGAGAATTTGGGTACAGGATCGGTTGTCGAATCTTGTTGAAACTCGACAACAAAGAGAAAATCTCTACATCCCAAGGTAGAAGACGCTATACCTCTTGGTAGATTAAGAGCTACAATATGAAGTTGACTCCATTACGATCATTGCCGTGTTTGTTCCTGTTGCTGGAGACCATTGGGAATATATATAGGCCTCGGAAATAAAAGTCGTTAGACCTTACAGTAGTCGTACAGTGTACAGGTTATATTCTTATGTTACCACGACTTAAAACAAAATATATGTTTAAACCAAAGTTTTGAATCTATTTACAATTTCTCAGAAATCAGTGTACAAACCATTCCGTGACTCCCTCGTTCCCTTTATCTCTAACCTGTTTATTGTATCAGAGTCTATCTTGTACTGTTATCAGTTGGTTTTATTAATCTAGTGTTTTATTCAAAGCTGAAATCTTTTTTTCAACACTTGCCACTCAAATAGGAACTTCAAACGATTCAGCAACTTCAGTGCCGAAGCCAGTGCCCTGAGACAAGCAGCTGAAACCCTTATAGACCATAAGGAGCAGGCAGAAAAGCAAGTGGTCATTTTCAAAGACGCCCTCGCAGTGTTAAAAATGAACTCGGTGCTCTGGCAAACTAGCTTGAATACCTGTCCCAGTGCTTAAAAAAAAACAGTCCAGTGGATACCAGCTCACTGCAACATTCCAGGCAAAGAAAAGGCGGATATACTCGCCAGAGAGGGAAGAATGCTGCAGCAGTGATACATAAATCACATCCAATGAGACTCAAGCATTCAGCTGGGCAACGTTCAGTGCAAACTGGAAAAAAACCCTGGCCACATAGAAAACGATGCCTACCATAAACTCTCAAGGCGAAACCAGGCGATCATTTCCGACTACGCACAGGTCACAACAGACTTGGATGTCATCTGTATAACTAGTCCAAGATTGGCCCCTCTGACCTTTGTGCTTGCGGCACAGCCCCCATGAAGGCAGAATATATTTTGCAGTCCTGTCCACTGTATACCGACAAAAGAAGTAGCATTTGGCAACAGCCAGTGTCATTCCACTAGAAGCTGTACGGAAGCGTACAGAGCCTTGAGTCGACTGCTGCCTTTGTTAGAGTCATTCAAGTTGAGGTCTGAAGACGAACGAGGAGAAGAAAAAAATAGAAACTTTGTAAAATGGTTCATAGAACTGATTTCATCCCATCTGGACCATGTGTGCTCAGCACCTGACATTGCTGAACATTCAGACGACAGAGAAAGCACGAGCTCAGTAGCTTCCGCGGCTACTCCGAATTTTCTGCTGACATCGTCGGGTAGCTATTTGCATCTGGGTTCACTTGGAGAAGCGATCATGTCTTGAAAAACCCACAACATGTCAGCTGTGTGAACCAAGGTGAAGATCCCTAGATCACACGCCCACCTCACTTTACTGTCACCCAATCAACAACCAGCCAATCACGTGCGCAGAACAAAGGCCGCATAAAGAGTGACGTGAGGTATTGATGTTGTCTTGTCTAGCTTGTATAAAAAGCCTTCTGACAGCTGTTAATGCACTTTGTGTATGTGGCTTCCTGGTAGAGCGGTTAAGGTACTGGGCCATTTGTCTGGAGTTCGGATCCCGGTAAAGTATGTGTTTTAATATTAGTTACTAAGGTCCAGGAGGTTACATAGCACCAGACGGACAGGCCTCAAATCATGTTTAACTACGTCACCAGACGGACAGGCCTCAAATCATGTTTAACTACGTCACCAGACGGACAGGCCTCAAATCATGTTTAACTACGTCACCAGACGGACAGGCCTCAAATCACGTTGGACCTTTTTTACTTGTTGCTTTTTTTTATAAATATCGTTGTTTCTATTTCTTTTCTTGTAATCGTCCTAACTTTGGTTTTCTCTATTTTGATTGCCATACTCTAATCTATACAGACCTCATTATAATTGTTGATATGATCCTGCAGTTGTTCTTCTGAGATTGCTATTAGTGCTTGGTCATCAGCAAAAAGTAGTTAATTTATGTGATCACTGAGGTTGTTTTCCTAACTAGTATTGGTTTTTATTGACATATCTAAAGCGAATGAAAGAAGAAAAATTGACATATCTATATATCTGCGTCTATATGTGTGATAAACAGTAAAGGAGATAGTACCTTGCCATACACCGGTTATAAAATGACGTTTGTCGGAATATCCTGTGTCTGTTCTTACTGTACCTTATCTATTAACATATCTCCATTACAGAGGACAATGGGCATAAAAGCAGTACATTGGCAGTAACAAAGACTTATGGGAAAGGAGCCAACAACAACTTCTGGAACAACAAATTTAGCGAAGAAAGTGGGGCTGGATAGAGCATACGCTACTGATTACACGTTCCAATATAGCCATAGATGCTCTTAGGTGGAATCCCTAGGAGAGAGAGAGAGAGAGAGTGAGAGAGAGAGAGAAAGGTAGACCCAAAAATATACGGAGAAGAGAATGTGAGAAGGAACTAATATTAAATGATGACACCTGGAGAGACAGAAGGAACTAATATTAAATGATGACACCTGGAGAGACAGAAGGAACTAATATTAAATGATGACACCTGGAGAGACAGAAGGAACTAATATTAAATGATGACACCTGGAGAGACAGAAGGAACTAATATTAAATGATGACATCTGGAGAGACAGAAGGAACTAATATTAAATGATGACATCTGGAGAGACAGAAGGAACTAATATTAAATGATGACATCTGGAAAGACAGAAGGAACTAATATTAAATGATGACATCTGGAGAGACAGAAGGAACTAATATTAAATGATGACATCTGGAGAGACAGAAGGAACTAATATTAAATGATGACACCTGGAGAGACAGAAAGAACTAATATTAAATGATGACATCTGGAGAGACAGAAGGAGCTAATATTAAATGATGACACCTGGAGAGACAGAAGGAACTAATATCAAATGATGACACCTGGAGAGACGGAACAAATATTAAATGATGACACCTGGAGAGACAGAAGGAACTAATATTAAATGATGACACCTGGAGAGACGGAAGGAACTAATATTAAATGATAACACATGGAGAGACAGAAGGAACTAATATTAAATGATGACACCTGGAGAAAGGCAGAAAGAACTAATATTAAATTATGGCACCTGGAGAGACAGAAGGAACTGATATTAAATGATAACACTTGGAGAGTGACAGAACGAGCAGTCCAGGACCGTGTCTGATTGCGGGATGTTATCAATGGTCTATGGACCAGGAGGAGCGACGGGCTTTGATTGATCGATTGATGGATTTATTTATTGATGTTTAATTGATTGATTGAATACATTAACTGTGCATGTCATGTACGTGATCTGGACTTTTCTTTCAGACAATTGCGTAGTTAGTATCTCTGCATTAAGTAAACGCCAGGTTCTATCTCTAGTCTGTCTAATCCTTCTTTCTCAATAATCACACAAGCTAATTGTTGACTTTGGTCTTGTTGATTGGTATCTGTCAGCGTCTTTAACTTCGAACCATCTTGT
Organism: Ariolimax columbianus; assembly: GCA_036924085.1. Lineage (NCBI taxonomy): Eukaryota > Metazoa > Mollusca > Gastropoda > Stylommatophora > Arionidae > Ariolimax > Ariolimax columbianus. Next base: position 124,685,730 of record JAVGWX010000004.1, read on the forward strand.
AGACTAGTCTTTCTACGTTCAGGTTCATCAATGGAGTAATATGCTTTTCTAACCTGCTTCAATATTTCAGGGAACGATCACTTTTTGTATTGTAAAATCACTTTAACTCACCAATTGACCGTTAGCCACTCCATGGCTTTAAGTTATTTATGCACTTTTTCATTCACGAATCGACCTTTAGCCTTTTAAGTATTTCGACTCTCTTTAACTCACGAGTCGACATTTAGCCTTTTAAGTATTTCGACTCTCTTTAACTCACGAATCGACAGTTAGCCTTAAAAGTATTTCGACACACTTTAACTCACGAATCGACCTTTAGCCTTTTAAGTATTTCGACACACTTTAACTCACGAATTGACCTTTAGCCTTATAAGTATTTCGACACACTTTAACTCACGAATTGACCTTTAGCCTTTTACGTATTTCGACACTCTTTAACTCACGAATTGACCTTTAACCTCTCCTGTGCGTTAGGAATATTATAGGACACTTTGACAGATGTGAGATATGACAGACTTTAGAGAAACACTGACAATAGTCACTTCTGGACAAGATTCACGTCACTGTGACAATGTCTCCACCGATAAGGTCACTCTCTCTCTCTCTCTCTCTCTCTCTCTCTCTCTGCCTCTCCCTCTGCCTCCCTCCTTTTCTCACTCTCTCTGCATCTCTGTCTAACTCCCCCCTCTCTCTCTCTGCCTCTCTCTGCCTCTTTCCCCCTTTCTCCCTCTTTCTGTCTCTTTCTTTCGTTCTCTCTCTCTCTCACAATTAAATAAATGGTCACACTTTAGTCTAATTCAGGATAGGGCTGTCCAACAACACAATTAAATAAATGGTCACACTTTAATCAAATTCAGGTTACGGTTGTCTACGTCATTGTCGTTAGTCACAACAACAGTCAAATATGTTTGGCAAGGCCTCTTCTGTTCTACATGTTGGTTTTTGTCTAATACACTGATATATTTTTTTATTTTTTTGCGTTTGCCTTATTTCTCCAATCACCAAGTCGGTGTGCGTTACACTGTGGTTTTTATTTTGCGCTTGTTGATTCAATGCATCCGACTTAGCATGCATTTTATGTAAGGGTCTATTTCCTCCTACATTTTCTAAGGGTTTGCTTCCCCGGGGTAACGGCCGGTGTTGTGATGGGGATCGAACCCAGTACCTTCTGGTTGTGAGCCGTGTCACTTAATCACTAGGCCACGCCGTCCCCACACTGACATATCCCTTGCATGTGTTCCCTAAGCTACTCCTTCGTTACTGTTTGCTGAGGAAAGCAGACCTGAAATTGTCACATTACGTGGCCAATTCTTGCCACTGTTTGTGGGCCCAGTCATTCTTCACAACCCAATTTATAGATTCCCCCTATCCTTTCATACGGTGACAACCCACGCCCGTTTGATCTCCCCAATAAAGTGCTGGTTGACTTGGAACAGACCCTAAAACTTAAAATCCTAAGGTCTATGTCCTATTTAATGAGAGAATGTGGTATTATTTGGCGGACTTGTCAGAAGTGCCTGGCATTAGGTCTCATTACTCGTGATTTTAACACTAGATCGAAGGAGCGGGGAATCGTTACTGGAAATAGGCAATAGGTGGCTTTGAGCCAGGCACTACTCGACACCAATCTCATTCTTGCAAATAATGGGTGCATGACATGATTGGGATTTGGGCCTGGGGATGCAGATAGTGGCATAGATCTGGCAGTGATATCAAGCGATGTCGCCCACTTCAAAACCTGGAATTTACTGGATGCACAGGATAGCATCCACATATCAGGCGTCGTTTTTAATCAGGATTGGAAAACTATCCAGACACTGAAAAGCTAAAGAGGTTTTCAAATATCACGCACATAAGAAGACAATGCCACAAAATCCCGTGTGTTCAAACCCGCAACCTGGTTGGTCAACCGGAAGGACGGGCGTGGACAGCAGGAAATGGCAATAGAAGAGCGGTGGACAGCCTCAAAGAGACTGCTAAAGAATGGCGATGTGCCTAATTAAATGAGCAACAAAAACAGAGCACCACCAATTGCTTCAAAGCCTTAGCGAGATCATAAGAGAACAAGAGGTTAGAAGAATGTATCACAGGGGTGTGCAATGGTAATACCCTCCAGAAGTTCTAAATGAATATAACATAAATGAATAGAAAGAATGCAAGACAGTTAAGCCCCACTATTCAGGACTCCAGTCGAATGCCCCTGATGACAGATGAAGTGAATTGTCTTGCATTTTTGGTCGATATGATGCCCAAACATACACAGGTTATAGAGATATGATGCTCAAACATACACAGGTTATAGAGATATGTGACGGGAAATATGGACAAATCTTCTGAAACCGCTATTACGGAAGACAGCCTGTGAACTTGATAACTGAGACAGAGGTGGCACATATTTTACGCTACAACAAGAACACTGGCCAGGTTCTATGGAGGACGCGTTTGCCACATTAAGCTGTTGGGTGTGGCAGACATTAGAAACCGTGTGAATGATTTAAATATCAGTCCAGAGAAGACATCAGTGTCAGAAGACTGGCTCCATAGCTATATGTGCTCACTTCTTAGCCTGGCAAGGATTCCACACTCCTCAGTAACTATATAATAATCACTTTTCAGAACGTCAGTGCCAGGATGCTAGCGAAGATAATGACTAGAAAAGTAATGTCCCATCTACAAAATGAACGGATTCCACTTGATACCCTCATCAGTTACAGACCAACGATGAAGAATTTGGATAATGCTGAGACATGATGTGTATGATGTGTATGATGTGTATGATGTGTATGATGTGTATGCGAGACATCAAGCTAGAAGAAGAAACCATGGAAGATGTCAACTCTTATTTCTATCTAGAACAAGAGATAATTGACAACCACAAAGTCAACCACAAAATATCTATATGAAGAAATACAGCTTGGTGTTTCTCTAACTCATTTAAGCCAATACTCCAAGCAATGAATGGCAAGGGCACACACTCACAATTCAAAAGTTCTTCCAGCAAACATTGACGGATGCCACGTCGGGAGCTTGCGCAAAACAGATGCCGAGAAGCTCAGACACTCAGAGAGCAAAAAAACAGGGCGTACTAAAAATATCGATACAGGATTAGATCCGAAACAAAGAAATTCGACATCAAGACGTTATGTAAGCAGCGATAGCACGCAAACATTGCTGGGCTGGACATGTGGTACGCATGCCTGGCAACAGATGGATACATAGAGCAACGATGTGGTGGACATATGACTGTACACGTCCACTGATTCGGCCACCTGTGCGTTGATAAGGTGGACTGACCAAAGACCTGGAGCAGCATTGGTGAAGCGTGTAAAAAGATCGGGGCACATGTGGAATATTGTTGCTTTCCTCGCTTGCGGCACATCAGCCGGACTGACGCCGAGGATAATAAGTTAATACGTATTTCAGGGTTTTCAGTCCATGGATAAAAACGGTCACAGTTCTTCGATTGGTTTCATCAACCACCTACAAGCCCACTCCACTTGACATATGACAATGTGGTCTTCTTCGGAAACGATGGACATCCAACAACATGATAATGCTCAGTGTGTAGAGAAATAGATTCGCGTTGGCACCGAACAGATCAGAACAGACCAAACAGAACAGAACATAACAGGGCAGTACAGTACAGGACACGACAGGACATAACAACACAGAGCAGAACATGACAGGACATAACAACACAGAGTAGAACAGAACAGGATAGGACAGGACATAACAGAACAGGACAGAGCAGGACAGGACAGGACAGAACTGGACAGGACACGACAGGACATAACAACAAAGAGCAGAACAGGACAGAACTGGACAGGACACGACAGGACATAACAACACAGAGCAGAACAGGACAGGACAGAACAGAACACGACAGGACATAACAACACAGAGCAGAACACGACAGGACATAACAACACAGAGCAGGACAGGACAGGACAGAACAGGACATACCAGAACAGGACAGACAGGACAGGACAGAACTGGACAGGACACGACAGGACATAACAACAAAGAGCAGAACAGGACAGGACAGAACAGAACACGACAGGACATATCAACACAGAGCAGAACATGACAGGACAGAACAGGACAGAACACGACAGTCCATAACAACACAGAGCAGGACAGGACAGGACAGAACACGACAGAACATAAGAAACACAGAGCAGAACAAATAAGAACAGAACAGGGCAGGACAGTAAAGAACACGACAGGACATAACAACACATAACAGATCAGGACAGGACAGTACAGTACAGAACACGACAGGACATAACAACCCAGAGTAGATCAGGACAGGACAGGACAGAGCAGGACAGGACAGTACAGAACACGACAGGACATAACAACACAAAGCAGAACAGGACAGGACATAACACAGAGCAGAAAAAATCAAAACAGGAATTTAGAGGCTGCACTGTACACCATCTTCGTACACATACAGGTGACAACTTGAACATACCTGAAGACACACTGATTTAGACTTCACCACATCTTACCCAACCTCACCTCACCTATCCTCACCTATCTCACCTTACCTGACCCAACCTTACCTCACTTGACTCAACCTGACCAGACCTGACCCAACATCACGTCACCATACTCCATAAGTCTTTAGAGGGTATTGGACAGTGTCAACAGTCTATGTAAGTATTGAGTAGTGTGAAGTCTAAGAATTCAAGAAGTGTCAAGTCTATGTACGTTTTGAGTAGTGTCAAGTCTATGTAAGTTTCGAGTAGTGTCAAGTCTATGTAAGTATTTAGTAGTGTCAAGTCTATGTAAGTATTTAGTAGTGTCAAGTCTGTGTAAGTATTTAGTAGTGTCAAGTCTAAGAATTCAAGAAGTGTCAAGTCTATGTACGTTTTGAGTAGTGTCAAGTCTATGTAAGTTTTGAGTAGTGTCAAGTTTATGTACGTTTTGAGTAGTGTCAAGTCTATGTACGTTTTGAGTAGTGTCAAGTCTATGTAAGTTTTGAGTAGTGTCAAGTTTATGTACGTTTTGAGTAGTGTCAAGTCTATGTACGTTTTGAGTAGTGTCAAGTCTATGTACGTTTTGAGTAGTGTCAAGTTTATGTACGTTTTGAGTAGTGTCAAGTCTATGTAAGTATTTAGTAGTGTCAAGTCTATGTAAGTATTTAGTAGTGTCAAGTCTATGTAAGTATTTAGTAGTGTCAAGTCTATGTAAGTATTTAGTAGTGTCAAGTCTATGTAAGTATTTAGTAGTGTCAAGTCTATGTAAGTATTTAGTAGTGTCAAGTCTATGTAAGTATTTAGTAGTGTCAAGTCTATGTAAGTATTTAGTAGTGTCAAGTCTATGTGAGTATTTAGTAGTGTCAAGTCTATGTAAGTATTTAGTAGTGTCAAGTCTATGTAAGTATTTAGTAGTGTCAAGTCTATGTAAGTATTTAGTAGTGTCAAGTCTATGTAAGTATTTAGTAGTGTCAAGTCTATGTGAGTATTTAGTAGTGTCAAGTCTATGTAAGTATTTAGTAGTGTCAAGTCTATGTAAGTACACACTGGTTTAAGTGGTATACTAGGTGCGGACCTATGTTTCGTCACCACTATTATTATTATTATTATTATTATTTTATTATTATTAAAACTATTATTATTCCTACACTTCTGTTATTTCAGGTGTCCATTTACAAGTTTCTATCGAATGACGTATCGATTTAGAAACCCCCTTTCAATGTTTATGGCGACGCATAAATGGACTGGCAATTACTGCTTTCCTGGACGTGAGAACTACTTTCGCTATGTGGTCATTGTATGTCTGCTCTCAACTGTCGGCCTGTCTTTGTATGCGAATTTTTCGTTTGAAACTTCAGCACACATCAGTAAGCCGCAAAATGCATGTAGGTACTTCCGTTGTTTCTAGTTTTGTTCACGTGTGCTAGTGGAGGTCACAAACGGGGGCTCATCTTGAGCTTTTCTGGGGCAAATCGGTTGGAAGTTTTGAATGTCGCGGTTATGGGTACGGGAACAATTTCTAGTTTTCGCCACACTAAATTCTATCTAGTTGTAAATGGGTATATGACTTACAGTTAGGAAGGAAAGACAGCGAGGAATAAAAATGTCACAGACCTCTCTCTCTTTCTCTCTCTCTCTGTCTCTCTCTCTCTCTCTCTCTTTCTCACACACACACACATATCTGAGACCTACAAACGCGCCATATGCAACACGTCATTACAGTGCAACGTCATCTCCAACACGTCATCACACTAAAACGTCATCTCCAACACGTCATCACACTACAATGTCATCTCCAATATATAATTACACTACAATGTCATGACTAACACGTCATCCCACTTCAACGTCACCTCTAACACGTCATTATATAACAACGTCATTGCACAACGTCATCACACATCGACGTTATCTCAAACTTGTCATCATCAGCATGAGTCAACTCTGACGACCTCATCCATGAACCTATCAGACCTAACACCATGCTACAGTAGAATCAACTATGACAGTCTCTCCCATGACCTATCAGACCTAACACCATGCTACAGTAGAATCAACTATGACAGTCTCTCCCATGACCTATCAGACCTAACACCATGCTACAGTAGAATCAACTATGACAGTCTCTCCCATGACCTATCAGACCTAACACCATGCTGCAGTAGAATCAACTATGACAGTCTCTCCCATGACCTATCAGACCTAACACCATGCTACAGTAGAATCAACTATGACAGTCTCTCCCATGACCTATCAGACCTAACACCATGCTATAGTAGAATCTTCTTCTTCTTCTTCTTCTTCGTACGCAGTAAGACAGTAGCCATTATTTTTTCGAAAAAATCGGCGGTCATCCTGAGGCTGTCGCCACTGCCATAGAGCTTGTCTTGCAGTTCCACTGGTGATGGCCACATCTGCTCTCTCTGATCCTCGATGTCGGGCAGTTCTGCAGTAGATGTTCAGCGGTCATTTTACCGGTACCGCACGGGCATTCGTCGGTACCACCTATCTTCAATTTGTTGAATAGGTGGTACCTCAGTCTATTGTGGCCAGTGCGAAGTCTGAAGACAACGACCTGCTCTCTTCGGTTCAACTGGTAATAGGCATCGTTTTTGGTGTAACCAGTATGTTCGGTTTCCCATTTGGTCAGGTATCTGGCTTTGATTAGCCGTTTTGACTCTTCGTACGTCATACTAGTATCTGTTTGTGGTAGTCTTGCGCCTTCTTTTGCCAGTCTGTCTGCCTCCTCGTTGCCTTGGATGTTGCAGTGTGATGGGACCCACTGTACCACTACCCTTTTTGGTGCGGACTGCTGGCACAGTTTGCAGAGTGCTGCTCTTAAGTCATTAAGCTCAGTGTTTTTCTGGCTTTTTAGCGCTGTGACTACGGCGAGAGCATCTGTAAGCAGGACTATATGGCTTTCATTTTCTTTATGTGTCACCATTTCTTCCACTGCCGCCCTCAGTGCCTCTGCCTCCGCTCTGAAATTGCTTGTATACTTACCAGTAGCGAATGACAGTGTTATTTTTCTGCCATTTGGTATTTTCAGGAATGCTCCTGCCCCTCCGTTCTGTGTAGTGTTTGTTACAGAACCGTCTGTGTATGCATGGGTCCAGTCCATGCTTTGGTAGTTTTCCGATATAAAGCTTAGGGTAGTATCTCTCCTTTCTTTTTCAGTCTGGCCGTTTTTGTTTCCAATACCTGGTATATTTTCTACCACCTATGGAAATATATCCTGCCTCCAGGTAGGTTTTCGTACAGTAGTGATGGGTTTTGGTGCTGTTAGTGCGTTTATGGGATCTTCGTGCATCTTTGCTTTGGCTATTTCTGCAAAGTTTCTCCGCTTTAGTTTCCCATTTCCCAAATTGTTTAGTCTCTAGTGCATTGGATGGTCAGTCAGTCTTCGGAGTTTCTCTGACTGCCGCTGGGCTCTGCAGTCTCTTCTATCGGTCATCGATTGCAGTTTTGTAATCTTTTCAAGTTCTACAATTGGCGTTGACTTCATGCCTCCTGTTATAACTCTCATGGCTTGGATTTGAAGTTTGCTAACTGTATTGAAGTTCGCCTTTGCTGCTGTTGTCCATGCCGCAATGCCATACTCGAGAACTGGTCTCACTTTTCCAGTGTACAGTTTCTTTAGTATGCTTTCGTCTGCTCCCCAGCTTGTGCCAGCAGGTTTCCTAATGATTGCCATTCTATCTCTGGCTCTCATTCGGTTTCTCTCGATCGGACTTTTCCATGTCATGCGCCGATCAAATGTGACTTCCAGATAGTTTGGGTTGTCCTTTGGCTGCAGGAATTTGCCATTTAAACTTAACTTGGTATATTGATTGAAAGCGAGAATATTGTGCATGTGGTTTTCTCCTCGTTTATTTTGACCAGCCATGAGTTCGCCCAATCTTCCAGCGATGTTAGGGCCTGCTGCATCCGATTTCTTGCTATGGTGAGATTCTTTTCAGAGGTCCACATAGCCAGATCGTCTGCAAACATTGAGCTATGGACTCTTCTTGGTATATTCTCTGTAATGTCCTTTATATACACCAGGAAGAGTGTGGGTGACAGTACTCCCCCTTAGGGTACTCCTTGCTCGAGTGTCACCTTTCTGCTCATCTGCCCTTGTACTAGGACTCTGGCCGTTCAATTTTTGAGGTAGTGGTTGATCCACTTGTACATTTTCCCACAGACATCACTTCTTCTTAGCTTGACTCTAAGTCCATCTTTCCAGACTTTGTCAAATGCCTTTTCCAGGTCCACCCAAACCGCTACTGTGTGCTACTGTGCCTGGTAGGCATCTTCTATTTCCTAGGCTATGAGGATGACCTGGTCCTCAGTGGATCTGTGCTGTCTAAAGCCGGCTTGCTGTGGAATTAGTATTCGTTTTTCTTCCAGATGCCACATCAGTCTGGTGTTTATCATACGTTCCATCAGTTTGCCGACACAGCTCAGTAGGCTGATAGGCCTGTATCCATTTGGATCTGTTTTGTCCTTCCCTTTTTTTTGGTACTGGTACCAGTACTGCGTCTTTCCATGCCTGGGGTACAATTCCCCTTTTCCAGCTTTGGTTCAGGACCGATAGCAGCTTCCTCTTCGCTGTTTGGCCCAGCCCCATCAGCATTTCGTTTGTTATCCCATCTTTTCCGGGAGATTTCCTTTTCTTTAATGTTCTCATGGCCTCTTCCATTTCGCTCATTGTTAATTTGGCCATCATATGCTCTTCAGGTGTCGTACTGATGTTGTCGTGCCCCTTTAGCTCTTCGCTAATGTCTGTATGCCAATCTGCAGGGACCTCGATGTGGTTTGCTCTGGCATAGTGATCGACAAAAGCGTTTGCAGCTTTTTTACCAGTGAGCAAGTTTTCGCCCTGCTTGATGGTAATTTGTTTGTTTGACGGGGTTTCGTCATTCATGGCTCTGACTAGCTTCCATAGCTTATTCCCTTCTTTGTCCATGTTTAGGCTTTCCGTTTTGTTTTTCCAGCTCTCTCTTGCTGTTTGCTTGAGAGTGTGTTTGTATTTCGGCGTGGAGGCTTTGAGGGCGATGTTTGCCTCCATAGATTGTTCTCGCTCTGCCATGTTCCTAGCATTTGTTACTGCATCTTCCGCATTCTGCAACTCATCATTCCAATAGGGCTTATAGTTTTTCCTAGCCCCTGTTGGGATGGTTTCAGTGGCGGCCTGCATTATTGCCTTGCTTAGGCTTTCCACCATGGGCTTCATTTTGTTGTTTCGTGTGTTGATGGTTTCACACAGCCCAGCTGTCAGGATTGCAAATCTGTCCCAGTCGGCTCGTTTGTAATTCCAACGTGGGAGCGGTTTTGTTTCCTGTGGGCCTACTTCCATATCAATGTCTAGCCTGATCGGCCTGTGGTCGCTACCCGCCAGTTGCTTTAGCACCTGGCGGTCTATTTTATGGTGTATGTCCTGTGTGGAGAAGGCCAAATCTGGAGTCGAGGTGGTATGCCATGTTCTAGAATAGAAACTAGGGCTATCCTCCGGCCTATTGATTAGGGAGAGATTTGTGTCTATCTCCCAATCTTCCACTTCGTCACCTCTGCTGTCTGTGTCCGAGTATCCCCATCTCTCCGAGTGGCTGTTGAAGTCTCAAACGACTATGCAGTTGGAGTCTTTGACGTCTATACTCGAGAGCGATAGGGATTTATTTGGTGGTCCGTACAGATTGAAAATGCGGAGCTTCGTCTCTTTAGCCATTATGCCAACTCCTACAATTTCTGCTTGTCCGGTGTGATTGACAGATACTGCGCTACTCGGTATGCAGTTTCGGGTCAGTATCAGGACCCCTCCTTTGTGACCTTCTCTATCGAGACGGAAGGTCTGGTATCCTCTGATTGTGAATTTATGGTTTTTGTTGAGGTGCGTTTCCTGGATACATGCCACGTCAATCTTACCTTCATGCAGGTGATGTGTTAGGGAAAGCTTTTTGTTAACGACACCCTCCACATTCCACTGTAGTATTTTGAGGGTCTTGAGTTTTTGGTCAATAAAAGTTGCCCCATAGCCATGTGCCTTGACTCCACGACACATGGGTGGGTGACCACCAGTAGTCAAGGGTGGGCCCCTTCGAGGCGTGAGGCCTGGCACTATCGCTGCCTGGCGGGACTTTGCAGGATGAGCGCCATACGTTTTTCTGATCGGTTGTACTGTCATCATACTGCGATTTACGTTGCACTGTTTTGTTAGGCTTGCGGCCCCGTGCATCCGATTTCGTCAGGCGTTTCTGTAGGGATGCCCTCCTTAGCCTTTGGCTGTCCCCAGCCTATCTGCAAGGCAGCAGTTGTTTATGATCAGAGTTGTCTCTCTTATGGAAGTTGTCTTACCAGACTAACGAGTCTTCACTACTCGTGTCTATAGGGTGCGGTGATGATATATGATATGATATATGAGATGATATATGATATGGAGTGGTTTACCCGGAAGAGAGGCAGTCCAGTGTGTCTGTACCCCAGGATCGTCACGTCCTGCAAGAAACGTAGAATTTGCATGTGAGTGGGGTATCTCTTTGCTCCCTTTATTTTCTTGGCTTCTATGCAGGGATGGTACGCCTAGCATTCCCCGCCACCTGGGATGTTGACACAGTGGGGCAGGTGTGCAATGTCCGCTTGTCTGCATCTCTTCTGCGTCCATTGGTATGGCTGATAGCGTACAGAGGTAGATATCGAAGCAGAAGTGCATTTAACCAGGGGACAAGCCTGGTAATGTCACGGAGATGTTGTTCGCCTGGTTTGCGGACATATCTCGTAGTCAAGGAGTGAGTCTCGACAGTTCACAGTGAGGTGGCTGCTCTACTGTTTTCGATACCCCGACCAGGAACTAAGTCTTATGTTGGTGGTTTCGCACCCCATTGCCGTATTGGGTGAATATCGAGCAGCTATCCGCCCCCTTTGATCAGCGGATGGAAGAGACGTCTTTCTGTGGCTCGACCTGGTAGGGTTGAGGCGCGATCCCCAGGTCCCGACCATATCGAAGCCTCCCATTGCAGTGGTGCTGAGAATTTGGGCGGGATTCCGGCTAACAAGCGTCCGGCCGTTATCCCTCACATAGTAGCCTCGCGCCATTGGATTATCAGCCTGGTACGTGAACCAAATGTCTGCGGTTCCTCTCGAGTTAAGCAGGATTTCCGTAGCAACGCCCTGTCATTTGTAGGGTAAAACTTACCTGTCTTCCGATGGCTTTTGTTTGTCCGTGACCAGGTATCTGGAGCCTGCGGTTTCCGCGGTGTTAAGACACGGTTTCCGTAGCGATCCTTCATAAGAAGGTTAGAGAGCTGACCTGTCTTCCGTGGGTCTAATACCAGCACACGTTCACTATTAGACCCAACGAAAGTGCTTTCGATTTGTCAGTCGTTCTACAGTGTTTTCGTCTTGAGTCAAATTAAGCCGCAGGCTCCACTCCTGATAGTGCTCTTCCGTCAATTCCTTTTTCAAACACTGGATGCAGACCAACCGAGCCACAGAGGGCATAACCCCAGATTTCTGAGGGTCTAAATCCAGCACCAGTTCCATATTAGACCCAAGGAAAGTGGTCTCGGCATGTCAGTCATTTCAGTGTTGGCCGTGTTGAGTCAAAATAAGCCGCAGGCTCCACTCCTGGTGGTGCCCTTCCGTCAATTCCTTTAAGTTTCAGCTTTGCAACCATACTTCCCCCGGAACCCAAACACTTTGGTTTCCTGGAAGCTGCCCGCAGAGTCATCGAAGCAACTCCTGCGGATCGTTGTCGGCATCGTTTATGGTCAGAACTACGACGGTATCTGATCGTCTTCGCGCCTCTGACTTTCGTTCTTGATTAATGAAAACATTCTTGACAAATGCTTTCGCAGTAGCTCGTCTTGAATTTCACCTCTAACGCCGCAATACGAATGCCCCCGCTTGTCCCTGTTAATCATTACCTCCAGTTCCAAAAACCAACAAAATAGAACCGAGGTCCTATTCCATTATTCCATGCACCATTATTCAGGCAGCCGAAGCCTGCTTTGAACACTCTAATTTTTTCAAAGTAAACGCGCCGGCCACCCAGGACGCTCAGCGAAGAGCACCCGTGGGAGAGAGCCGGCAGACAGTAGGGCAGGAGACAACGGGCAGTGAACCGGCGCGAGCCGGACCGCCCGCCTGCGCCTGAGATCCAACTACGAGCTTTTCAACTGCAACAACTTTAATATACGCTATTGGAGCTGGAATTACCGCGGCTGCTGGCACCAGACTTGCCCCCCAATAGATCCTCGTTAAAGGGTTTAAAGTGTACTCATTCCAATTACGGGGCCTCGAAAGAGTCCCGTATTGTTATTTTTCGTCACTACCTCCCCGTGCCGGGAGTGGGTAAGTTGCACGCCTGCTGCCTTCCTTGGATGTGGTAGCCGTTTCTCATGCTCCCTCTCCGGAATCGAATCCTGATTCCCCGTTACCCGTTACAAACATGGTAGGCATGTCACGTACCATCGACATTTGATAGGACAGACATTTGAAAGATGCGTCGCCGGCACATGAGGCCATGCGATCAGCACAAAGTTATCCAGAGTCACCAGTGGGGACGCCGCAACCCCGCGAGGGGAAACGACGATTGGTTTTGAACTAATAAAAGCGCTCTTTCCGCGAGGGTCGGAGCTTGGTAGGCACGTATTAGCTCTAGAATTGCCACAGTTATCCAAGTAGGATCGTGTCATCTAAGGAACCTCGACTGATTTAATGAGCCATTCGCGGTTTCACCGTGAGACAGTGTGAACTTAGACATGCATGGCTTAATCTTTGAGACAAGCATATGACTACTGGCAGGATCAACCAGATATCTGTCGGAGACGTACGTAGCGCACAATCCGGTCGGTGGAGGACGGGTGTGTAAAAAGCCTCACTGGGACGGCCGCAGGGACCGACTGACGGAACGGACGGACGGTTGTTCCATCCGTCCCTCACTCCGTCGACCTAGGACCGCCTGACAGGGCCCCTACACGCACCAGACGACCGACCGACCGACCGGACTCGCTCGAGGAGGGATGGCAGCGCTCTGTGCAGAACGGATCCCAACGACCTCGGCGATGAATTTCACTGGGACTAGAGACAATTTGGCCTGCCGGCCTGCCCTTCTCCCGAGGGTTGGTCCCCGGGAGAACACAGGGCCTTCAGGCACGATTCCTGCTTTCACAAGCTCTTTGCGAGAGTTTGACCACCAGCGAGACGAACTGTCGAGCTCTGCTATAAGCCTTAGATAAATCACCACGGACTGACAACGTTTCTCAATACGGACCAGAGAGGCGCACCTCATTGGAGGAGAAGCCAAAAAAACCGCACCCCAATAGCTCTACGGGGAAAGGCGAGCGAGCGTTTTCCGTAAGCCCGCGCTATCCATCCGCCTGGCGGGACTGAGATCACTTTACGAACACTGGTTGAAATTGAATCGCGGCGGCGAGACAACTACCCCAGATCTATAGTAGAATCAACTATGACAGTTTATCACATGACCTATCAGACCTAACACCATGCTACAATAGAATCAACTCTGACAGTCTCTTCCATGACCTATCAGACCTAATACCATGCTACAGTAGAATCAACTATGACAGTCTCTCCCCTGACCTATCAGATCTAACACCATGCTACAGTAGAATCAACTCTGACGGTCTGTCCCATGACCTATCAGACCTAACATCCTGTTATAGAATAACTTAATAAATGAGGTACTATATAATGATGTTTTTATTCTTAAAATTCTTCAATTGGACAATGCGCATGCATCCTCTGTGTTTAGAAAGGAACCAGCAGCATGCTGAACAGACCTGGCGAAAGAGAACCTGCATTCTCCGCACTATGACACTCGAGGCCAATCGTAAATGCACTGTGCCGCATGAAGTGTCTTTCCAATTGTCTAGAACTTTTGGTCACAGGTCTAGAGCCTAGAAGAACTCGGCCTAATTAGTAGAAATGTGTGGCAGAGAATGAGCGCAGTGCACCCAACCATGATTTCGGTAACTTGGAGCGTTGCTAACGCACCCTCTTAATGACTTAATGCCAGGGCAGTAAATTTCTGGTTTCTGCCTGGGGTTAGAAGACTCCCCAGCGACTTGCTAACGTACCCTCTCAATGACTTAATGTCAGGACAGTAAATTTCTGGTTTCTGCCTCGGGTTGGAAGACTCCCCAGCGCGTTGCTAACGCCCCCTCTCAATGACTTAATGTCAGGACAGTAAATTTCTGGTTGCTGCCTCGGGTTGGAAGACTCATCAGCGCAACAATGCCGAAATATGGGAAGTATACAATTTAAATTTTGACAAACGAGCTCTGGCGACGCCTCGGTCATCAAGGTCCGCGTCTGGCAGTGGGTGACCAGGCTGCAATGGGTGACTAGGCTTCAGTGGGTGACCAGGCTGCAATGGGTGACCAGGCTACAGTGGATCACCAGGCTGCAATGGGTGACTAGGCTACAGTGGGTGACCAGGCTGCAATGGGTGACTAGGCTACAGTGGATTACCAGGCTGCAATGAGTGACTAGGCTACAGTGGGTGACCAGGCTGCAATGGGTGACTAAGCTACAGTGGATGACCAGGCTGCAATGAGTGACTAGGCTACAGGGGGTGACCAGGCTGCAATGGGTGAAAAATGGATTACTGGAAACAAACATAAACATACTAACTCGAGAAAACCTACGAGGAAACACGTGCAAAAACAAGATAATAAGCTTTCATTAAACGTTCTACTGTTGAATATTTGTGGCCTGAGAACGTTCTACAGTTCAATATTTGTGGCCAAAGGAATAAGAAGCTTGAGCTTGCCAAGGTTTTTGATAGCCATAGGATTCGTGTAGTTCTCCTGCAAGAAACTCTACACAAGGGCACTGACCTGAGCTTGACAGGATACACTAGCTATGCCTGTGAGTGCACCGACTGCCATGGCACAGTTACCTACATCCGAAATTACATTCAGGGATATGTCACACATATAACAGCCCATTCTACAGACTTACAGGAAATCAATATCTGGCATACCCTTTAAATAATGTATACATCCACCCCCTCCACTCTTTCTCCTTCCACCCACCCCCACCCCCCCCCCCCCCACCCCACACAAATGACCTGCAACCTGCCTGATCTGCATAAAACACAATCTCATAAAACACTCCTTGCTGGTGACGGACACTCGCCTCGTTGGGCTTAACTAACTGAAGCAAACAAAATCCACACACAGAGGAAAGTTTATGAGCGAAGTAGCAAAATGAAAAGGGATCCTCCCAACAGATTCCTTGGGGAAAACTGGCTGCCAAAAAGTGGAATTAAACAAAAGTCTATACTTCCCCATGTTAGTGAAATCAAAGACAGATACCATCTACCAGAAAGAAAAGAGTTACAAAGAGTAGTACAAGACATATCTCCACAAGCATTCCTAAAAACATCAGAAATTGGGACATAATGTATAGATCATACAACCAAAAGCTCAGATTCAAGTACTCTCTTTCGAGCAGCTCGAAGAATTATTGATGTCTATCCCCATGAATGGATACACGTATATACTAATGGATCTGTGTTTACAGCCACCATCAAAGCAGGTTAGGGCGTTTATATAACATACCCAGACGGATCCTCTGATGAACTGTCTGATGCTTGCAGGGAGGTTTGCTCCAACTATGAAATCACTGCACTTGAAGCCACTTTGGACCATCTGAGGATAGTTTTTGATGTTTTTCCTCCAAAGGCCTCTTAAAACGCTGTTATTTTTACAGATTCAATGTCAACTATTCAAGCATGTGAAGTTGCTGGTCATTGTACACCTGACCTTGTTCAAATATCTCTACACATTGACCACATTATCACTTCCATTGCTTTCATAATAGTTATGCAGTAGATTCCTGGAAACTCAAGAGCACCAGGCAATGACAAGGAAGACAGACTAGCAAAGGAGGGATCAAAACATGAACTGCCACACACAGCAACAACTTTACAAACAGCCAAACCACTTATAAGATCAGCAAACAAAGAAACGTGACTGAACAGATGGGCCATGGGAAACACGGGAAGGGAGGTCTACGGGCAAATAGCAAGCCACAGTCCAAATGCCAGTGTAAATCAACTCACAAGGATGGATCAGTGCATCATTTTCCGACCGAGAATCCAGAGCTACTCCCACGAAACAAACACCTGAACAGAATCCAATCACAACATACTCCTGAGTATACACACACTGGGTGTACACATCCAAATGAAACCTTTTATCATCCTCTCTTTAAGTGCTCAGCGCTTACATGGCATTTGGACTAAGGAAGAGCGCTCGGATGTTGCTGGTCCCGTAACAACATGTCATCATACTACAACGTCATTTCTAACGCGTCATCATTCTACGTCATCGCTAACACGTCATCACCGATGCAACAGATGCTGTTGGACCACTTTTATCTACGCTACTGGCAATAGGAAAACTGTAGGGAGGTAAACCCCAAGCGTAAAAAGTGGATAACTAGATTTGTAGTGAAATGTAGAAGAGCAAAAAATAAAGCATGGAAAAAATATATAGAGGCAGGTAAATCAAAAGAAACATATGTAAAATATTTGGACAAGCAGAACATATCTCAGAAAGTGAATAAAACAGCAAAAATAGACTTTGAAAAAAAACTTGCTCAGAGGATCAAGACTGACAGTAAAAGCTTCTTTTCTTATTTAGAAATAAACAAAGAACGAAAGACAAAGTAGGCCCTCTCATAGACAGTACAGGGAAAATAATAAGTGAGAATATGGAGGCAGCTAATCTGCTCAATCAGTACTTTGGCACAGTCTTCACAAAGAAGGACTGCTCCGAGATCCCAGAGCCTATAGATATTTTTCAAAGAGACATGGATACAGCGGGATTAAGATCAATCTGTATTACAGAGGAAATGGTTTTTAAAATATTGGAGGGGTTGAAAGTGAATAAATGTCCAGGTCAAGATGGTATTCACCCAAAATTGCCGTATGAAATTAGAGACCAACTAGCAAAACCATTGGCTATATTATGTTCTCAATCACTTACAAAAGGGATTGTTCCACGGGATTGGAAAGATGCAGGAGTGATCCCCTTATTCAAAAAAGGCAAAAAATCAGATCTGGGAAATTATAGACCGGTGAGTTTAACGAGCATAGTCTGTAAATTGTTAGAGTCAATAATCAAAGAAAACACTGTAATGCATTTAGAAAAAATTAATCTAATTAGAAATAGTCAGCATGGGTTTACTAGAGGGAGATCATGCTTAACAAATCTATTAGAATTCATGGAGGAGGTTACTAAAATCATAGATAAAGGGGAGCCAGTGGATGTTATATATCTAGACTTTGCAAAGGCCTTTGATAGAGTACCTCATCAAAGATTATTTCGAAAGTTAAAATCACATGGAATAGGTGGGGAAGTTGCCAAATGGATTGGAAATTGGTTAACGGGAAGAAGGCAGAGGGTGGGCATAAATAAGGAGTACTCTGAGCGGAGTGAAGTGAAAAGTGGTGTGCCACAGGGCTCGGTTTTGGGACCAATTTTGTTCTTGACATATATAAATGATTTGGACATTGATATGAGATCCAAGATTGCAAAATTTCCTGATGACACAAAACTATGCAGTAGTGTCTCATCTAAAGCGGAAGTGGATATATTGATGTCGGATTTAGATAAAATTCGAGAATGGTCTGTAAGCTGGCAAATGGAGTTTAATGTAGATGAATGTACAGTCATCCACATGGGTAGATCCAATATGGAACATAATTACAGAATGGGAGAAAACAATATTAGAAAGATAGATAAGGAAAGGGACCTAGGGGTTATAATAGATCATACAGGAAAGGTGAGTGAGCAAGTTAAGGTAGCAGTGAAAAAGGCAAATGCAATGTTAGGTATGATAAAAAGAAATATTAAACATAGGAGCAAGGAAGTGATCGTCAAACTGTATAAAGCTTTAGTTAGACCTAGATTGGAGTACTGTGTACAGGTGTGGAGTCCTTATCATAGAGGGGACACAAACATGCTAGAAAGAATACAAAAAAGAGCGACAAAGATGATAGTGGGATTCCAGAATTACAGTTATGAGGAACGACTCAGAAAAACCGGCCAACAGTGTCTCGAAGAGAGAAGAATTCGTGGTGACTTAATACAGGTTTATAAGATGATCAGAGGAATCGATAAATTAGACTATAACAAGTTTTTTTTAAAATTCAGCCACCTACAATAACACGAGGACATAGCTACAAGCTGACTAAAGAGAGGTCCAGGTTAGATATTAGGAAATATTTTTTTAGTCAGAGAGTGGTGTCTGCTTGGAATGCATTGCCAGGTGAGGTAGTGGAGGCAGAGACAGTTAATGCATTTAAGAATAAACTGGATGCGCATAGCTTTTAGAGCAAGGTGATGTAAATGTAAATGGTTGTATACAGACTCTGCAGGGTCTTCTAAACCAGTATAAAGACGGTAAGTTAAGTTAAGATGAAAAAGGCACCTGGGACCGACGCAATAACAAATGAAATGATAACAAACTTGGGACCAATAGGCAGACAGCGATTCCTGGACCTGATAAACCAAGCGTGGACTCAGGGATTGTTCCCAAAAGAATGGAAGGAGGCAGAAATAATCCCAATCTTCAAGAAGGGAAAACCAAAAGAAAACAAAATAAGCTACCGTCTAATCAGCCTAATCAGTCTAATCAGAGGAAAGGAGGAGCGGAACTCGTCATATTTCTACAAGATGGAACCGTTATAGAAAAAGCAAGTGCTGCCGGCGAGCCCTCGACAAATCTAAGAACAGAGCAACAGGCAATAATTGAAGCAGTCAAACTATTGTAGGAAAAGGGGTTAAAGGATAACAGAATAGTGTTTTTGTGCGACTGCATGGAAATTTTGCAGACCACACAAAGAGATCCACGAAATAGTATGGAAAGGGAACTGATATGCCAGATAAATAAACTCTCAGACCACAATAAAATCACTCTCCAGTGGATTCCAGCTCACTGCGGCATACCTGGGAATGAATGGGCGGACAGGCTAGCCAGGGAGGGAAGACAAAGAGAACAATTCACCCACCCAGTGTCATTGCCAGAAGTCAAGGCAAACATCCCAACAAAATATAAACAACAGTGGATAGAGAGAACAAACAGTAAATACCCACAGGACCCAATCAATAGACTGAATAGGAAATAGTATACCACAATTTTTCGCCTCAGAACAGGTCATTGCAGACTAAATGCACACATTCATAAAATGAAAGCAGCACAGACTGCACAATGCACATGTCAGAGAGTACCCCAGAACACATCCTGCAAACATGTCCACTGCACCAAGACTCCCGTGAGAAGACCTGGCCCGAGGAGAGAAACATACAAGACAAATTGTGGGGAACCATTGAAGACCTGCGACTGACGTGTCACTTCATGGATGCAGCCCATCTGGTGGCATAAAACGAGCATACGAAACCGAACGCAAAGAAGAAGAAGAAGAAGAAGAAGAAGAAGAAGATCTACGCTACTTTTAATCAGTTACAGTTATTTCGGCTTCAACAAGACATGTAGGCTCTAACAACAGTTGGCATCTGGGCATACACACCTCAGCAACGGTGGAGAAAACCTTAGCACCCCCTTCCTTCCACCCCCTAAAAATAAAAGCGCTAAACTTTGAGCAAACCACCGGATTAGTGACAAGGTATCCATGTTCATTGATCAGGCTGAGAAATAGATGACCTTAATATATGTTTGAAACTCGGCTAGAAAAGGAAGGAATGTTACCCTATAAAATCGTGTGACGTTAGTCTTGCTGGTACTCAAAATGTTCGACGCTGGATGCAATACGTGCACGGTGTAGGGTTCACCACTTTCTCACTGACACGTCAAATATGCTTTGTTCTGCCAACATAAGCCACCAACTGATGTGACGAGCGTTAGTTCTCTTGGCTATAGACAATCAGCACGTATGACAGCTGGCGGCAGAAATTGTGAGTTCCATCTAAAACAGCCATAATGTATGGTCACCAAATGTCAGTAATCAGGTCATTAGTTAGTTAGTTGATTGCCCATCGCAGGTGAAGATGGCGTCACACAGGAGACACTGCTATGAGGAATGAAGTGTTTGAGGTTTTTAAGTTTTTTATTGTTTGCTTTTCAATAAACAGAATTCGTAATACAAGTTTCGATGTAGCGTTTGAGACATTATACTAGTCCAGAGTTCATAATTTACAATAAATAGTCACTAAGGACTTCTTATGCAATTCAATAATTTATTCAATGTTCTGTGAATGACTTTCAACGTGGGGTGTGTGTCACGTATATGGCAAAACGATTATATATTTATATCAAGAAAATGTACTAAACTATGGCAATCACTGTATAAGAGAGTCTCGCATATTATCTAGTCTACATATATATATATGGAGAGAGAGAGAGAAAGAGAGAGTCTATCTACCTGCCCTATTACCTTATCGTATAGCGAACTTATCCCCCTTAAATTAATTATTTGACTGAAAACAAGTGATACACTGAAAACTGATTGTCATAAACAAAACATGGTTAATCATTTATTGCAATCTAGGCATACTCATAATTGATCTTCTAATTTAACTATGACTAAATTATATAATCGGAGATTTGGTAGTAATTAGCTTGATGTTATCCTTGATCGAATACCCAGAGTGACCAAGGTCTTTAATACCTTTCTCTAACAATAGAAACTAATCAACTATATTAACATTTCGAGCCTTGTGGTTCTCGTCGATGGTGGTGTGCCTTACCTCTGACAGACTGGCAGCTTCCGTCCGTCTAGTCTTTGCTGTGGAACCAAAGATTTTGCACACACCTACTGGGAACGTGCTCCCTTGGGGTTTTAGGCTACACCCATTGTACTCTTGGGACGTGATCCCTGGTGTTTCTCTTACACCTTTCTGACTACGGTTGGGATGCCATCCCTGTGTCTGTGTAACACTTTACAATTTTATTCTCAGCAGGCAAGATCCACCCATTTGAAACCTTCAGTTCCTTTCCTACCAAATGTTTCTCTTCCCCTATGAGATCAGTCTGCTGTCATTTCCAGGAGGTCATTAAAAGCAATGACTGGGATACTCACAGATAAATCTTAAGTCCCCAACTCTCTGGTTCCCTTTGGTCGGTCTACTATTATTTTTTATCAGGCAATATGGTAGAATGCCTTCGAAACTTAGTCGGACCCACCGACAGCTCTGTCTGAAAAGACTTGTGCTTCAGCATGGCTACCTGTAACATGGTACTTCTCTAAACATCCCGTTGTCCAGCTCGTCTCTTGATATACCAATTCGTTTGTGCTACCTGTCAATATGTCAAGTTCCCTATTTCTGGACCCTCTACCAACTTTTCATTGGAAATATTGTCTTCATATGAAAGGCAGCTTAAGTCCTAACAATCATCTGGTGACATCTAGATACTACAGCATGGGCAGATATACCAATGGCCCCGCGCCAATAAACTAGCTACCAATCTAGCTAAAACTATTAGAAATAATTCCCAGATGGAACATGTGATGTGTCAAACTATCGACCTAAACTTGGACAATTGCCTCTCGATAATAGTGAAAGTAACGTTTACCGATCTAAAATTAATATGACCAGATTTTCAAACAATAAAAAGTCAATTTATGTAACGTCTGTATGAACTATCCGAACAAATGTCTTTCTCGTGTCCTTGCTTACTGTTCAGTTAAAATTAGTTTACCTATTTCTAAGCTACAGCTAGCCTTCATGGGCAACTCGTAAGTTGTTCGGGTGTATCATTGGGGCCTGTCGAGATCCCTGAATCGTTTAATCCCACATCTGACTGAATCCCTTAATCTCACATGTATCACATAACTGACATTATCACATACATGACACTGTCACAACTGCGTGTTGTCACATTGGTCATTTACATTTAAACTTTAATTTATAGACAGGTCGTCAAGCATACGGCAGTCATTATGGGCACTTCCACAACTTAACTCTACACGACTATTAAAGACGCATTCACGTTCACTAAAGAAGACGCTACTGCCTGGTCAAGACTTTCATTCCAGACATCTAGTACACTCCGATGGCCTTGAATCAGATACAAGCGTCTTTCGTTCGCCATTTATTGTCCACAACGAGAAGGTTTTCCAGAGAGACCGGGGTAAGCATTGTCAAACATGAACAATAACTATGCTGGTGACGCCCTTCTTCTTCTTCTTCTTCGTTCGTTCTCAATCTCCCACTACCAAACCCTGAAAGGGCTTAAGTAGCAGAATGTAGTCCAGAGAACGGAATGCGTTGTGTCGTAGTTTACAGCTTGGCTGCGATATTTGCACCTTCCAACACATCCGACTTCAGGAAGCATTTTTTGAGTACCGGGTTAGCATTCCCCCTTCGATCCCTTCTCCTTAGCCAGTCTGCCCTGTTGCATCCTGTTATCCAGGATCACCGCGTGGAGGTGTAGAAGGGTCTTGGCAGCTCTGGTTCGCTGGCCCTGACGCTAGCAGTCAGCTATGGGTCGCTGACCACTGCAGCAAATGCGCTGCTCAGCATCTTGATCCCGCTGGTGACGCTCAATTAATGTGATTCGTGTTTTGTTTCATTGGCCAGCAAAGTGATTAATCAATTAAAGTCGTGTACGATCTCTATGGAGCGTATTCCTTAACACGTCAATCCTTCCTAGTCTGTACCATTCGTTCAGTTATCTCCATATTGTATGCATGTTTTTGTATGTCAGCAGCGTAGATTTGTTACGTGTTTATTACCTTTTCCTGCCTATGATGGCTGACATATAACATAAGACCTTCTACTGTCTGTGATGGTTGACACATATGTCTTCTTACACTGTAATAATTTATTTTGTCATTCGCACTTTGCTTCACAAACAAAAACAGAGTACAAGAACGATAAATAAACATACTTAAACACTTCAACTTCCTGATATGGTACCCATAATCGATTTTTGTGAAGCTATGAATTTGTGCACTGGACTCTACTGTTACAGATCTTTCATAACGTTCTATTTCTCATTGATGTGTAACAGTTATAAAACTGAGGAATCAAGGCCACGTGTGTCAATAGTCGGAAACTGTGATAAATTTGCGGATTTTTCCAGGAAGAAGGGTTATGCATGGTGCTGGCAGCCTGTCATGCATAACAGTACTACATGAATCATTGTTGTAAGAGGGGCACAAGTGCTTAACACAGTCTGCCTGGTAGGTGGCTAATGTAGCAGCGCTGCTTATTGATGTTCAGCGAGTGTTACAACATTTAATGTTCGACGACAAGACTTCCTCATAGCAAAACACTAAATTGCAATTTAACATAAAACATAATACTTATTTATTACAAAACTTAAGTGTTATACGTTGATAAAAACCTAACTCAACAAACAACTATGAATCTTGCTAACTCAGGGAATATTAGTTTCAACTAGATGGAATTTCTGAAGCTATAAAACCCAGTTCTGTAGTCTAATCTAATATACAAATGAAACGTTATACAATTATTGTACTATTTATTTAAATATTTTTTTGTCTAGCGGTCAAAAATTATAAACTAACACCACAGCAAGTAATCACCGGGCGAGGTTTCAAGTCTGTGGACATCTTATGGTGCATTCAGAAATACGTATCCTTGGAATTTATATATTCTCTCAATAATTCATTAACCTACCTTTTGAATTTTTTTAATGTGCCCCCATTTTACAACGTCGTGAAAGTTCTCATGCATAAATATAACGTGGACTACATGTATTTATCACCACAGACGTTTTCTTTGATTTTTTCATGAAGCCCAAAGTTATCGTTTACAGATACAACATATACTACAATACTTCCGTTAATTCATAGTACATGAAGAGCCGCAAATGCATCACGTGGGTATGCGTACATTATTTGTCCTTATTAATGTACATTAATGTGTATAATATATCAAGTTTCAGTAAGATCTGTGTGTTGAAAGAATTGTAGCACCGTCCGTCATCTCTTCTTGCAGATTATTATTTAATGCACGATATACAGCAGTGGCCCGTCTCTCTTTCGCTCTCAATTTCCCTTTTTCACATAAAAAAATAGGAAACGCTGGAAAGTCATTCTGTTATAATATAGAAACAAAAGTTAACTCATTTATTTCAAAGTCAAATCGTTGTCCAGCATTATCAACTAATCTAACTATAGTTAATCTTACTAAACTTTCTAGCATCTACCTGGTGTAACAGATCCCCGTGGAGCACGAGAAATTGGTGCTGCGGATGTATTCGCTGAGAGCCAAAAAATGTATGACAAATTATTTAGCGAGACCAGGTCAATCTAGGGTCGCAACACAACGATAGTGTGCATTAGAAAGGTGAGACAGAGGTGAGAGAGAGGTGAGACAGAGGTGAGAGAGAGGTCAGACAGAGGTGAGGGAGAGGTGAGAGAGAGTTTACTATGAATTGTAACTTATTGTTTAGATTGCGGGCTGTTCCTTTAGACTCCCTTCGCTATCTGACTTATTGTTTAGATTGCGGGCTGTTCCTTTAGACTCCCTTCGCTATTTGAGCGATAAAGAATGGCACCAGAGGCAATCACATTTGGAATGACAGAACGACAGGTAAACTTATGAGTCAATGGGATTCAAGATAAGAGTATCCAAGATAAGATGGACGGATGATCAGTCGCCTGGGAAGGAACACTCAGCCGCCATCTTGGTTTAGGGGAACTAAAATGGGTCTTTAAAAGAGAGAGGACATTGGAAACTGGCGAGACACAGCTTACGCGAGGTTATCTTTTGATAAATCTAGAGCATTGCACTTTTTCTCACAGGTGCGAATGATGGACTCCCGGTAGGCCACATGAAAATAGAAAGAATGTATTTTTGTAGACTTCACAGTCGTCCGCACGGATAATCTGTGGAGGGTGAGAGAGAGATACCAACTAAACAGTAGTTAGTTTTTGACGTGCTGTTGTTGTAGAGATCTGTAACTTTCACAGTCGTCGGGACGAATGATCTGTTGAGGGTTAGAGATAAACTGAGGTTATAAACTCAGTGGTAGTTCAGCAGACATCAGTTCTTTATGTGCTACTGAGGTAGCGATTCAACAGATCGTACGCACGAGTCAGGTCAGGCGTGTCGGCCATAGATCCCTGAGCAAAAGTGTACCTTAAGACTTTTCATGGAGCACATACACGAACGTAGCAAAAACTGACGATCGCCAGAGATCAACATCAGCACCAACTTCCAGAGGGCACACGAGATTAGATAGTAGATAACAGTTAAGCAGTTAGAGCAAGATTTGCATAGAGTTTCATATATTAGGATAGACTATTGAACTGGGTTTTATAGTTCCCGGGTGAAATTTCAGAAAGGCTAACTGGAACCGTTATGGCCGGGAAACTGATGCTGGTATTAGTCAAATATGTAAGAATGATGACACCAATATAACTTCAAACAGCTGCAAGGGCACTTACAGGAAATATAAACCGTTCTGAAACCCAGAGCTGGAGGCAGCTGTCAAAGAGAAAAGATAGGCCAGAAAATCTCCAGATACCCTAAATAAAACAAATTACAATAGATGGACACCAAAAGTAAGATATATCACTAAACAAAGTAAACGAGAGAAACAAGGCGGGGGGCGAAATAGTATCCAACACCAAAAAAACGGAAACCTTTAACAAATGTTACGCCAGAGTAAATAGAGCACAACGGAGAAAACTGCTAGAAAAGCACTTTTAACGGACTTCTTTAACATCGACTCCACCAATAGCTGCCTTTAAAAACCACTTCACTTTACAAGAACTAAGCATGACGATGGGGAAACTGGCAAATAATAAAGCACCAAGACCAGATAAAGTTTAAAATGAGATGTTAATTAAACTAGGACCAAAGGCGAATGAGGTACTTTTATGGTTTATCAACAGAACATGGGACCAAGGACAGTTGCCATCAATATGGCTGTCAGCAACTATCAAACCCAGACTGAAGAAAGGGAAACAACCTGGAACACCTGGCAGCTATAGACCTGTGTCGCTCACCTCATGTTTAGATAAAGTGGTTGAAAGAATCGTAAACAACCAGGAAGCTATAGAACTGTGTCGCTCACCTCATATTTAGGTAAAGTGGTTGAAATAATGGTAAACAACAGACTAATTGGTGGCTGGAAAGCAAAATCCTCCTTGATAGAAACCAGACAGGGTTCAGACAAGGACACCGCACGGATGATCCCCTCTTTAGGTTTACACAGCATGTGATGGATGGATTCCAAGATGGAAAAAGCACACTAGCAGTATTTATTGATCTACAGCAGGCATATTAAAGAGCCTGGAGGAAGGGACTTTTGATGAACATGAGGAAAACGGGAATAGAAGGAAAGATGATCAAATGAATACAGGCTTTCCTGACCAACAGAACCATAGATACCAACTTGCAGGGGCAACATCAAGTAAAAGAACGTTAGAAGAAGGACTGCCACAGGGCTCTCCTCTAAGCTGCACCCTTTTCCTCATCTACATAAATGACCTCACCAGACATCTAAACGTGTCCAAAGCATTGTTTGCTGATGATCTCGCCATTTGGAGCACAGAGAAATATCCTATTTTGGCAACAGCAAAAATCAACAGAGCACTACTAACAATTTCAGTATACTGCGAACTGTGCAAACTAAAGATAAATACACAGAAAACTATATCCACCATTATCTCCCGCAGTCATAAAGACCAAAGAGCTCCATTAACATCAAAATGAATGGGGGAATTACTAGTAAAAGAGGATAACCCAGTTTATCTGGGAGTAACACTGAACAGACAGTTGAAATTTAGCAGCCACATCTTCAACGTCAGAACTAAAGCAACCAAGCGTTTAAACTTATTCAAAAGGCTTGCTAATTCAAATTGGAAAGCTGATAAACAAAATCTTCCCCAACTATAATAATAATAATAATAATAAAAATAATAATAATAATAATAATAGCTGTCTATCGCAAGCGATGAAGACAACAGCAGTCAGACATGTTGTGCTGTACCTCACCAGTGAGTTCGGAGGTGACTGTATAGTCCAATTCTGGCACGGATAATCCTTCCATATACGTAGCATTTAATGTCTGAATTGGACATGCGAGTGTCAGTTGTTTTGTCTTTATTCTGAACTTCGGAGGTCCGGCGTTCCTCAGCAATGGAGGTGCCTCTGATGGTGGCACGTGTCTCTTTTATAAGAAGATAAGGAACAGCTAAAGATAACAGCGAGTTCATCATGACAACGCGTGTGACGATAAAACAATCTTTCAGTCATTACAAGAAGCAGAAGAAAACGACGACGACGTAGAAGATGTAGAAGAAGAGAAATGATAATAATAATAAGAAGAAAAAGAAGAAGAAGAAGAAGAAAAAGAAGAAGAAAGACGATGAAGTAAAACAAATAGGCAACATTCCAGCAAAACGAAACTGAAGAGTAATTGTCTGCTATCAAATTTGATAACATTTTGTCCAAATATTTTTATGACAAATTCAAGGATGTTCTTGTACAGCTCATGTCAGTTGTCACAAACTCATTTATCTTAAATTGCTGCTGTGTTTGTGAAGAAGTGTACAAAGAAACATATGAAACAAGTTACACGATGTTTGCTGTTATTATATTTCTTTATGAAAGACGTGTCCCATACTTGTATTGATGCGCACTCCTGAAAAAGTTAGGTATAAAACCCCTAGACATAAGATATTTTCGTGGTTGGTTTTTCAACTTATTTAATCCACACAAACTGCCGACTATCTAAAGAAAGTCAACCCTGTGAAGGAGAAATGGCTATCTCAACTTCTAAAACCTCATTTGTTCTTGGGCAATCATACCCACGAAGCCTTCCTCAGCGTTAACATCCCTGTTGAGCCGCAAGAGTTTACCAAAACTGTATTTGAGCCCTTATCGAGGGTATGTGATAACAGTACAGGCTTCCTGGCTGAGCAAAGGAAAATGCGTAATGCATATAGAACTTCATTGGACATCTGTGACCACACTCTACCTACACAGGGAGACATCATATTTGTCATTTACCTTTATGAATAGTTGTAGGAACAATTTCACTCGTCTTAGTTTTAATAATGGAAAGCCATTACAAACTTCCTCTCCGATCTCTAAAGGCAAAATTTTCTAATCGAGTGACATTTTCGATCACACAGATATGCATATCATGAGCCTTTCTCCAATTCCTTATTTAAAAATTTTTTTTTAAAAACAACACCTTATTATTACGCTCCTGTTCGCCGATACATTTAATTTTAAAAAATGTTTAGATTAGAAATATCGACTATTGAAGGGAGGAGTGACAGTCATCCATTCAAAAGACACTTTTCCTCTCCCTGTACTCTACTACTCATGAGGCCATCACCAACATTAACACCTATATTGCGCTACAAGAGTTCTAAACTGTATCTTGACCCTTATCGAGGGTATATGATCACAGTTATGACGTCTAAAGGGATCACAGGAATTTTGATCGGATATACAACAATCCCCTTTTGGGAATGTATGAGCACACTCTATTCTCTCCCTTCAAATGAAGACAATTCTTACACAACTTAGTATTAGCAATTAGCCCTATCAACAATTTTCTAGCAACCCTTAGAGACTTCAGCATCTGTTTCATATCTACCCTCGGACCTTATAACGTACTAGTCATCATATTGCACCCAAATAATTCCTAGACTTTCACGCATATCAAACTCCTTTATGTGGGGCTAAGCCCGCGCGTAGATAAGAACATACAAAATACATAGCCTTGTCACCAAAACAATCATATAGATAAATGACAGGGCATCGGGGTACAGTATCCGCATCTATGGATCCATGATCGAGGTACGTCAATATCTTGATAAGAACATTCTAATTTTTCTGCGTGTTTTCTTTTTATATTCCTAAATGAGATGACAGGAGCCGGCAGCAATCTCCGCTCTAATCTCTTAAAGTCGTCATTCCACCCTCCTCCTCCGATGTCCACTAAACCCACCCACACCCTCCTCCAAATCTCCATGACGACTGTCCAACACCCATTCCACTCACACTTGTCCTCCGAGGACACAATATACAGTCCATCAATTTCAGGTTTTCCTTCAAAATTCATCGGATCTCTTCCACCTGGAGCATCTGTCAAAACAGAACTGCGCTGCCGTCACCAGGGGGAACGATGAACCCGAAGAAAGACATCTAGCAGATCACGAGACGTCAAATCAATGATCCTCAAGCCAAGCCAAGAATCATTTATTTAATTTATCCGATATTTTCTTTTAATTACTTTCCTTTATATATATTTCTGGCATATTCATAATCATCCCATTCCATAGATCACCTTTATCCATATCATCTCATTACATAGATCACCTTTATCCATATCATCTCATTACATCTTCACTATTTTTGCAAATATCTGATGATGATTTGAAAACAAAAAGAGTGAAAAAAAAGGTCCCTATCACCTTTTATTCAAAAAAGAAACAGATTTTTAAAAAAAATTTTAAAATTGAGATGCGATACTTAAAATAAATATACCCATTCCCACTTTTTGGCACAATAATCACTAGGAATCGAAGGTAAGAGAGAACCTCCGAATCTGGACAAGAGTACCTCAAATTCAAAGAGATAAAAAAAAAAAAAAAGGCAAAAAAATGAAATTAATTACGAAAAAAGGATTTGCCAACCACCTATCACTCACAGGAAGGATCAAAGAGAGAACCACCAAATGACATGAAAACACTCTTGCAACACGGAAAACACTAGGCTAGGTACATACAGATACACACGCATCCAAGCACTGGTTTATGCGTCCTGATATCGCCCAATGGACTACGGTCTGGGATGGAAAATGGCGCGACTCCGCCAGTAGAAACTAGTGAGGCAAACATCAAAGCAACAACAACTCCTGTGTTTCTATTCTCTTGTGACATTGAACGGTGTGGGGTGCTGCCGGTTTCTTTCTTGGATAAAGAGCTCTGATTCGCTGTTAGCCAGTGTTGAAAAATAACTGTTTTGTCATTTATTCATCTGTCACAAGCTCTTATCCGTCTTTCGATCAATACAAGTGAAGGACATGTCTTTCGATCAATACAAGTGTGGGACATGTCTTTCGATCAATGCAAGTGTGGGACACGTCTTTTAACAATAAATATAATAACAGCAAATATCTTGTAACTTGCATCCCATGGTAGCTCATTGTTAACATTCGCAAACAACGCAACCAACAATATTTGTTTATACACTTCTTCACAACTTCAAAAGCTATTTAAGACCAATGGGTTTGTGACAACTGACATGAGCTAACGAAACTGAACAATGACAACTGACATGAGCTAGAGAAGCTGAATACTGACAACTGACAAGAGCGAGAGACGCTGAACACTGACAACTGCCATGAGCTAGAGAAGCCGAACACTGACTTAGCTAGAGAAGCTGAACACTGACAACTGACATGAGCAAGATAAGCTGAACACTGACAACTGACATGTCCTAGAGAAGCCGAACACTGACTTAGCTAGAGAAGCTGAACACTGACAACTGCCATGAGCTAGAGAAGCCGAACACTGACTTAGCTAGAGAAGATGAACACTGACAACTGACATGAGCTAGACAAGCTGAACACTGACAACTGACATGAGCAAGAGAAGCTGAACACTGACAACTGACATGAGCTAGAGAAGCTGAACACTGACAACTGACATGAGCAAGAGAAACTGAACACTGACAACTGCCATGAGCTAGAGAAGCTGAACACTGACAACTGACATGATCTAGAGAAGCTGAACACTGACAACTGCCATGATCTAGAGAAGCTGAACACTGACAACTGCCATGATCTCGAGAAGCTGAACACTGACAACTGACATGAGCTAGAGAAGCTGAACACTGACAACTGACATGAGCAAGAGAAGCTGAACACTAACAACTGACATGATCTAGAGAAGCTGAACACTGACAACTGTCATGAGCTAGAGAAGCTGAACACTGACAACTGTCTTGAGCTAAAGAAGCTGAACATTGACAACTGACATGATCTAGAGAAGCTGAACACTGACATGTGCTAGAGAAGCTGAATTCTGACAACTGACATAGTTAGAGAAGCTGAACACTGACAACTGACATGTGCTAGAGAAGCTGATCACTGACAACTGACATAGCTAGAGAAGCTGAACACTGACAACTGCCATGATCTAGAGAAGCCGAACACTGACTTAGCTAGAGAAGCTGAACACTGACAACTGACACGAACTAGAGAAGCTGAACACTGACAACTGACATAGCTAGAGAAGCTGAACACTGACAACTGACATGATCTAGATAGATGAACACTGACACGAAATAGAGAAGCTGAACACTGACAACTGACATGAACTAGAGAAACTAAATAATGACAACTGACATGAGCTAGAGAAGCTGAACACTGACTTAGTTAGAGAAGCTGAACACTGTAAACTGATATAAGCTAGAGAAACTGAACACTGACAACTGCCATGATCTAGATAAGATGAACACTGACAACTGACATGAGCTAGAGAAGCTGATCACTGACAACTGCCATGATCGAGAGAAGCTCAACACTGAAAACTGACATAGCTGGAGAAGCTGAACAATGACAACTGACATGAGCAAGGAAGCTGAACACTGACAACTGACATAGCTGGAGAAGCTGAACACTGACAACTGACATAGGTAGAGAAGCTAAACACCGACAACTGACATAGCTAGAGAAGCTGAACACTGACAACTGACATGTGCTAGAGAAGCTGATCACTGACAACTGCCATGATCTAGAGTAGCCGAACACTGACATAGCTAGAGAAGCTGAACACTGACAACTGACATGAGCTAGAGAAGCTGAACACTGACAACTGACATAGTTAGAGAAGCTGAACACTGACAACTGACATAGCTAGAGAAGCTGATCACTGACAACTGACATAGCTAGAGAAGCTGAACACTGTCAACTGACATAGCTAGAGAAGCTGAACACTGACACCTGACATAGCTAGAGAAGCTGAATACTGACAACTGACATAGCTAGAGAAGCTGAACACTGACAACAGACATGAGCTAGAGAAGCTGAACACTGACAACTGACATGAGCTAGAGAAGCAGGTCAGAAAGTTCATGACGTGACAGACTAACATGCTTTAACTAAGTAAACAATAATAACATGTATTGTGTAACGTCACATTTCACAAACCGTCCCTCTCCGTCTTTGCACTACGACACAAGTTGTCTACCCCTTCCCCTCCCGTCCCCACCCCCTACCCCCCATAACTTGTTACTACCATCCACGTTTTTTCTCGCCATTATCAAGAAATGGAACAGGGTCCCCTAACTAACATAAAACTACCTCAAGTGGTCATTTTCTTTAACTCCAGGAATACGTGCAGGTGTTGACCCTGGTTCCAAGAACGATATGAGAACGAAGATATTTGCTGTGATAATGAACTGCAAGGACGAACATTTTGGCTGCTTCGCCAAAAGCAGTTACTATTTGGAGTCGTGTCCTTACAATAGGTGTCGACACACGACTGACTTGGAAACCGCCGATGTTGTAGTGTTCTACGTTTGGAGGTAAATATATTTCCTAATCTGTTTTTGTGAATTTCTCTTGGAACTCATAGACATTACAATTTGCAAGAACGTCTGAGCTATGAATGAATACATGGCTTATCGTAAGGACAACGAAGAGGCGATGACGCGAAATGGTCACCACGTATTAAAAAGAGCTGTTAAGTTAAGTTAACTCCTAGTACAAAGACGTATGTAGTATGTCGTCCTGCCCCTCCATCAATCTGTCTATCTGTCTGTCTATCTGTCTGTCTGTCTATCTATCCATTTATCTATCTATATGTCTGTATGTCTGTCTGGCTGTCTATCTATTTATATATATGTCTGTCTGTTTATCTGTTTATCTATCTACCTGCTTGTCTACCTATATATCTACCTCTCTCTCTCTCTCTCTCTCTCTATATATATATATACAATATATAGCTATCTATCTATCTAGCTATTTAGCTATCTATCTATCTATCTATTTTTCTATCTATATATATATCTACCTACCTACCTATCTATCTATGTATCGATCTATCTTCCTATCTACAAATATATGTATCGATGTATCTATCTATCTATCTATCTATCTATCTATCAATCTATCTATCTATCTATCTATCTATCTATCTATCTATCTATCTATCTATCTATCTATCTATCTATCTATCTATCTACCTATCTATATATCTATCTATCTATCTATCTATCTATATATCTATCTATCTATCTATCTATCTATCTATCTATCTATCTATCTATCTATCTATCTATCTATCTATCTATCTATCTATCTTTCTATCTATCTATCTATATATCTATCTATCTGTCTCCCATTATCAACAAACAGCAGATACGCATACTAACAAACAAATACAAAATATATTTACAAGGTAAACGCATTCCTATAGCAGACACTGATGTCAGAGATGAGGTGTTAAAAAAAAGTAGTACTAGTTCGCCGTCGTTTATTGAGCAAAGAGGTGGGGCAGTTTCCTTCTTCTTTGTTTTTCCTACCCTAACAGTGAGTCAGGTACCTATTTCAGCTGGGTCAATTAAGCGTGTCAGTAGCCGTGCTGGACACTGATACAGTCGGTTAAGAACATTCTACTACCAGACACTCCTACCACACTACTACCAGACACTCCTACCACTCCTACTACCAGACACTCCTACCACTCTACCACTGTAACACTCCTACCACACTACTACCAGACACTCCTACCACACTACTACCATACGCTCCTACCACTTTACCACCAGTAGCTCATACCACTCTTTATCTCAAACGCTCCTACAACTCTACCACCAAACGCTTCTACTAAGTTATTTGACTGTTTTCTTCAGATATACATGTAGTTGTTCTATCATGTCGTTTGGCCGGTGCAAAAGGACGTTTTCATTTGAGTCGTTCCATTTCTAAATTTTGGAATCTGTTTGTCGTTGAATGATTCGGCATGGACAGGAACCTTTCTCTCTGTGGTAGTACCTTCGTGTCTTGGCTGGGCATGGACAGGAAACTTTCTGTCTGTGGTAGTACCTTCGTGTCTTGGCTGGGCATGGACAGGAAACTTTCCTTCTGTCGTAGTACCTTCGTGCCTTGGCTCGGCATGGACAGGAATTTTTCTGTCTGTGGTAGTACCTTCAAGTCTTTGACCGGCATGGGGAGGAACCTTTCTGTCTGTGGTAGTACCTTCGTGTCTTGGCTCGGCATGGACAGGAATCTTTCTGTCTGTTGGTACCTTCGTGTCTTGGCTCGGCTAGAAATAAACTTTTCTGCCTGTGTCAGTAATTTTGTGTCTCTGCGTTCTCTTAGTGTATGTATCCTCCAATTTGTTTCCATATCTTCTATAGGTGTTGATTTCCGTGCTCTTGTAATGGTCTTGGTCTTGCACATTATCAATACGAAACTTGTGTGTAGTGTTTGCTGCAAGACACTACGTTGTTGACCCCTAATCTAGACGTGGAAGTATACCCGGTTGGTAAACATTGCTTGTTTGTTCTCGCTAGCTCCTCATGTTGTTCTACTTCATTTTTTCAAGACGTCCAAGAGTCTCGTGACGTTTTGATTGCCTTATTGATGTTGCATCTGTGTCAACCTATCAGTGGATGTGACTCTAAGATAGGTCGGTTGTTTATCATCTCTTATGTGTTCTCCATTTATCTTGTTAACGCCAGCTTTTTGTTTTGGGAAAGTGAAACGCGTTTTGCTGCATTTTTTGCGTTAATGCTACCGCACCATCTATATGCGCATGAGGATGAGCCATGAAGAGCTCTCTACAGTTTTTGTGTGGCCACTGTTGCATGTTCATTTGTACACCATATTACCAAGTATATTGCCGCTTTTGTTCCTTGTGGTAGTTCGGCATCCAGGTCATTGATATAGAGGGGTCAATGAGATGTGTTGGAAGAACCCCTCCCTGGCGGACTCCATGAGACAGTAGAAGTGTCGTACTCATGAGACAGTAGAAGTGTCGTACTCATGAGACAGTAGAAGTGTCGTACTCATGAGGCCATGTAGTTGTACTGGGGCTCTTCTGTTATGCAAGTATGCTTTTATCCACTTGTACATCCTACCCAACATCACATTGTTTTTTTTAGTTTCTTTAAAAATGTTACCTTCCAAACCTTGTCATAGCCTTTCCTTAAGTCTGTCTACGTTGCGAGCACAACATTTCTTATCTAGATGACCGTTTGTCGATCTCTTGGTAGAGATTGGTTACCTGATCTTCGGTGGAGTAGAATTTCCTCAAATCTACCTGCTGCGTTACAAAAAGCTGCGGCTTTAAGTTTGTCAGTGGCAGATTGTGAGGCTGATTAGTCTATAGCCTGATGCCATGGAGTTGTCTTGCTCTCGTTTTCGGTCTGGTATTATGATTGCTTCTCATGTCTGTGGAACTTCACGCGATGTTCCGCATATGTTGAAGATCTGTACCAGTTTTGTTTTTGCTGCTGTTCCCAAGTTCTTGACAATGTCATTGGACACTCCGTCTGTTCCTGGTGACTCTCTCATTTTCAGATTTGGATAATGTAAACTGCAGTTTGTGTATGTGTCTCCGTAACTTCAGGTATTGTACCATCTCGTTCTGTATTTTGTTGTTCCTCGCGAATATGGCTTTGATTCTCTCAACTTCAATGGTCCTGTCTTTTGCAAAAGAGATCAGACGTTTATTTACGCGTGAGAATGGTTTCATCTTTGTTCAATGCAAGCTTTGTATTTTTTCTGGACCCGAATCATTAAGTTGATTTATCAATTTCCACACTTTATTTGTAACCTTTTCAAAGTTCAGACTCTGTTTTTCTCTGTCCTCTCATCATTAAGTTGTTTTATCAATTTCCACAGTTTCCTGGTCTCCTTTTCAAAGTTCAGACTCTGTTTTTCTCTGTCCTCTCATCATTAAGTTGTTTTATCAATTTCCACACTTTATTTGTAACCTTTTCAAAGTTCAGACTCTGTTTTTTTCCCTCCAGCTTCTCCTCTTACCATGAAACTTTTCCTTTAGAAATGTCTCCTTTGCGTTTTGCTAGTTTTGGTGGTGTTCTTGGCATAGGCTAATCTCTGCTGACTTTTTAAATGTTTCCTCGTCGTTACACAGTTGCTCTAATTCATTATTTCAATATCGTCTATATTTTTTGCAAGCCTCTGTAGGTATTGTTTTAAGGGCAGCCTGATGAATGTTGAATTCATCCACTATCTTATATATGTCTTCATCTGTAGTGAGATATCTAGTCGGTACACTAGTCCGGTGCTAGTACATTGACCAGTCTGCCTTCTTGCAATTTCACCGAGGCAGGGAACTGCTTTTCTCGACATATTCATTTTCAACTGTTACAATGACTGGCGTGTGGTCAGTACTTACAATTTGTTTTCCAACAACGCGTGTCATGTTTCAAGCCATGCAGGGTGAGTGAAATACTAAATCTGGTGTACAACGCGTGTGCCATAACACCGAGTAGAAGGTTGGGGGATCGGTTGGCTTGTTGATCAAGATTAACAATCCTGCTAGGTTGTTTTTACCTCAACACCTTCCTATCCATTTGATCATAGCCCCCAACTCTATTAGGGGCTAACGAAGTCTCCAAACACAATCAATCTTTTTTTTTTTTTTTGTTAGGAGCGAATTTAGTGTCAGTGGTACTCCGTCTCCTCCATTCTGCTGAATGGGGGTTGCTTATCTTTGGCGCAGTTGTACGTCATGTGTCAGAGAAGTGTGAGTAAAACAGGAGGGTGCCACGTGAAGATGGGGTTGGCTTGACTATGGCCATTTCACATTACGTAGATGAGACGTACAAGAACCCTTACCATTACCTCCTTCTCTCACTCTACTACTTATATTCAGTTATATTCAGTTTACTACTACGCTTAATGTGGATGACAAAGAGAGTTTACTACTACCCTTAATGTGGATGACAAAGGGAGTTTACTACTACCCTTAATGTGGATGACAAAGGGAGTTTACTACTACCCTTAATGTGGATGACAAAGAGAGTTTACTACTACCCTTAATGTGGAGGACAAAGAGAGTTTACTACTACCCTTAATGTGGATGACAAAGAGAGTTTACTACTACCCTTAATGTGGATGACAAAGAGAGTTTACTACTACCCTTAATGTGGATGACAAAGGGAGTTTACTACTACCCTTGATGTGGATGACAAAGAGAGTTTACTACTACCCTTAATGTGGATGACAAAGAGAGTTTACTACTACCCTTAATGTGGATGACAAAGAGAGTTTACTACTACCCTTAATGTGGATGACAGAGAGTTTACTACTACCCTTAATGTGGATGACAAAGGGAGTTTACTACTACCCTTAATGTGGATGACAAAGAGAGTTTACTACTACCCTTAATGTGGATGACAAAGAGAGTTTACTACTACCCTTAATGTGGATGACAGAGAGTTTACTACTACCCTTAATGTGGGTGACAAAGGGAGTTTACTACTACCCTTAATGTGGATGACAAAGGGAGTTTACTACTACCCTTAATGTGGATGACAAAGGGAGTTTACTACTACCCTTAATGTGGATGACAAAGGGAGTTTATTACTGCCATTAATGTTGATGACAAAGGGAGTATACTACTACAATTAATGTGGATACTGAAGGGAGTTTACTACTGCCCTTAATGTGGATGCCAAAGGCACTTTACTACTGCAATTAATGTTCATACTGAAGGGAGTTTACTACTTCTCTAAACGTGGATACTAGAGGGATATTGCTACTGCTTTTCATATGGAATCAAAATAATTTGTTGATACTTGTAATTTCGGCGCTGAAGAGAGTTTACTGTTATACGTAACGTAGACGCTCAATATACGTATATGTAGCCTGTAATATGTCACTGAATCTCTTTGATCAACAAGGAAGCCATCAGACGGTCACTGATCTCTTTGATCAACAAGGAAGCTATCAGACGGTCACTGATCTCTTTGATCAACAAGAAGCCATCAGATGTGACGGTCACTGAATCTCTTTGATCAACAAGGAAGCCATCAGACGGTCACTGAGCTCTTTGATCAACAAGGAAGCGACCAGATGTTACGGTCACTGATCTCTTTGAGCAACACGGAAGCCATCAGATGTGACGGTCACTGAATCTCTTTGATCAACAAGGAAGCCATCGGATGTTCACTGATTTATTTGATCAACAAAGAAACCATCAGATGTGACGGTAACTGATCTCTTTGATCAACAAGGAAGCTATCAAGGGTGACGGTCACTGATCTCTTTGAGCAACAAGGAAGCCATCAAATGTGACGGTCACTGAATCTCTTTGATCAACAAAGAAGCCATCAGATGGTCACTGATCTCTTTGATCAACATTAAAGCTATAAAGCGTGACGGTCACTGATCACTTTGTGTGAAAGGATTACAGGGTCCCAAAAACCAGGGTCAGATGATTCTTGAAAACACCAATTGAGGTACCCACACGTAAATTTTGAACCGTGCCGGTGAGCTACAGTTTAATGTAATGGTCATTGTTCGAAACCTACGACAATGGTCATTTTAAGAGTGTATCCAGCGAAATTGAACATCTGTCGTTCGCCTGGGACAAAGTCTGCAAATAGATGGGAAGTCCCACGATCTTTAAGGTCACACAGAAAGTTCAAGAGAAAGTACTCTTTCTTTAACGTTACAGTAGATCAGAAAATGGTACCTACTAGAACTGGACAAAGATAGAAGACTTTGGTCGAAACGAGGAAGTCATAGTATATACGTTGAGGTGTCAGTGAATACTTAGAGACAACAGAACAGAAGACCACCGAGCAGACAGCTCAGTACTTAGAATAGAGCTAGAACAGCTAAAACATCAGCTGTCCTTAGGTAGAACAGATAGATAGAATAGCAGAAGGATACTTGAGACACACAGAATGAAGACCTTGACCGAGCACTTGATTAAGTGGTAAAGAGTGTCGACCCAAACCAGCACTTGCCTTCCAACGTAAGCATTTGACTGTTGTAGAGCTTGGGGAACACTCCTCTAGAAGACGATCACTGCAAGAGAATCCTCCTGGTTACAAGGACCACACATGAAATGTGTCAGAGCTTTGCTTTCATCCAGATTAGGATACTAAAATTGATAATGTGTTCTCTCACAACCGTTCGTTGAATTTACTAAGCTAAACTAAAACACTTGAAAACTCAAATCACGTTAATTTGTACACGAACAATGAATTTTATTTACGATCACTCTGACAATCATAATTTAGCAGAAGGAATTTTGTACTCGCTGTCTTGATATGTAACATGTGGTACTCCGTCTCCACCATACTGCTGATATACTTTGATGTTATTTCTCACGAGTGTCAGTAGTCCACCCTTCTGCTTGTCTTTTCGGTCAGACCTATAGCGCTGGAATCCTCCAATTTTGAGGACAATGTTTTTGTTGAATTGTGTTTTTTGTATATAATATACTTGCTCTTAATTCTGGATATTTTTCCCGCTTATTTTTACTGTAAACATTTTATTTACTGTTGACGCCTTTATCATTCCGATGCATTATTTTAAGTGGCCTTTGTTTTGTTTTTACGTTTGTTCACCGGAAGCTCTGTTCTCGGTTCTCCTGGCTCCACGGGGCAACCAAGAAGAACCTTCAGCATTAAACGTTGAGCTATTTCAAGACACGGGACCTAGCACTGTACCTGTCTGGTTGTCCATCACAGACCGAGCGCCATTACGTTTTGCAGATATAGGCATTCTTTCATTCTGGGTATTTGTGTGGCATCCTGATCTATTAGTGACTAGATTTCTTGGAAGAACTTCTGCTAAACGTTTGACTTCAAATATATCTCTATTAGTGACTAGATTTCTTGAGAGAACTTCTGCTAAACGTTTGACTTCAAATATATCTCTATTAGTGACTAGATTTCTTGGAAGAACTTCTGCTAAACGTTTGACTTCAAATATATCTCTATTAGTGACTAGATTTCTTGAGAGAACTTCTGCTAAACGTTTGACTTCAAATATATCTCTATTAGTGACTAGATTTCTTGGCAGAACTTCTGCTAAACGTTTGACTTCAAATATATCTCTATTAGTGACTAGATTTCTTGAGAGAACTTCTGCTAAACGTTTGACTTCAAATATATCTCTATTAGTGACTAGATTTCTTGAAAGAACTTCTGCTAAACGTTTGACTTCAAATATATCTCTATTAGTGACTAGATTTCTTGAGAGAACTTCTGCTAAACGTTTGACTTCAAATATATCTCTATTAGTGACTAGATTTCGTGAGAGAACTTCTGCTAAACGTTTGACCTCAAATATATCTCTATTAGTGACTAGATTTCTTGAAAGAACTTCTGCTAAACGTTTGACTTCAAATATATCTCTATTAGTGACTAGATTTCTTGAGAGAACTTCTGCTAAACGCTTGACTTCAAATATATCTCTAGTTGTGACTGCTTGAAAAAGCTGTTTTGAAAATGGCTACTTTATTTGGTTCTGTCGTGGCGCACTTCTATATCTATTGCTAGCACTTTGCTGTTCGAAACAGAAGTTTAACATTACTAATTACCTCGTCTTGTTAGGCTGCTGGTCATAACTTGAACTAACGTGGTCTTGTTAAAGGTTCATGATTTCTTTCTCTTTGTCAGTAAATCACTGGCTGAGCCTAACCGTTTCTCTAGCTCTGGGCTCCAAAATGTTACTGTCTTGGCTTCAGCTGAGCCTCAATCTTTATAAGCCATAAACCCGCCAGTGCAGGCTTACGTTCGTATCGCGTACGTTGGCCTATTGTTGTTGCTTAGATGCTTGCCTCACTAGTTTCTACTGTTTTCACCCCAGACCGTAGTCCATTGGGCAATATCAGGCCACATAAACCAGTGCTTGGATGAATGTGTGCGTCTGTATGTACCTATGCTAGGTTTGTGCGCCCTAAGAAGCTAGCCCAAGCAAAGTGCAATGGAAGGGCCTCACCATGAGGGCGCGTGTGAAAGTTGTGCAAGGGTGTGACTGTAGGACAGAGTCAGATGAAACAGAGTGAGGTGAGAAGAGAGAGAAGAGTGAGGTGAGAAGAGAGAGAAGAGTGAGGTGAGAAGAGAGAGAAGAGTGAGGTGAGAGAAGAGAGAGAAGAGTGAGGTGAGAAGAGAGAGAAGGGTGAGGTGAGAGAAGAGTGAGGTGAGAGAAGAGAGAGAAGAGTGAGGTGAGAGAAGAGAGAGAAGGGTGAGGTGAGAAGAGAGAGAAGGGTGAGGTGAGAGAAGAGAGAGAAGGGGAAGAGTTGACCCCAGGGTGAGTTGGCCTTTTGTCGAA
Source organism: Ariolimax columbianus (assembly GCA_036924085.1). Classification (NCBI taxonomy): domain Eukaryota; kingdom Metazoa; phylum Mollusca; class Gastropoda; order Stylommatophora; family Arionidae; genus Ariolimax; species Ariolimax columbianus. The sequence continues at coordinate 124,727,450 of JAVGWX010000004.1, forward strand.
TTGTTCTCCATAGACATTGATCAGACCTTCGTCAGTTTCGCGCGTGTTTTAAAATATGCATATCTCTTCTCGAAATCTTGGCAATATTTCTGTTAAATCAAAAGTCTGTTTCAAGAGATTTTACTAGATAGAATTAAATCTAACCCGTATTAAAGTGGTTGGTTGTCTAGTGTGAATGTTAAATAAAACATGTTTGTTATGTACGTGAATGCTTAGCTGTTATATTTGAATTTAACGTTACAACTCCTAATGTGAATAAATCTGTCACATGTCTGTTTTGTCGGGATGTTTTGTCACAAGAGACGTTGACTAAAATCCTGGAGGGATTATTGTCTTCCAGAAGTCGGAACGAAAACGTGTTTTCTTTAACCATGCAGCTGCCGTCTCGAAAACCCGTGGTAACAAAGGTGCTGCTCCTGGCCTGAGACTGACAGTATAAGAACTATTGTCGTTGTCACGAGAACCCGTGGTATCAAAGGTCCTGCTCCTGGCCTGAGACTGGCAGTATAAGAACTATTGTCGTTGTCACGTGAACCCGTGGTATCAAATGTCCTGCTCTTGATTTGAGAACTGTGGTATAAGTAACGTTGTAATTGTCGCCGAGTGTCTAGCTTGAAGACGAGACTTCAGATAAATAAAACAATCCAGACGCTACAGGAGCAGAGAAGTAGGACATAGGACCACCAGACGAGCAAGGATCAGAAGACTGACAGAGGACAATAACAAGTTAGTTAATTAGTTAGTTAGTTTGTGTCAACAGTAGTTAGATAAGATTGTGATAAATTAGTAGGAATAGAAGCTAGAAGTGATCAAATATATTGAACCTTGGATTGATTTAGTACAAGAGTAGGACCTGTGCTATCTGCATAAACCTCTTGATTAACAGTAGGGATAGTTTCAGGTGTTGGGATAATTGTCATGATACCATTTGTGTTTTTAATAAACCATTAACTGCTATTGCAGAAATGAAAATAATCGTTAGAGCGTTCTACTAAGAGTTCTGAGTAAGTAGAAAAGTGATAGCTGTGTGAAAGAAAGTGGAACAAGGGAGAGAGAAAGAATAATCCATATCCAGATAACAATTAAGAAAAAGGATACATATTTAAAATAGTCAAATACGGTCAAGGCAGATTAAAAAAAGAGTACACTGCTACATTTGAAGCACCCCAATCAGAGAACTTGAAGCGGTAGCAGGCCTCCAGAGACTCGGTGAGCGCAGAGAAGGAAAAATACTAAACCTGACAGAAAAATACAAGCGTATGAATAAACATCCAATGCAGGGAAAAGTCAATGAATTAACAAAAACCGTATAAAAAGAACAAGCTTCAATCATCTACCAAAAGCCCTTACAGCCAGGAACAGTGACATCATATCAAAATGTCCAACATGGGAAATGATACAAGTACATGAAAATACAGACCAACTTCACGGTGGTAGCGAAAATACCAGGTATCGATAGAAAGGTGGAAGAATCAGACCATGCATTGAGAGGAAAAACCCTAAAGCATATTGGAGATACCCATCCTCAACCCATGTGGACGCACGTCTACACAGATGGATCATCAGAGGAAGCATTGAGGAAAGGAGGGCGGGACTCGTCATATTTCTACAGGATGGAACGGTTAAAGAAAAAGCAGGTGCTGCCGGAGAGCCCTCGACAAATCTAAGAACAGAGCAACAGGCAATAATTGAAGCAGTCAAACTATTGGATGAAAAGGGGTTAAAGGATTACGGAATAGTGTTTTTGTGTGACTGCGTGGAAATTTTGTAGGCCACACAAAGAGAACCACGAAATAGTATGGAAAGGGAACTGATATGCCAGCTAAACCAACTCTTAGACCACAATAAAATCACCCTCCAGTGGATTCCAACTCACTGCGGTATACCTGGGAATGAATGGGCGGACAGACTGGCCAGGGAGGGAAGTCAAAGAGATCAATTCACCCACCCAGTCTCACTTCCAGAAGTCAAGGCACACATTTAAAAAATATTAACAACAGTGGATAGAAAGAAAAAACTGTAAATACCCACAGGACTCAATCAATAGACTGTATAGGAAACAGTATATCACAATTTTCCGCCTCAGAACAAGTCATTGCAGACTAAATGCACACATGCATAAAATGAAAGCAGCACAGACTGCACAATGCACATGTCAGAGAGGACCCCAGACTCCAGAACACATCCTGCAAACATGTCCACTGCACCAAGACTCCCGTGAGAAGACCTGGCCCGAGGAGAGTAACATACAAGACAAATTGTGGGGAACCATTGAGGACCTGCGACTGACGTGTCACTTCCTGGATGCAGCCCATCTGGTGGCATAAAACGAGCATTCGAAACCAAACGCAAAGAAGAAGAAGAAGAAGAAAAAGAAGATCAACAAGGAACCCATCGGACGTGACGGTCACTGATCGCTTTGATCAGCAAGGAAGCCATCGAGTGTGACGGTCCCTATCACTTTGTTCAACAAGGAAGCTATCAGGCGTGACTGTCACTGATAGCTTTGATCAGCAAAGGAAGCCATCGAGTGTCACGGTCCCTTATCACTTTTGATCAACAAGGAAACCATCAGGCGTGACAGACACTGATCGCTTTACTAATAATTGTTCAACGATCTAGGGCCCTATTTTTGCCGCGTTAAAAATATCTCACAGACTCACATTTTTTAAACAGCCATCCTGATTGACCTTCGTGCACATTTATGTCTTGCAGAATGGAAAAAGAAGAATACATTCCCAAATTCTCCAGACCAAAACATCAGCGATGGGTTATGTGGACTCCAGAAGCGGCCAATCGAAAGAACAATTCGGCAGTTTTAGATTTCCCATTTTTGAAAGGTAATTATTGCTGACATGTGGCGCTAGAATTCAAATCTGTGTTGTTAATCCAGACTTTTAAATACAAATATGATTAAAATATGTTCATTTAAATCACATTCAAATTGTATTGAGCTATCTTTATGTTCATAGCAGGTTGTGTCTGAGCGGATCACCGCTAATGCGCTTGCCTCGCTCTGTCAAACACTTAGGATAGGTTTCCCATTCGGCGGGAGCTTCCATTCATCCAAGAATGAACTGGCATCTGACAGATCTTGCAAAGACAATTCAGCGCGAAAGGCAACTGATACCCAACTTCGCGAAATGTCAACACCTACAACAATGAAGTCTCTAGCACATTATCCAGTTCGGCAGTAACAGTTGCGGGACCACTTTTTAAATAAGTCTGCGTTGTCGTCTGCTGCTGCTTCTTTCAATCTCCTGAATAACACAAGACGCGCTTTTTTATCTTTGCATCATGTACGTTGTGCTGTTTTCCGATCTAATTCAAGAGACTGCTCAGGGCTTGGTAGGGTTTGACTTAGGTGATTGACACATGCGGGGGTAAGAGGAGGGGGGAGGGGGGATTCTAAACCGTGAGTTAGAAATCTTCTTCCTTATAGGGAATGATTGTCTCCTTCTTTGTCTCGCGTTCCATTGTTTTATTATGTCTGCACGTGATGTCGAGTTCTCTGGCAATAGGCTGTCATGATTGACAGGGCTCCCGAAGAGCTTTGTTTGGATGTTTGTCCCAGTGCTCAGTGGGCAATTGAAGAAGTCTAAAATAACTCTTTTGGTATTTGTTCCGCTGCCTGTTCTGCTGGCCCACACCTTAATGTGAGTGGTGAGGCCAGTTTGTTCCGCTGGCCCACACGTTTATGTGAGTGTTAAGGCCAGTTTGTTCTGCTGGCCCACGCGTTTATGTGAGTGTTGAGGCCAGTCTGTTCTGCTGGCCCAGGCGTTTACTTGAGTGTTGAGGCCAGTTTGTTCTGCTGGCCCACGCGTTTATGTGAGTGTTGAGGCCAGTCTGTTCTGCTGGCCCACGCGTTTACTTGAGTGTTGAGGCCAGTTTGTTCTGCAGGCCCACACGTTTATGTGAGTGTTGAGGCCAGTTTGTTCTGCTGGCCAACACGTTTACTTAGATTCGTAGATGACACAGAGGTGCTTGAATGTATGACCATGTCACAGTTAAACAACAAAGCGAAGAGTAACATCAGTAAAACATATAGTGACCTCAGGTAAAACAGATAATGATCACATGCAACACATATGATGACCACAGGTAAAACATATGATGACCACAGGTAAAACATATAGTGACCACAGGTAAAACAGATACTGATGGGTTTGTTGGTTCATTATTGATCCAGCGGCCAATGGGCTCCTGCTTTTAGACCCAATGCCATATAGTGGTATCTGCAAGTGTTCGTAAGCTGTTGTTTAGTTCAGTACAAAGTGTTCCATTTGTCTGGCCTCGGAGGAAGCAGCTCTTTCCTAACACCTGAAAATGCCTGACATTCAAAAAGATGATGTTCAACAGTTTCATAGCGATGTGTGCACAGCCGGCACTCTGGAGTATGTTCTGGTTGGATTCTGTTCAGGTGGTGGTTAAGTTGTATATGTTGAGTGCAAAGTCTGAAAATGGTGCTTTGGTCTCTCCTTTTCAAGAGGCTGATGTTGTCTTTGGGAAGGCCATATGTTTGTAGATTTCTCTCCCAGTATTTCCCATTGCCCATCTATTCAGCTAGGCCTCTTTGTTCACAGTCTTCAGTAGTTGTTTCACTGTCTGTAGGGTTGTTGGTGTATTGTTGTTCTTGACTTGCTCTCTTCTTAGCCAGTCTGTCTGCCTTGTCACTGCCAGGTGTTTTTGAGTGACCAGGGATCCATTGTATAACTATTATGACTTTATGGGATGTGAGAAGTTGGTTGGCATCTAGGGATATTTGGGTAAGTCCAAGCCTGCAGTGACCACCATCATCCAGAGCTTGAAGGGCAGATAATGTCTGTAAAGATTACAATGCTTTGGGCTTTTGATGGGAAATCATCAAATACAGTACTCAAGTGGTGCAGAGCCACTTCCAATGCTGTTATTTCTGCCCCAATAATTTGAACATATCTCCCCACAGGCATTATATAGCTCATCAGATGTTCTGTTTGGATACTCTATGTAGACTCCATATCCCACTTTAACGGTGGCCAAAAAAGCAAATCCATCAGTATAGACATGTATCCATTCTTCTGGGTGTCAATCGTTCTCTGTGATGCTCTCATAAAACTGACTGGATCAGCACTTCTTGTTGTATTATCTGTTAGTTTTGGTTGAATTTCTGGCATTTTTAAACATGTATGTGGTGGTAAATTTCTTTTTGCTCTCTGTGTTTCTAGTCTTTTGTCTGGGACGTGATATCTGTCTTTAATCTTACTGACGTGGTGGAGGGCTGACTTTTGTTTCATTCTCTGTTTTTGGTGCCATTTTTCGACAAGCCTTCTATTGGGGTGGTCTTTACTCATTCTTTTACTCGTCTCATAAACGTCCATAGAAGTCACATCTCTTCGCATCTCAAGGGGTTCCACATTCACTTGAATGTCACATGCTGCAGTGGGCGTTGGCCCCATTGCTCCACTAATAAGACTCAGGGCATTTTTCTGCACTCTGTCCATGGACTCTATATTAGTCTGTGAGCATGTTGTCAGGAGTACACTGCTGTATTCTAAAGCAGAGCGTACATATCCAAGATACAAGCCTCTCAGTGTCCTTGTCTGATTCCCATGCTGTACCAGCGAGCCTCTTCAATAACTGTAGCCGCCTTAACGCGTTATATTTCACAATTTGAACATGTTTCTTGAGGCTGAGCTGTCGGTCTAGAGTGACACCAAGATATGTAGGCTCTTCCTCTCTGGGCAATTTCTGTTTGCCGAATCTCAGACTGATATTTGTCTTGTCTACTTTGTGGCTACTGGTAAAGATAGTGTAAACAGTCTTTTCACAGTTTATCTTCCGTTTCCACATTTGACAATACTCATGCACTCTTCTCATGTCTCCATTTAATCTTTGTGCTGCACTTTCTACATCTTCATGGATCTGCCATATTGCCAGATCATCAGTATACATGGCTTTTTCAGCTTTGATGTGCCTGGCCAGATCATTTATGTAAATGAGAAAGAGAGTGCAGCTCAAATCAGAGCCCTGTCGTAAGCCTTCCTCTAAGACTTCTTTAAAGGAGACTGTATTGTTCATCTTTGTCTGGATTGTTCGGTCAATGAGGACATATCTTATTCAGTTGTACAGCTTTCCGCTAATCCCCACTTCAGTTGTCATCATCAAGAGACATTTCTCCATTCTCGATTATAGGCCTGTTGTAAGTCGAAGAAGATTACAACTGTATGTTTCTTACAGATAATGATCACAGGCAAAACATATGATGACCACATCTAAAACAAACCTTACTCTAGAAAGGATTCAATCAAAAACGTCACATGAAACAAATTCTTAGGCTCCATTGTACGTGACAGGGGTGATTCCCAAACAAAAAGTCAGAAGAAAAGTGATCATAGCAATGCAAATAAAGTGACCAAATGATAAACGTATGGCAGAACCAGAACAGAACAACCAAAAGTGCTAATGACATGCGCCGTCATTGTGACAACGTAAGGATACGAAAGATGAATCATCGCACAAACAAACAATAAAATTGGATAGGTCGAGCTAAAATACTACAGACAAGTTCGCAGAATACCATGGACAGCAAAAAAGAAAACTGTAGACGTCCTGAAAGAGCTGGATATAGAACTAAACTGGCTTGTAAACGACATTACGCTTCTGAAACTAAAATACTTTGGCCACATCAAATATCACACTAGTCTCAACAAAACTATACTTGAGATAAAGGCAACTAGAAAACGAGGCGAGCTTAAGAGAAGATGGGCACAAGCCATCTGTGATGTACTGAGACGGACATTGACGGAGACAGGAGAACTGGATAGTGATCGATAGTATTGTAAGGCGACTGTCATGAGAGCGGCGTACTTCAAAGGATATGGGGACAAAAATGTAAAAGTTGATCAAGGATGAGTTTAATCAAAATTTAAAAATGGATATGGTCAGATACCGCACCGAGACGAGAACACAAACAAAACCTACGTTACGACCAATTGGCATTCATCAGGGACAACAATACTGAACTAACAAATCAACATATGGCAATGATACGGTTTCATCCTATGTCTAATTTTACATCTTCTGAGCTTTGAGCCCCCCCCCCCCCCCCCCGCCGCCCTCTCCCCACGTTCTATTGATATCCATGCCCTAGTACTTATATCACACTTGTTATCTGTTGTTAGATTTTATTCTCGGTTATGTCGTCCTTTCCTGGCCTTGTAATAGATATACGTTACATGTATTTCTCCTTGTTTCACTTACTTTGTGCTTTCTTTAGTTGAAGCTGTAAGATCCTCAGCAACATGTGGTGGTCTGATGCAGCGTGTTCACCTCGCGTTAATCTTACATTTGGTAGTGTACTTCAGAACACGTAAAAACGACACAGGTGTGATCAAACAGCCTTTCCGTTACGTCATCTGGTGATCTTGATGTAGTTGCCGATGGGAGAACTAATGTGATTTGAAATATCATTGGCCTATTGAAGGACGCCAGGACTGAGTTCAAGGTCGGTCTGCTTGATGTATATTTCAGCGGTGGCATATAATAGCAAAGATCAGGTAAACCCCGCTAAATTAGGCTGTGTGACTTCGGTTAAACCCCTCTAGATTAGGTTGTGTGACTTCGGTTAAACTCCTCTAGATTAGGTTGCGTGATTCCAGTTAACCCCATCTAGATTTGTAACAGATCAATGTGAAGCAGGGGAGGTTTGGCGCTGGGGACTTATTCTCAGAAAGCAAATATTTGGCGGAGAAAGTTGCTGGCAAGGCCAGGCAAATTTAGGATCAACACAATTCTACTGTCATGGCTGGATTTGAATTGGAAAAGTGAGAGAAAGAGAGAGAGGCAGCATGCTTTATTATTAGTTGGAACTGGTTTGTCTGAGTTGGGGTTATTGACTTCTAGACCTGCCCATTCTTTATATTGGACTAGTATCTCAGTATGGGACTTAGCGACAAGGAATCGTAGGTGAGGCCGTCATATTTAGAATGACAAGGTGACAAGTAGACATGTGAGTCAATATGATTCAAAAGGGGAGTATGAAAGATAAGATTGACGGCTGACCAGGCAACTAAGAAGGACCACTCAACCGCCATCTTGGTTCAGGGATGGCTAAAATTGGTCTATAAAAAGAGAGACGATTCGATATTCGGCTTTGGAGAGCTAGAGGGAGATTAAACCCTGTGAGTTTCATGGGAATTACAATGTTGCGTAATGGAAGGAACGGTAAACTAATCTCAGTAACTGGAACGGAAATTCGTTTACTTGCAGGCGGCAGTTTCGCAAACTGAGGTTATAAACTCCGTCGCAGTTCAAACAGGCATCAGTTCTTGACGTCCTAATGATGTCAAGAACAAACTGTTCGTACGCACGATTTAGGTCAGGTGGGTCGGTTATAACCCTGATCGAAAGAGAGTTGTAATGTGAATAATCAATGAGCAGCCGTACAATAATAGAAATCCACTATTAGCACGCAACTCAGAACCGATGTACGACAAAAATTAAACTGCTAGAAGACACGTGACTACATAATAGATAGTGGTCAGTGAGTGTGGAAGGGTTTTGTATAGAATTTCAGAGACATTAGGGTAGACTATCGAACTGGTTTGATAGTTCCTGAGATAGAAAGATGTATTGTTGTTCAATTAGTTCAGATTTTATCATATCTTAGTAACGTAATGACACGTTAGACAACACCGCTAGATGTTACAGGGCAAGGTGCTATGGTGTCTTTGGGGTGAGCTTTGTATTGGTTTCTGATCGGTCTTAGGCAATTCTATATCACGTCTGCAAGCTACAAAAGGATTATCAGGCTATGCCAGATGTGAAAGGATCAGAGTGAATATGTTGTCAAAGATGGCGAGGGTACTGAATCAGCACAGGGATGTGCGTGACATATAAAATTATGGACAAAACTGTCACTGTGTAATTGACCTTGCTGTCAAGATTGCAGTGAAGTGAATGCAATTGAGTTGGTGGATCTTTGTTAGACTGACAAGTGTTGCAGGCAAAAAAGCGATCCGAGTGGCTCCCTGGGTAACGTGGTAGGGACAGAAGTACCTCGTGATCAGCAGTCATGTTGTTTAGGGTGGCGTCTATGTAGCCAATAATATAGGAGAAGGGTTTAATTTCAGGCAGAGCTTGTCAAAAGGCTATCCCATTATATTCCGTTGACAATTGCAGCAGTGCCAATTAGATTAAATGGTGGCCCTTCTTTGCTGGCGTTACGTAAGAGACAGTTGTATCGATAAAAGATTCAGTTCTTGAGTCTGCTGAGAATTACAACAAACTGAATGGATAAACTCAGGAGTAGAAACAAAGATAGTCATAATCAGTGATCGGATAATTAGCTTCTTCGAACCGCAGAGTGACGGATGAAAAGATGTTCCAAATAATTTTGCTGAAGACTGTATAATCTGAGAAGATGTGGCAGGGCAAGAGTCACGTTAAAGTTCCAGCGAAATCTTAGGACTGTTTTTCGTCAGACTGTCATCAAAGAAAACTAATTTCACCAGCGACCGTTAGTTAAACATGACAAAATCGCCGTCGAGTTGTAGTGGCAGTCAGAAGCATCAGACATAAACACTCAGGTACGGGCATTGCAAAGCAGCCGACTCTAAAGATAAATGTTTTTCCTGGGACTCAAGTATAGTCAGTAACGCAGATGCAAACATAATAAAGATCAGACATGTCACTCAGGATAGTTTAAGGAGGAAAATCAAAGGCCAGGTGGCGCCGGTGGGAAACAGGATAGATACAATTTGTCCTTTTGGTCAACATCGCAGTTCAGGCGACAATAGTTAGCAGACTTTCAGGGACCAGCTGTTCCCCAACTGCTCAAGTGCACTACGTGAACACGAGATTAGATAGTTTAAGACATTGAAATGTATAATACAGCAAAGAAGTATAGGATAGATGTTAGAGCTGGGTGTAAGATCTAGAGGCCCCCAGAGGCAGGCCTTTCGGAAATCATTTTGGTAGGTAAGTAACATTTGTTAAACTCTTACCATTTCTACCTGGCCATTAATTCCAGTAATCTAGGTAAGTTATTATATAGATAACAGGTAAGCAGGAAGTACATACTGTTGATTGGGATCAATGACAATTATATCACTTTTTTCAGGTCAGTTTAACTGGACGATGACCTACCGCCTGGACTCAGATATCATGGATCTATACGGGAGACTACAACCTCAGAACCAACCACGCAAGAACTACTTTAAGATATTCATCAACAAAAAGTTCCCAGTCGCCTGGTTCGTCAGTCACTGCAAGACCGATAGTAGAAGAGAAGAATACGTCAGAAGTATGCAGGCAACAGTTGATGTTCATATTTTTGGCGCATGCGGTACATACACGTGCTCCAACGGGAGCAGCAAACGTGACTCAGATAAAGATGTATGCTTCCCCATGTTGTCAAAGTCCTACCACTTCTACCTGGCCTTTGAGAACTCGCTGTGCCAAGATTACGTCACGGAAAAGTTCTTCAAGATGTTTTCAGATGTCGACGTGATCCCCGTCGTCCGGGGAGGCGCAGATTACAAACGGTTTTTCCCACCCAATACTTTTATTGACGCGTCCGATTTCAAAACTCCAGAAGATCTGGGCAGGTTCCTCCTTGACCTGTCTAATGACGGAAATCGTTATGTGGCCATGTTAAAGAAGAAGAACAAGTATCGATATGCGCCAGCTAACAGCATGTTCTGTGATCTCTGTGAGAAGATGCTAACAGATGATACGACGAAGTGGTACCCTGATGTCAGAACCTGGTTTGTGAAAGACAAATGTTACGAACCAACTGATTTGTAGAATCCACTTTCAAATGTATTCTCCTGTTGTAAGTCAGGACATGGAAACAAGGAGAGAAGGAGATCAATAAAAACATCAAGTACAAACCAGAAGATATTCAAAGTCTGGTACATAGATAAATATAGTACTAATAACAATGACAATAACACAGATAACAATGACAATAAGTCAGTTAAAGATGACAATAAGACAGGTAACGATGACAATAAGACAGATAAAGGTGACGATGTATGGTCTGGACACAATGTTCCAGCTACATCGAATGGATGCTGATGGGAACCTACAGCCTCTCACATCCAGGGTGCAGTGATCGCCGTCCGGTTCACAGCAATCCTCTGGCATAGGGCCTCTCCTGCACAAACGTGTCCATAGCAACACCTTCTCGTGGGTGACCCTGTTGTTTACTGAGTTTTCTATGGGGGACGACCGAGTACCTGGTGGCATAACCAGGCGAGGAGTAGTTTGGGGGCGACCGAGTACCTGGTGGCATAATCAGGCGAGAAGCAGTTTGGGGGCGACCGAGTACCTGGTGGCATAACCAGGCGAGGAGCAGTTTAGGGACGCTTAAGGTGACAGCGCAGTACCCACCGACGAGTGGAATATGATCTGGCTGTTACCAACCCAAACCCGACCCATGGCTTAAATGTTCATCTCATCTGTCGTCTATCTTTCTACACAACTTTTCTTTGTCCAACCTACGAGACCTCTACCACGGATCCAATAATGGTAGAGGCACTCGGAGGGGATCCGGGCATAGACCAACATCCCAGCTGCAGCGAGAGCACCTTGTGATCTGATATTGCACTACCGTTAGACTGCGTTCCGATTCTAAGGTTGGAGTAGCGGGGTGGAGCCATTGGGTCTCTTTGGAAACTAGGAGATGTTGTGGCGTGGGAGGGGGTGGGGGAGATCGTGAAGGCATAGTCGGCAGGACGTGACACAGCCACGGGGGAAAGGTCTAAATACAGGATACCGTGGCTAGCCGGGAATGCATAGCGAACCTCCAAATGACCATCGAAGAAAATGGCCAGGCAAAAAACACATATCACCAATGGAGAAAGGTGCACCCAATGTGCTCTTTGGGAGACAGAAGTCTGCAGTAAAATACCCAATACTCTAATGCCAGGAAACTTAAACATTCTTCAAACAAACTCGGTCGTCGCCTCGGTTAGCAAGGCCCACACAACAGAAATAATTCTCCTGATCTGTGCGAGAAGTTATCAAGGCCCACACAACATAGATAATTTCCCTGCTCTGTGCGAGAAGTTATCAAGGCCTGCACAACAGAGATAATTCCCCTGATCTGTGCGAGAAGTTAGCAAGGGTAAACCTTAACTTACTTCAGCTTAACAATGCCGGATTATAATACAAAACAACTGAGCTGACCAAAACACTACAAGACCATCACATCCACATAGCTCTACTCCAGGAAACAATACTTCCATAAAGACAAATTAACATCACGGGCTATACACAGTATAAGTACGAATGCTACAAGTGCCAGGGGATTATGACCCTGGTCAGGAATGATACACAAGCCATTGTAACCAACAATCATGTGGATGATATTGACCATCAAACAATAGCGTTATGCAGCAAAGATAACAACAAAATACATACTACATAACTTTTACTATCCTCCAGCGACCAAAACGTGTCTACCTGAATTTTAGCCTACGTCGAAGAAAACCGTGTTGATAAGAGATTTTATTGCCCATATGCCAATTCATGGATACCTCCAGTTTAATAACAGAGGCCTGGAGATTGAAGAACTGTGTAATGGTACTAATATTGCACTGCTCCAGAGTCTGGAAATCTCGCAAACTCTTTTGCACAGAGTACACGGTACCACCAACCGGCCTGATTTGACACTTTTATCGACTGACTTGGTAGATAACACTACCACTAAAGTCTTGGACCATTTTGGAAGCGATCATCGTCCTATCCTAACAATTATTGAAACACTGCAGAGGGATAGGATGGTTCGGAGAAAACCATCATGGCATTTCAGAAAGGCTAACTGGGACCGTTATGGCCGTGAAACTGATGCTGGGTTTAGTCAAATATGTAAGAATGATAACATCAATACAACTTTCAAACATGAATGAGCCACCATCTCAGCAGCTGCAAGGAAATGCATCCCACGGGGCACTTAGAAGAAACATCAACTTTACTGGAACCCAGAGCTGCAGGCACCCGTGAAATAGAGGAGAGGGGCCAGGAAGAAAGTCGAAAAATCTCTAAATACCCTAAATAAAACAAAAGAGTACAATAGATGCACAGCCAAAGTAAGATATATCACTAAATTAAGCTAGTTGGAGACTTGGAGAAAACAATTGTAGCAAGCTGAATCTAAAAAGAGAAGGCGTGGTGATTTCTGAGCAACCTTGGACGAAACACAATAAAGTTATACCCAACACTCTTGGCGAGAAAATCTGGGCATGAAATAGTACCAAACACAGAGCAAGCTGAGATTTTTAACAAATTTTACGCTTTAGTAAATAAAGCGCAACCAAGAAACTGCTACATAAAAACACTTTTAAAGCATTCCTTTAACATCGACTCCATCAATATAGTTGCCACTAAAAATCACTTCACTTCACAGGAACTGAGCATGCCGATCGTATAAGTGGCAAAAAATAAAACACTAGGACCAGATAGTTAAAAATAAGATTACGTAAATTAGGTACTTTTCTGGTTTATCAACAGAACATGGGACCAAGGACAGTTGCCATCAATATGGCTATCAGCAACTATCAAACAGACTGAAGAAAGGGAAACAGCCAGGAACACCTGGCAGCTATAGACCTGTGTCGCTCACCTCATGTTTAGGCAAAGTGGTTGAAAGAATTATAAACAACAGACTATATTGGTGTCTGAAAAGCAAAAAACCTCCTTGATAGAAACCAGACAGGGTTCAGGCATGGACACCGCACGGATGATCCCCTCTTTATGTTTACACAGCATGTCATTGATGGATTCTACGATGGAAAAAGCACACTTGCAGTATTTATTAATCTATAGCATGCATATGACAGATATGATAGGTAACGATGACAATAAGACAGGTAACGATGACAATAAGACAGGTAACGATGACATTAAGACAGGTAACGATGACAATAAGACAGGTAACGATGACAATAAGACAGGTAACGATGACAATAAGACAGATAACGATGACAATAAGACAGGTAACGATGACAATAAGACAGGTAACGATGACAATAAGACAGGTAACGATGACAATAAGATATATAACAATGACAATAAGATATATAACAATGACAATACGATATATTCAAGCTTTCTCTCCACCACAAAAGAGTAGACTGGCGTCTTCATCTTCTGTTACGACTGTATTGTTCATTTAGATTTATTTGAACACATGATAAAAATGTGTGCATTGTGTCCGACAAGATGTCTGGTAGGTGGACGATACTAACCATTGTATCATGAAAGATTATCGTTGCAAATAACAACCGGTCAATCAATATGAATTAGGTATTATCCTTTTACTGTTAAGATAAGTCGTCTCTACATTTCATAGAATCATACTTACTTAGTCGCTCCACTTCTGTCCTAAATTGTTGAGTTTGGTCAGAAAAAACAATAGACCAGTCCATCCACTGCGCTACTATTGGATTCCTTCGTCTAGTCCATGATCCCTTATAGATTCTCTTATGTCGCCATCCCAGCGGATGTATTGTTGTACTTGTAGTCAGCTGACACTTTGCTAATATGATCGCAGAGGTAGTCGATTTTTTTTCTTCATTTTGCAGACTTTTGCAATACGACACAATTGAAATTGCTACACTTGGGGCTTGCTTTTGAGATCTTGTGGTATGTTTGATTGGGAACCTGGTATGTTTGATTGGGGACCTGGTCTCTTCTTGTTGCTTGGACTGCTTCACTCAGATACAACATTTCTGAGACTTGGAGCTGGTTTTTCTTGGTTGTTGTCATTGACCATAATTCATATTCATAATCCAAAACAGATGCGTTGGTAGGGTGGTGTATATTCAGTCATCTTAGTTGTTTTCTTTAGTGTGTTGTTACATTATAGCGCGACTAACTGTTTGTGTATTGTGATCATGTTCATTTATGTTTTCTTCTTGTTCTAACTTCGAAATATTCTTATTTCCTATTTTGTGTGTATGTAACAGTTCCCGCCGGAGCAAGGGGAGTTTAGGATGCCTGAACATGTTAAAGCTTAAAGCTACATGAATGCATGTCAAGGTCACTCACTGTCTCAGCAAAGGAGAACAGAGTTGGGTTAAGGAATGTGGACAGGTAGAAACTGACCACTGGCCTTCCGATTTTGGTAGGGGGAGATTGATTGACAGACGAAATTGGCAACGGGGCTTGCTGCGAGAGAATGAGTGACAGGTGTGCAAAGTGTTTCGTTCCAATTGGAATTGAAGATGACCATACCTGAGATCGATTGGTCAAGCTCTGGTCTTGCTTGAGGATATATAACAGGAGACAAAGTTTAGCTCGAGAGGCTGGAAGAGAGAGGAGGAGAGATGGAGAGAGAGAGACTGAATGTGGATAGTATGTTTAACTCACCGACTTAGATAGAGGAGCGATTGATTGACGGTTGGACGAATGTTTAGTGATAGAACAGGATCGCTCAAATAGGTGTGTGAGTTTTGCATTAATAGATAATGTGAAAGTGTGTTTGTAAGCAAGGACACATTGTGAACGAGTATGTCGAGATCGCCCGCCTGAGGGGATTTCAGTGAGGAAGAGTATTTGATAAGGTGTGTTGAAGACGCAGTTAAGGCGATGTGTGTGTGATGCAATTGCAAGGCAATAGAACTGGGTTTTTATATGTGGGAATTCCATCAATAGCTAATGCTTACAATTCCCGTTTTAGTAGAATGTTTAGTTAAGATATGTATTATATTGTGTTTGTAATTTCTCTACTCATTGTATGATATGAGTATGATATAATAAATATGCCACCTGCTGTGTGATATGTCATTTACTGAGTATGGTCATGATGATGTGGATGAGTGTGAGAATGTTCTAAGTTAGATCACGGCCAGGGCAAAGAATTAGAGGATCTGCTACACGTTATTATTATTTTGGTGCCTGTTGACCACGGATAGTCGTGGTAGATTTATAAATATAGTGCGTGTGTAGCTATAGATCTTGATTTGCATGTTTAACACAAGTGTCGCAGTTAAATATAACTTGTGTGTGTAGTTAGGAATAGAGGAGTAGCTAGTGGTTAGAGTGTTAGAACCATAGACAGCTTTTCCAATCATCTGACTGGTAAGTGTGACATTTTTATTCCACCCATTGTTGTATTATTGACAAGACTTTGTGCGTACTTGACAGTCTTGTAAGTCCAGACGGGTTTATTCAATATGTCGAGGTTGGACAATGTTAAACAATGTTATCATTGTCTAGCTTTTGGACATTTGTCTATCGGATGCCCTAATATTCTTCGGAATATTAACAGTTCCTGGAGAAGAGGAGGACTGTTTGTCAAAAACAAGCCTTTCATGGCACGAGCTACAGTCAGCGATAAGTTGAAGGACAAAAGTCAACTACAAAACCAGCTAAGAGAACTAACAGGCAGAGTTATTCGACTGGAAAGACAGGAAAAAGATCTCCAATGGAAGCTGCGACAGCTGTTGCAACAGTTTGAAAACAGAGCTTTCAAACCAGCTGGGAAGGAGAGAAGAAATCAAGAAATCACAGGAGTAAACACGGCCCAGTATTTTGGAAGGGGACAGAGTGGTAGGAAAGTGAGTAGGAAGCCCGTACAACTTCCACATTCCGATCCGTGGAGGGACAGAGGTGGAAATCTCAGGACGGACGTGCGTGGACGACTGGAAAGAGGTGTCGAAAAGGGGAGGAGTGTGACCCAGGTGGAGAGGCCAAGTCAAGTGAAAGGAGGAGGAATGGTTGGGCAGAAGTTTGAATCGGGCAGATTCTTAGCCCACAAGAGGCCTTTTGCACGGTTACAGATGGAGAGGCAGGACAGGAGCTATCAAAGAGACTTTGAGCACGAGGCGGATGGACGGAAAGAAAGAGATACAGGTTTTGTGTATCCAGAAAAGTTAGGGACGGAGGGCAGGTTACGCAATGCAAACGAAACAAACGTTCGCTCAGAGGTCCAGATAAAATGTTACCGCATCGGACAGTGTAGGCCGAGAATTCAGGAAGAGGGTATTACGTCGATTAACATGGTCGGGCGTGCTGAAAGGAGCCAAGTTTACCAGGAAGTCAAGCCTGGTAGAACATTAGTTAAAGTCGACGAAGAATCGAACAAGGAAATAGTCAGAGATTCGTCAGATAAAGAGGAAAGGAGAGGAGGAGGAATGGTGGCAGGACCAGCTATGGTTTCGTGCCCACCCAAGCCAGGTTATAGCCATGCAGGAGAAGTGGTTGAACAGACCGAAAGAAGGGACAACCTTTCGGTCACCGAGGAAGGAAGTGGGAATGACGCACAGTTGGAATGTGAAACGGACGCACCGGTTAAGAATACTCGTGCAGCCAACAAAGGAGGAACAGAGTTTCTAAGGAAAACGAAGAAAAGGGAAAGACAGGTTAACCACAGCCAGGACAGCGAACCAGTCATCGAAGCAAAGATGAAGAAAAGATCTCAGTTCGAGATAAGCCAACAGTCAAACGAACAGTGTGAAAGGTCTTTCCCACAAATAGTGAATACAGATGGACGGAAGGCTGAAGTAGCGGACGATGTAAGTGTACGTAACACTACCAGAGAACCGGTGGATACGAACCAAACAACCGTGAAACAAACAGACCAGACGATGGGCGTTTTACAGGAGGAAATCGCGCAGCAATCAGAGACAGCTGATGGGGCAACGCATAGTCTGGTTAAAATAAGCAGTAGTGATAAGGAACGGTTGATGCAATGTTTACTGACGCTAGCCAAAAACTTGGAATTCAGAAATGGCATTAGGTAAAGTCGTGTGGAGTACTTACACACATGGTCGTACATGTGAAACTCCAGTTAATGTATGCATTTGCATAAAATTTGTTTCATCTACCGTTATCCTTGGGTTACACGGAGATTTGATAATTAGGGGGTAGGGTATAGAGATGGAGGAATGACCAGATGTTAAAAATTCCTTTGAATTCGTTGTCTGAAGTACACGCCAGACAATGAGCGGACGGTCAGTCTGAAGCGAAGACTGACCGAGATCAAAGAGACATTTCCGACCAGAGAAACGGACAGAACGGACAAGAGACGCAGGATAGCTGGATGCGCCAGGTAATGATTACGCGACGAAGGGTAACACGTGGACGCGATGTTTCGGTCAAAATCTGACCAGGTAGCTTTGATTCGGGGAATTTGTGGAAACAGCGGTAAATTAGTTAGATCAGAACACTCGGTTTTGATTCCTCGGGACAAAGACTGCACCCGGACTAGTAGGGTTACAGCATGACGTAATTCGACAGGTGGACGATTCGGTTTTTGACTTTTGACTCAGACATAGTTTAGTATCTGATTAAGTTAGAACTTAGTCATAGTTTAGTGACATAGTTTAGTATCTGATTTAGTGACATAGTTTAGTATCTGATTAAATTAGAACTTAGTCATAGTTTAGTGACATAGTTTAGTATCTGATTAAGTTACAACTTAGTCATAGTTTAGGGACATAGTTTAGTACCTGATTAAGTTAGAACTTAGTCATAGTTTAGTATCTTTTGAAGGGGGCATTAACAGGTGCTCATCTGTGGGGCACGAGCAGGAGTGAAGGTTGATGGCATTTGATCATGTTTTTGTGTGCAAATATTTTGACATTTGCATTTGGTGTTTGGGTTTTGACTAATGGTATTACTTGCATTTTTAGTGGGTTGTATGGTCGATATAGTATGCATTGAATTTTTCTTTATTTTGTTGTTGTTTTTTTTGTTGTTGTTGAATCATCATGTTTACAGGTATTTGATACAGGTTATTTAGGTGATCTACAGAGCAGTATATCTCATCCAGACTGTAGGCCTCCGCAAGCACAAGTCACCACGAGTTCCAGAATCACATGTATGTGGAGTCTTTGCAGAGAAGACTACATTGATCAGAAGTTTAATATTGACTATGACATATGTTGTCAAATATCGTTTTTGTGGGAAACATAAAGAATTTTGCTGTTTTCTTTGAGAGGGGATAGCTGTCAAGAGAGACAATGATAACTAGCCTGAGGATAACCCACGTAAGTTCGTGGCCTCACAGGAGTTAGTATGAAGTGAATCGTCGGCCAGGCGTGTAATGAGACCGCCTGAGAAAATTGACCTGAACTGGTCGTGTGTAACAATGAAGGTTCGTGTCCTTAGAGGAAGGCACGGGAACAGGTCGAGGTATATTGACCTCAATGAGTAAGGAGAATTCCTTAAGGTGTTTCTGTTTTGATGAGTTAAAGGTCCCGCAGGGACAGACTTAGGTGAATTTGACTGTAAAACGATGTAAAAGTGTTGGTTTGTGTTGTAAAAACGCCCAGCCACAGTGTTTTTCTTCTGCTTGTATTGATTGTGTATGTATTACAAAAAGTTTATATGTATCAAATGACATGTCTTTTTATGCATGTACGATGTGAGTGAAGTTGTAAACAGGAGTAGTGTTTACATTTTGGATAGTAGAGACGAAAATGGTGGTCATTTGCCAGATGAAAAAAATGACCATCCATGTTTCGGTCTGTAGTTTAGGGAGGTAATGTAACAGTTCCCGCCGGAGCAAGGGGAGTTTAGGATGCCTGAACATGTTAAAGCTTAAAGCTACATGAATGCATGTCAAGGTCACTCACTGTCTCAGCAAAGGAGAACAGAGTTGGGTTAAGGAATGTGGACAGGTAGAAACTGACCACTGGCCTTCCGATTTTGGTAGGGGGAGATTGATTGACAGACGAAATTGGCAACGGGGCTTGCTGCGAGAGAATGAGTGACAGGTGTGCAAAGTGTTTCGTTCCAATTGGAATTGAAGATGACCATACCTGAGATCGATTGGTCAAGCTCTGGTCTTGCTTGAGGATATATAACAGGAGACAAAGTTTAGCTCGAGAGGCTGGAAGAGAGAGGAGGAGAGATGGAGAGAGAGAGACTGAATGTGGATAGTATGTTTAACTCACCGACTTAGATAGAGGAGCGATTGATTGACGGTTGGACGAATGTTTAGTGATAGAACAGGATCGCTCAAATAGGTGTGTGAGTTTTGCATTAATAGATAATGTGAAAGTGTGTTTGTAAGCAAGGACACATTGTGAACGAGTATGTCGAGATCGCCCGCCTGAGGGGATTTCAGTGAGGAAGAGTATTTGATAAGGTGTGTTGAAGACGCAGTTAAGGCGATGTGTGTGTGATGCAATTGCAAGGCAATAGAACTGGGTTTTTATATGTGGGAATTCCATCAATAGCTAATGCTTACAATTCCCGTTTTAGTAGAATGTTTAGTTAAGATATGTATTATATTGTGTTTGTAATTTCTCTACTCATTGTATGATATGAGTATGATATAATAAATATGCCACCTGCTGTGTGATATGTCATTTACTGAGTATGGTCATGATGATGTGGATGAGTGTGAGAATGTTCTAAGTTAGATCACGGCCAGGGCAAAGAATTAGAGGATCTGCTACATGTATATTTCATTATGGATCCACCCATGTACATCACTTTACATCTATCTACAATTAATTTCTTAGATCAACCTTCAGAACTCTTAAATTTTATATAAATCTGATTTCAATATATTCACCTCCGTTTTATATGAGACACATATGCATAGTTATGTGTATCAGCGAATTATTGTATATATATATTAAATTATATATATATATATATATATATATAATATATATAAACATATATATATATATATATATATATATATATATAGATTTATGTATGTATGTGTGTGTGTGTGTGTGTGTTTATGTATGTATGTATGTAGGTATGCATGTATGTTGTTTTTTGCTTGTCCATCGTTTTCTAAGAGGACCCAATTGTCACCTGCAATGAGATGATAATATGACGCGTGAATTAGATTTATGTGTGGGATAGTTGCTCCTGACTCTCTTGTCCTGATTCCATTTTATCCACTTGTATGTGGTCTATTTAAGATTAGGCGCTAGAGTGTTTCACATCTAATACTGGACGACAAGAGTTTTTCATATCAAAACACTCGAACTTCCGTTAAACATAAAACACGATATTTATTTATTACAAAAAAAGATTTTTTCTTATACATTGATAAAGACGTAACCTAACTTACTAAACACATATGAATCTATCTAACTCAGTGAATATTAGTATGAACTACATGGAGTACCTGAATCTATAAAACCCAGTTCTGAACTCTAATCTAATATTCATATGCAACTTTTAAGCAAATCTCATCCTATCTACTCAATACTCTCTTGTCTGGAATCTCGTGTGCCCGTTCGGGCAGTTGGTCCTGCTGATCTCTAGTGGTCGACAGTTCCAGGACGCGTAATGATAGCTTTTCACGATGTTCGTGCGTGTGCTCCCTGAGGAGTATTATAATGCATCTCACTTTACATCTGCAAGAGTACGTTCTCTCTTATCTTTCGCCCTCATAGATCTGAGCGTTCAGTGTGGAGACTAAAGATATATTCTCTCTTCGATAACAAAAGGGCCACAATTTCACTCCAAAAAGCACAATAGCAATGCCCCTGGAGTACAGTGAGGCAGCCTTCTAAATATGCTTCCGAATTATAATTATTTTCAAATCTACATTGCTGTCTTTTATGGATGTCTTTTCGCTACCACAAACAGGGATACTCACTATAAGCCGACCGGACATCTGTCAATCATCTTTGGCTCCTCCCCCTGTGAGACCCTAATGGTCATTCTCTCCAGCCAAAGAAAGGGCGCTCACTATCGTTTTTACCCGACTCGCGACCACTTTGACTAATGCGTTATTTTAATCCTAGTTTTTCCCCAACTTTGTGAGAATAGATCGTTGCTTGGAAATCGCTTGGAGCGAGGTCTAGCCCGTAACGTGGATGTGGTAATGTATCCTAGCCGATTTACTGCAGTTGGCACATAGTGCGGTGAGCCGTATGAGGTCCAGCGTTATCTTGCTAGAACAGGACGCAATTTGTGATCAGACCCAACGTGCACTAACATTCCAAAAATTCAAATTTTCGTGAAAAATAATGTTTACCTTATCCAGAGAAAGACTTGTCTCTTGTGCAAACAATTTCATGACAGGTTATGCGTCGATTTTCCATGATAAGGGGTTCCACAATCTGGATATTCACATAAATGACTGTTGTGGAGAGCCACCACGGCAGGGATCATCACTCACGGATGTACGGCCGTCTCTTAAACGTCTCCACCATTTAAATGTCTTACCGCGGCTGAGTGTCTCATCCTATTATTGTGATTGCAGTCTTCTGTAAATGTCCGCAAGTTTCGCGCCATCTTTCACAATAAACTTCACCACAACCCGCTGTTCAATGTAAGCACTAAAAGTGTTGTCCGCTATTTTAGTGTATTTGGCACGTGGCTGGACCATGTGAAGTAGGCCACCTAGCAGTAATAGGATACAAGTGCTCCTAACTAATGATAGTAGTTCCAGCACGCTATAATATATTCAGGTAGAACTAGAACAAAAAGTCCCAGTTTGATTTGAAGGCCCCTCGTACATTAGATTAGACTACAGAACTGGGTTTTATAGTTTCAGGGATTCCGTCTAGCTCATACTGATACTCCTTGAGTTAGAAAGATTCACATTTGTTTATTAAGTTAGGTTAGGTTTTAATCAATATGTAACAAATACTCTTTTTGTAATAAATAAATATCCTGATTTTATGTCTAACGCAAGTTTGTGTTTTGTTATGTAGCAGTTTGAACGTCCAATATTAGATGTTACAGACAGTCTGATGGATAATCCAAGCTCTATCACAAATGACTGCGTGTGCGTGCGCACGCATAAGGACTGGTTTGATGAAAACGATCTGGAAATAAAGGGCCTTCTCGATGCAAAACATGAAGCGCACAGGGAATACCAGAGGGACAAATAATCTCCGGCAGCAAAAGCTGCCTTCAATACTGCTTGCCAAGCTGTCCAGACTAGGCTTAGAGAGATGCAAGACTCCTGGCTCAGCAAAAGAGCTGACGAAATTGAGATGTTCGCCGAGCGTCATGACACCAAACGGTTTTACGAGGCACTGAAAGCTCTCTACGGCCCGCAGCCCTCTAGTATTACTCCAGTTCGCAGTGCGGATGGGGTACTACTAACAGATAAGGTTCAGATTCTAGACATTTTTGCAAAATACTAAATCACCCATCGTCCATAAATGAAGAGGCCATCCGGCAAATGCCGCAGGTGCAACTGAACCTGGCATTGGATGAAGTCATCACTGAGGAGGAAGTCGACAGGGCAATCAGTTCATTATCTACAGGAAAAGCTCCAGGAGCCTATACAATACCAGCAGAGGTATATAAGACATCTGGCCCATCCCTCACCAGAAGGATCACTGAACTCTACTGTCACATGTAGACTGAAGGAAAAATTCCGCAGGAGCTAAAGGACGCCTCAATCGTTCACCTATACAAAAGAAAAGGCAACCGCCAGGAATGCGACAATCATCGTGGAATATCGCTACTCTCCGTAGCAGGCAAGATCCTAGCGCTTACTGCTAAACAGGCTCAACAAACACCTTGAACAAAGCCACCACCTCCCAGAAAGCCAATGTGGATTCAAAGCCGGAAGAGGAACGGTGGACATGATTTTTGCCGCTCGCCAAGTACAAGAGAAGTGTCGAGAACAAAATCAGGCCTTGTACACCAAATTTATTGATTTGACAAAGGCATTTGATACAGAGGAGGGCTGTGGATGATAATGTCTAAGTTTGGCTGCTCCAACAAGTTCAAAACAATGGTGACACAGCTATGGGTGCTCTTGAACTGGACAGCGATGCAATCTCTAAAACGTTTCTAGTATCAAACGGAGTAAAACAAGGATGTGTACTCGCCCCGACTTTGTTCAGCATGATGTTCGCGACCACGATGACAGGCGCCTTCAGATCACTGGAGCTTGGAATACTCATAAAGTACCGCACAGATGGCAAATTACTCAATCCCAGAAGAATGAAGGCCAAAACCAAAGTGGCTGGCGACATAATCAGGGAACTTGTATTTGCTGACGACTGCGCTTTAATTAGCAACTCAGAACTGAAAATGCAGGTTGGAATGGACCAGTTCTCTGCCGCATGCGAAAATTTTGGCCTGACCATGAATACCAAAAAAACAGAGGTCATGTACCAACCAGCACCAGGCATGCCGTACACAAAACCAGAGACTACAGTCAGCGGGCACACGCTGAATGCCGTAGACAAATTCACATATCTGGACAGCACGCTGTCGAGATCTGTCGGCCTAGACGATGAGGTGGCAAGCAGAATAGCAAAGGCCAGCAGAGCCTTTGGTAGAATGCGCTCGATGGTCTGGGCACGTCGTGGCATCAGCGTCAAGACCAAATTCAAAGTCTACCTTGCAACCATCATTCCAACCCTACTATACGCTTATACTATACGTGAAAGCTGGACTGTATACTCTGGACACGCAAGGAGGTTATACCACTTTCACACAGGTTGCCTGAGGCGAATATGCCACATCCGATGTGAAAGCTAGAGAAAGCACGACTAGAATGGGTCGGACACCTAGTCCGTATGTCAGACGAGCGGCTCCTAAAAAAGCTTCTCTACGGCGAGCTGAGATGGATGGCGCGAGAGATGGCGCCCAAAGAAACGTTTTAAAGACGGTCTGGAGGACTCACTGAAAAGTTGCCAGATAGACATCGACACCTGGGAATGTCTTGCGCAAAACAGATCTGACTGGAGAAGCGCAGTCAAATCGGGTGTAGCTGCCGGGGAAGACGACCGTGTTGTGAAAGCCCAGAACAGACGCGAGACGCGGAAATCCCGAGCAGCGGGAACACCATCCCCTTCTACAAACCTCGTGTGCCCGATATGTAGCAGATGTTTTTGTGCCCGCACTGGCCTGTTCAGCCAAATGCGCACCCACACCCGACAGGGAAATCTGTGACAAGGATGATGTCGGTGGTCCTCATCGACAACGATGGACAGCTATTATTATTATTATCACAAATGATTGGGCCCGTCGTCAGCAGGAAATATAACAATTTAACGAATAATTCGACTAATTCACAAACACTGTCAAGGAATGAGTGGTGAGGCCAAAGAACAACAGGTGAACTAGGGCGTGAGAGAAGTTCAAGAAAACGGTCCAAGATATGAAATTTTGGAAAACATCCGTTCAGACCTCTGCTTCACGGAGAACCAGATGGATTCAGACCAATAAATAAGAAAAAAATGGATAAGTTGGTGAGGGCTGGTGAGGTTTGGTGAGCGTCGTGAGAGTTGGTGATGGTTGGTGAGGTTTGGTGAGGGTCGTGTGAGTTGGTGAGTGTTGGGGAGGTTTGGTGAGGGTCGTGTGAGTTGGTGAGTGTTGGGGAGGTTTGATGATGTTTGGTGAGAGTCGCAAGGGTTGGTGAGTGTTGGTGAGGTTTGGTGAGGGTGTAACAGTTCCCGCCGGAGCAGAGAGTTTAGGACAGGGGTGATGTGATTACAGATAACAGATGTACCTGAATGCGTGTCAAGGTCTCTAACCGTCTCAGCAGAGGAGAACAGAGTTGGGGCAGGGAGTGTGGACAGGTGGGAGCTGACCACTGGCCTTCCGATTTGGGAAAGGAGAGAATGATTGACAGACGAATTGGCAGCGGGGCTTACTTCGAGAGAATGAGTGACAGGTATGCAAAGTGTTTCGTTCCAATAAGACTGAATATAGCCATCCCCTGAGATCCATTGGTTAAGCTCTGACTTTGCTTGAGGATATATAACTCGAGACAAAGTTTAGCTCGGGAGGCTGGATAGAGAGGAGAGGAGAGGGAATGAGTGAATGTAGATAGGAGTCTGGTTTAGCTCAAAGACTTAGATAGAGGAGCGATTGATAGACTATTGGACGAATGTTAGTGATAGAACAGGATCGCTCAAGTAAGTGTGTGAGTTTTGTATTAAGTGATAATCTGAACATTTGGTTGTAAGCAGGACACAATGTGACGAGGTATGTCTAGATCTTCCGCCTGAGGGGATTTGAGTGAGGAAGAGTATTTGATAAAGTGTGTTGAGGACGCAGTTAAGGCGAGGTGTGTGTGATGTAATTGCAAGGCAATAGAACCGGGTTTAGATAGTTGGAAATTCTATCAATAGCTAATGCTTAAACTTTCCGCTTTAGTTAATATGTATATTAACATATATTCAATAATAAAATGCTTAGTTAAGATGACATGTATTATATTGTGTTTGTAATTTCTCTACTCATTTTTATGATATGAGTATTATGTAATAAATATGCCACCTGCTGTGTGATATGTCATTTACCGAGTATAGTCATGAATTATGTGGATTGTGGATGAGTGTGAGAATGTTCTAAGTTAGAATAACGGCCAGGGCAAACAGTGGGGTTTGTTACAAGTGTTCTGAGGGTTGGTGAGGGTTGTGAGAGTTGTGATGGTTGGTGATGGTTGGTGAGGGTTAGGAAGGGTTGGTGAGGGTGTGTCAGCGTAAGGCGTTTGCACAGTGGTTTATCTATTTATAATGTTACCACATTCATCCACATCATTCCAGATGACATACAGCAAATAACATCAATGGCAGGTAATATTCCATATTTATTAACATCACTAAAACCAACAAAACAGAACAATCATAGCAATAATAGCCATTAATATTATATTAATGTAATATCTATTTCAGAGGTTGTAAACACAAGCCTTAAAATATCCACTCCACCACTTCCCCCATACCGTTAATATATATTCTAGCCTCTACACTTTCTTACCCTTATCTGCACCCTCAACAGACTCCCACAAACTTGTCTTTACGATCGTATTTTGTACATTCACGCACACTCAGATCCCCTCAGGCAGGTTATCTTTTCATTACAAATTTAGATCCATTCAGGCAGGTTATCTTGACATTACACATTCAATCTGTTCAATGTAAACTCGCATGTGGTCTCACACTCAATCGATCTGCGTATACACGCACTCCGAAACATACATCGTTCCCTAGGTGTCCCGCGCACACCACACACAATTCCAGATCTCTTCTAGTCACAGAGTGTCAAACACACACCTTATAGAGCAAATGGCCAAGACTCAAAAGCGTATGCTGGTTCAGTCACCCTGCAATTCATTCCAATCTCTAACATTCGCAAAACAGCCTGCTACTAGTTTAGCAGGCTAACCATTGCTCGTCTGGAAAGTCGGTGAGCTAAACAGACCCCTCGCTAAACTCTCAGTCTCTCTCTCTCTCTCTATTTCTCTTTCTCTTTCTCTCTCTCTCTCTCTCTCCCTCTCTCGCTCCCACCCACTACCCAAATCGCAACGTCAGAGTGGTCAGCTCCTAACCCCTACCTGTATCAGACACATTCTTCCCCTCAGCCCCCACCCCCACCCCTCCCCCGTTTTTCTTTGTTGACTTAGTGTCGAGACCGTGAGTGACCTTGGCACACATTCAGGTACGTTTGTTTCTAGAGTCACCGACCCCATCACCCCTGCACTTAACGCCCATGCTCCGGCTGGAAATGTTACAAGTGCTGTGAGGGTTGGTGAAGGTTGTGAAGGTTGGTGAGGGATGGTGAGTGTTGGTTAGAGTCGGTAAGGGTTAGGATGGGTTTGGGAGGTTTAGTGAAGATATGTGAGGGCTGGGGAGGGATGGTGAGGGTTTACAGGGTTAATGAGGGTTGTGAAGGTTGGTGAGGGTTGTGAAGGTTGGTGAGGGTTGGTGAGGGTTGTGAGGGTTGGTGAGGGTTGTGAGGGTTTTAACGGCTTATGAAAGTTGTGAGGGTTGTGAGGGTTGGTGAGGGTTGTGAGGGTTGTGAGGGTTTTAACGGCTTATGAAAGTTGTGAGGGTTGTGAGGGTTGGTGAGGGTTGGTGAGGGTTGGTGAGGGTTGTGAAGGTTTTAACGGCTTATGAAAGTTGTGAGGGTTGTGGGGGTTGTGAGGGTTGGTTAGGGTTGGTGAGGGTTGTGAGGGTTGGGGAGGGTTGTGAGGGTTGTGAGGGTTGGTGAGGGTTGGTGAGGGTTGTGAAGGTTGGTGAGGGTTGGTGAGGGTTGTGAGGGTTGTGAAGGTTGGTGAGGGTTGTGAGGGTTGTGAGGGTTGTGAGGGTTTTAACGGCTTATGAAAGTTGTGAGGGTTGTGAGGGTTGGTGAGGGTTGTGAGGGTTTTAACGGCTTATGAAAGTTGTGAGGGTTGGTGAGGGTTGGTCTACATATCCTCACCAATTGTTGTTTGCAATGGAACCAAGGCCAGTAATTTCTCTTTGAATTATCTTTCACGTCCAATCTAACCGAAATCCCCAGTTGTTCTGTGTCAGTGACGTCACATAACTCATTCATAGCTAGACTTGAACTGGACGAATCACAAATCAATTGATGAAATATGTTACTGAACGGCAATACCTCGTGCCCCAAAGGTGAGAAAACACAAGACTTGATATCTCCTTCTTGGTCACATCTTTGTTCTTAAATTCAGCAAATAAAAAGTATCTGCACTTGTTTGGAAGCATAATTTCACAGTTTCACGATCTGAATACAGTTTCTGCTTTAAGTAGCTAAAACCCAGCTGATCTTTATGGACACCTCAGTAGCACAGTCACTTGAGCTCAGTAGTCGAGAACAAACACTTTTCTGGCCATAAAGACTCGTTTTTATGGAAACAACTTTGTCTCCTCTTACCGTTCTACCAACTGGATACTGTTTATTAAAATCTGCATGCATGGACTTGTAGTGCCTCTGTATACTGGCCTTTTTCAAAACAGATTTAGAATTATGGCATAACAAACACACCGGCTTATCATTTTACAATACAAACACAAACCCAGTTCCCACGGCGCATTAAAACTACGGGTCTCGTCCGTGACTTTCCCTTTTCGATATAGTGTGAACGTTGGTAGTAATTAGAGTACCGCTTACAAAAATATGGACTGTAGATATCAGCTTCCGGTTGGTTAATTTTGGATGGGAAAGTACATTGTAAATACCCGTGCTGCTCGGGTTGTCTGCAACGCGTTGTGTATTAATGTACTATATAGTTTCTATTTTAAAAAGCATCATTTTGATATATGGCACTAGCTGTAATACAATATAACGCTATTTTTGATTTAGTTGATGCCAGCTCACAAGTAGCCAATTGACATTATTTTCTTCACACAAATTACAAGTATTGTTCCAGCTTTGGAGGACCATTTTAATTACCGGGTAGGCCACATACGAACCGCGTGTTGGACAGCACTGGTATAGGGCCCTTCTCTGTCATATGTTGGGGTCTAGGAATGGCTTTACCTCTGGACTTTTCCCTTTTGGTGTTCGTTAGCGGAGACAGCCCTACGATGCCCTGTCCGGTTATAATGGGGAAAAAACATGAAAAAAAAAAAAAAAAAAATTGTAAAAGTTGATTAAGGTTGAGCTTAATCAAAATTTAAAAAATGGGTATGGTCAGATACCGCACCGAGACGAGAACACAAACAAAACCTACGTTACGACCAATAGGCCTTCATCAGGGACAACAACACTGAACTAACAAATCAACATATAAGAAAAAATGGTCAACTCATCTGTTTCAGGTGGGAGACGCTTTCTGTCTAAGCGACCTGTCGTGCCAAGTACTCGATAGAAACTGAAATAGGAGCGGTCAAACAAAAAGTGGCGGAATATGCCTGATAAGCCAAGCGTGGCCAAATAGTGGTCCAGATAGGAGAACAATGAGAAGGCAATATAAGCCGGGAGGGCGTGATATTGATATAAGAGAGGGGGGAAGAGAACTGATGGAAGAATGGGGGAGGCGGGGGGGGGGGGGGGAAGAAGACAAATAGATGGGGGCCAGTGTGAGGGTTTAAGAAAAAGTATGGAAGATATTTATACCATGTGGTTGGAGACATCCCATACTAGAGATAAGTCTGTTCTCAAGGGCGAATCGATGACGATCGTCAGAGAAGCACGAAACTAGACCAGTGACACTGACGTCAGCCATACCCCGGTGCTCAGGACCATTGAAGTGGCTGGCAATTGGGGAACCAGTGCGGTTGCGGATGTCGTTGAGGTGTTGGCGGAAACGCTCCCGTAGTTCCATACCAGTTTCCCCAATGTAAGTCATACCACACTGGCGGCAGATGATGGAATAGATGAGGTTACGAGATTTGCATGTGAACCCCTCTTTGATGAAGAATTCAGCCTTAGGAAAGGTAATGGAGCGAGAAAGGATGACATGAGGGCAGGTAACACAGCCACGTGAATTTTTGCACGGCCTGGTGCCTGGGAGGCTATGAGGGCTGGTGTGTAGGCGACTACTGACCAGCAAGTCCCTCAGGTTCCTGTCACGCTTGTAGGCGACAAGGGGAGGATCGGGAAAAACTTCGCGAGTGGCAGGATCAGAGTGAAGGATAGGGAGATGGCGGAATAGGATATCCCGGACAGAGACGCTGTGAGGGTGATAGGTGAGGACGAGTTTCACACGGTCAGAGGGAGGACGGCGGGTGGGAGTGAGGGAGTCTTGGCGGGAGATAAGAAGAACCCGCTGAAGAGCGGAGGAGAGAGTGGTCTCAGGGTAGAGTCGCTTGCGGAAGAAGTCAAGCATCTCGTGGGCCCTGAGGAGGAAGTCGTCGTCATCCTGACATAGGCGTCGGAGGCGGAGGAGTTGGGAGAAAGGAAGCGAATCGCGGCAGGATAGGGGATGGGAGGAAGTGTAGAGGAGGTAGTTGTGAGCGTCAGTGGGTTTGTAGTAGACAGTGGTGGAGAGGCCTGAAGGGCAGATAGAGACAGTGATGTCCAGAAAGTGGACAGACGTGAGGGAAATGTCAGACGTGAACTTGATCGAGGGATGGAAGTCGTTGACAAAGTCGATAAAGTTGAGGAGATCCTTCTCCGACATGTCAGTCATACCAATCCCATCGTCGATGTATCGATAATACATCAAAGGAAAGGGGCCCTGGAATTGAAGCCAGATCAAGTGTTCCAGGTGACCCATGAACAGGCATGCGTAGCTGGGGCCCATTCTGGTGCCCATAGCCACACCGCTGATCTGGTCGAAGAACTGGCCATTGAATTCAAAGGTATTGAGAGTAAGAACGAGTTCTGCTAGACGGACGATGGCAGACGTGGAGATGGATGGGTTAACCCTTCGGTCAAGGAAGAAACGGAGGGCCAATAAACCGTCAGAGTGGGGGATCGAGGTGTACAGTGAACAGACATCAAGTAGGAAGAGACGATAGGTGTGGTCAGGGGAGAGGACAATGGTAGAGAAAGTGGTTAAGGCGTGGTTGGTGTCCTTAAGAAATGTGGGAAGACTCTCCACCATAGGTTGGAAGACACTATCCAGGAAGTCTGATACCAGTTCGGTGGGACAGGAACAGGCAGAGACAATAGGGCGACCTGGGTTGTCGGGCTTATGAATTTTAGGCAGCATGTAGAAAGAAGGCTTACCCAGACAACTGTCAAAGATTCGGAGGTTTGTAGCGCTCTTCGGGAGGAGATGTCGTTTGGTCATATCAAGGATGGTGGTAGAGACCTCCTTGTTAAAACGGACAGTGGCATCATCGGCGCGCGGTTTATAGAAAGAAGGATCAGATAGTTGAAGACTGCCCTCCTGAACATATAAATCCTTGCGCCAAACCACCACTGCTCCCCCCTTATCAGCAGGTTTAATCACGAGATCCCTACGTCGACTAAGGCTAGCCAGAGCACAAGCCTCGGTATGGGAAATGTTCGAATAACGCAAGCGCCGAGGGCAGTAGGCCTTGATATCGCGAAGAGTAGTTTTAATATAGAGGTCTAAGGCACGGGATCGGCCAGGGGGAGGAGTCCAGTCAGATTTACGATGGAAATAGCTGGAGAAAGGGTCATCGGGGTCAGGAAAAGAGCAAGAGTTGGGATTGTTTTGGTACCATTGTCTAAGACGTAGGCGGCGATGATAGGCATGCACATCCTTGAGAACAGAGTATTGGTCAATGGAGGGCTGGAGGGGGACAAAGTTAAGGCCTTTGCTGAGAACTGATATTTCACTCTCAGTCAGAGGAAGATCAGAGGGGATACAGACCACTTGATGGCGAGAATCAGTGGACGAGGAGGAAGGAGGGGTAGGAGGACGGAGACGAGTAAGCTTGTCCTTCTTGCGAGCAGACAAGAAGTCGTATAACTGACGATTGAGAGTATGAATAATGTAGCGGATGACAGCATAGGAAAAGTAGTTCTCGGTGGAGAGAGCTAGCAAACAGTGCAGGAGATGAGATTGGGAGGAATGAAGATCATGGAGCCGTCTATCGTAGCTGGATGCGATACAGCGCATACGCAGGAAGCCACACTTCCTATCTGCATGGTCAAGATGGCGGAGCTCACGTTGGCTTAAAGAGCCCGCCGCGTGGTGAAACGTGAAAGTGAACCCGCGAGGAAGAACGTTGTAGCGGAGACAATTGCGAATGAAATTGAGATGGCAAGTAAATCGGGTAATCTTGAGAGTAACAAGAGCGAAGTCAGTAGCAATACGGGAGAGGTCAGGGGGGAGAAGGCTGAAAGCCGTAATGATGAAAGAACGGAAGAAATTGGTCATGAATTTGGAGGAAGGCATGGCGATGATATAGTGAATATGGAAGGTAAGACGACACAAGATAACGAGTAGTAGCAGCAATGGTGGTACAAATAAAATATATAATTAAAATAAGGCGAGGCTGCAGCGGTTCTGTGGATGTGTATAATGGGGAAAAAACATGAAAAAAAAAACTAGTAAAAGTTGATTAAGGTTGAGCTTAATCAAAATTTAAAAAATGGGTATGGTCAGATACCGCACCGAGACGAGAACACAAACAAAACCTACGTTACGACCAATAGGCCTTCATCAGGGACAACAACACTGAACTAACAAATCAACATATAAGAAAAAATGGTCAACTCATCTGTTTCAGGTGGGAGACGCTTTCTGTCTAAGCGACCTGTCGTGCCAAGTACTCGATAGAAACTGAAATAGGAGCGGTCAAACAAAAAGTGGCGGAATATGCCTGATAAGCCAAGCGTGGCCAAATAGTGGTCCAGATAGGAGAACAATGAGAAGGCAATATAAGCCGGGAGGGCGTGATATTGATATAAGAGAGGGGGGAAGAGAACTGATGGAAGAATGGGGGAGGCGGGGGGGGGGGGGGGAAGAAGACAAATAGATGGGGGCCAGTGTGAGGGTTTAAGAAAAAGTATGGAAGATATTTATACCATGTGGTTGGAGACATCCCATACTAGAGATAAGTCTGTTCTCAAGGGCGAATCGATGACGATCGTCAGAGAAGCACGAAACTAGACCAGTGACACTGACGTCAGCCATACCCCGGTGCTCAGGACCATTGAAGTGGCTGGCAATTGGGGAACCAGTGCGGTTGCGGATGTCGTTGAGGTGTTGGCGGAAACGCTCCCGTAGTTCCATACCAGTTTCCCCAATGTAAGTCATACCACACTGGCGGCAGATGATGGAATAGATGAGGTTACGAGATTTGCATGTGAACCCCTCTTTGATGAAGAATTCAGCCTTAGGAAAGGTAATGGAGCGAGAAAGGATGACATGAGGGCAGGTAACACAGCCACGTGAATTTTTGCACGGCCTGGTGCCTGGGAGGCTATGAGGGCTGGTGTGTAGGCGACTACTGACCAGCAAGTCCCTCAGGTTCCTGTCACGCTTGTAGGCGACAAGGGGAGGATCGGGAAAAACTTCGCGAGTGGCAGGATCAGAGTGAAGGATAGGGAGATGGCGGAATAGGATATCCCGGACAGAGACGCTGTGAGGGTGATAGGTGAGGACGAGTTTCACACGGTCAGAGGGAGGACGGCGGGTGGGAGTGAGGGAGTCTTGGCGGGAGATAAGAAGAACCCGCTGAAGAGCGGAGGAGAGAGTGGTCTCAGGGTAGAGTCGCTTGCGGAAGAAGTCAAGCATCTCGTGGGCCCTGAGGAGGAAGTCGTCGTCATCCTGACATAGGCGTCGGAGGCGGAGGAGTTGGGAGAAAGGAAGCGAATCGCGGCAGGATAGGGGATGGGAGGAAGTGTAGAGGAGGTAGTTGTGAGCGTCAGTGGGTTTGTAGTAGACAGTGGTGGAGAGGCCTGAAGGGCAGATAGAGACAGTGATGTCCAGAAAGTGGACAGACGTGAGGGAAATGTCAGACGTGAACTTGATCGAGGGATGGAAGTCGTTGACAAAGTCGATAAAGTTGAGGAGATCCTTCTCCGACATGTCAGTCATACCAATCCCATCGTCGATGTATCGATAATACATCAAAGGAAAGGGGCCCTGGAATTGAAGCCAGATCAAGTGTTCCAGGTGACCCATGAACAGGCATGCGTAGCTGGGGCTACCTGTCCGGTTATACCACTTTCAATCCGGCCTTTCTCCAGTGACCTGCCCGGCTTTGGATCCAACCAATAGCATACTTTCCCACCGGCACATCCCACTGGTTCACTGGAGGTGGATCAATTGTTCTGGAAACGCTTGTGATTTTGGAGAATACTGTCCTGGTCATGTCGGTGCTGGTGCTAGTGCCCATATTGTGGACATTATAATGAGGTGGGGCGTTTTGTGGGCATTAGATATGGGTGGGAATGAGGGCATATTGTGCAATTATATATTAGTGGGGCATAATATTGGCATCATGGGTGGAAGTGAGGGCATATTGTGGGCATTAGAAAAATATTCCTTTGCGTTCGGTTTTGTATGCTCGTTTTATGCCATCAGATGGGCTGCCTCTATGAAGTGACACGTCAGTCGCAGGTCCTCAATGGTTCTCCACGGTTTCGTATGCTCGTTTTATGCCACCAGACGGGCTGCCTCTATGAAGTGACACGTCAGTCGAAGGTCCTCATTGGTTCCTCACAGTTTGTCTTGTATGTTTTATTCATCGGACCAGGTCTTCTCGAGGGAACCTTTGTACAGTGGACATGTTTGCTGGATGTGTTCTTTGGGTCTGGGGTCCTCTCTGACATGTGCATTGGGCCGTCTGTGCTGTTTTCATTTTCTGCATGTGTCTGTAATGACCTGTTCTGAGGAATTGGGGTATACTGTTTCCTATTCAGTCTATTGATTGGGTCATGTGGGTATTTACTGTTTGTTCTCTCTATCCACTGTTGTTAAAATTTTTTCTTCGATGTGTGCCTTGACTTATGACAGTGACATTGGGTGGGTGAATTGTTCTCTTTGTTTTCCATCCCTAGCCAGTCTGTCCGCCCATTCATTCCCAGGTACGCCGGATACTGGAGGGTAAATTTATTGTGGTCTGAGAGTTTGTTTAGCTGGCATATCAGTTCCCTTTCCATACTATTTCGTGGTTCTCTTTGTGTGGCCTGCAAAATGTCCATGCAGTCACACAAAAACACTATTCTGTTTTCCTTTAACCCCTTTTCATCCAATAGTTTGACTGCTTCAATTATTGCCTGTTGCTCTGTTCTTAGATTTATCGAGGGCTCCCCGGCAGCACTTGCTTTTTCTATAACGGTTCCATCCTGTAGAAATATGACGAGTCCTGTCCCTCATTTCCTCAATGCTTCCTCTGATGATCCATCTGTGTAGACGTGCGTCCACATGGGTTGAGGATAGGCGTCTCCAATATGCTTTAGGTGTTTTCTCTCAATGCATGGTCTGAGCCTTCCACCTTTCTATCGATACCTGGTATTTTCGCTTCCACCGTGAAGTTGGGCTGTTGGTCTGTATTTTCATATACTTGTATCATTTCCCATGTCGTTGGACATTTTAATATGATGTTACTGTTCCTGGCTGTAAGGGCTTTTGATGGATGATCGAAGCTTGTTCTTTTTATGCGGTTTTTTGTTAATTCATTGACTTTTCCCTGCATTGGATGTTTATTCATACGCTTGTATTTTTCTGTCAGGTTTAGTATTTTTCCTTCTCTGCGCTCACTGAGGCTCTGATGGCCTGCTACCGCTTCGAGTTCTCTAATTGGAGTGCTTCGCAGACCTCCGGTAATAATTCCGAGTCTGGTATTCTGTGCCTTGTCTAGTTTATGTAGGTTGGTCTTTGCCGCTGCTGCATAGGCACCCATGCCATATTCCAGTGTTGGCCGAACGTATCCAGTGTAGACCTGCCTGACTGTGTTTGCATCTGCACCCCAGTTTGTCCCTGTCAGTTGTTTCATCAGCCTTAGTCTGAGTGTGGCCTTCTTTTGAGTATCCTCTATGTGTGGGCCCCATGTTAATCTTTTGTCATATCTCATTCCTAGGTATGTAGGATTGTTTTCTCTAGTTTTCTCTAGCAAGTAGGCTATTTTCTAAATATAGGTCGACCTGCTCTGGCTTTGTAGAGAGCGAGAAGAGTGTTGAGAGTGTCTTGCTTTTGTTTATTGTGACACCCCATGAGTCTGCCCATTTCTTTACTGCATTAATTGCTACCTGCATTCCTGCTTGTGCGGTTCCAATGTTTTCTGCCTGGGTCCATATGGCCAGGTCATCCGCATGGAGTGCCTTGTGGATGTGTGGTCTGAACTGGTTTGGAAGATCTCTAATCAACACGATAAACAAGGTAGGAGATGATCATCCCTGAAGAACCCCCTTCTTTTAGTTTGACCATTTTGCTCCTGTGTTCTTCCAGCCTGACTCTCGCACATCGTGAGTGGAGGTAGTCTTTGATCCAGTCAAGCTTATTCCACAGCCCGCAAATTTTTATCATTAGTCCTTTCTTTCAGACTTTATCAAAAGCTTTAGTCAGGTCAAAGAAGTACTCGCGTATTTTCTATAGCCAGCTTGGCACTCGTCCAGGATTTTGTTTTTCTCAAGGAAAGTTAGCATCCAATTGTTTACCAGCCTTTCCATTGTCTTTCCCAGACAGCTAAGGTCAATAAATTCATTCACACAGAAGTCAGCAAATATTCACACAGAAGTCAATATATTCCAGAAAGTGAGACATATGAAAACATGACATATTCACGTATGTTCGTGTAAGAAAAGAACCACTGTCACCTTGCAAGCACGTTGTAAAAATTTACTGAAGAAGATTGTGATTGGAGCAAACAAGCTCACCATGTAAAAATAATTATCGTCTATTATAATCAATCAATCAAAGCCCGTCGCTCCTCTCGGGGAATAGGCCATCGACAACATCCCGCCAGCGTGCACGGTCCTGGGCCCCTCTCTCATATGCCATCGACAACATCTCGCCAGCGTTCATGGTCCTGGGCCCCTCTCTCATAGGCCATCGACAATATCTCGCCAGCGTTCACGGTCCTGGGCCCCTCTCTCATATGCCATCGACAATATCTCGCCAGCGTTCACGGTCCTGGGCCCCTCTCTCATAGGCCATCGACAATATCTCGCCAGCGTGTACGGTCCTGAACTGCTTTTTCTGACTCTCCAGGTGTCATTATTTAATTTTAGCCTCACATTCTCTTCTACGCGTATTTTTGGATCTACCTCTCTCTCTTTTCCCCTGAGGATTCCATTTAAGAGCCTGCCTGGCTAAGTTAGATTGTGCCTTCAGCAGAGTATTTTCTATCCAGCCCCACTTTCTTCGCTTAATTTGTTGTTCCAATGGCCGTTGTTGGCTTCTTTCCAACAAATCTTCACTCCTCACCATGTCTTGCCACTTTATGCCCATTATCCTTCGTAGGCATCTGTTAACGAAGGACTGGAGTCTTACTTGTATGACCTTGATCGTTTTCCGTGTCTCCGCTCCATATAGCAACACCAACTTGACACTTGCGTTGAATATTCTAATTTTGGTGTGAATCTTGACATATCTGGATATCTATTTGTTATTTAGTGTCAGGAATGCCTCTCGTGCCTTTCCATTTCTGATCCTTACATCTGTACCTCCCGATGTGTCTCTTGTGCTGCCCAAATAGGTCAAGGTATCCACTTCCTCCAACTGCTCACCCTCCAGCATGATTGGTTCTTTGCTGTTAGTGTTGAGTTTAAGGAGCTTGGTTTTATTCATGTTGATATTCAGTTCCAATTTGGCCGATTGTTCTTTCATCCTATAGTTTCTATTGCATTTAACTATGACTGTTTGACAAAAGTACCAGATCATCTGCATAGTCCTCGTGTGCCTCCAATTGTGACAATAGTATCCACTGAATACCCGTTTTTGTTGTTTTTGATTGATGTCTTCATTATCCAATCTATAGCCAACAAGAACAGGAAAAGTGAGATAAGCATCCCTGCCTCACACCTGTTTGCACACCGAAGCTGTCAGTCAGTACTCCTTCATGTACCACTCTACTAACTGTGTCTTTCTGGATGAGGGTTGTGTATTTCTCTGGTATCCCATAGTGTCTCATCAGTTGCCATATAGTACTTCGATCCAGACTGTCAAACGCCTTTTCATATTATATAAAATGTGCGTATAGGGATGATCCAATGCTTTGTTCTACTATGATGCGTAGCGGAGTTATATAATCTGTTCATGATCTTCCCTGACTGTTCCTCTTTGAGCTTATGTCTCATTCAGTTTTTAATGTGTCCAAGATGATTCTGTTGAATACCTTGCCTGGCACCGACAGCAATGTAATCCCCGTATAATTGCTGCAATCTGCCAGGTCCGCCTTCTTAGACGCTTTAATCACATGTTCTTCTTTCCATTCTGTTGGCACTCTCTCCTTTTCTCTTATCTTCTTGAATAATCCTTGCAATGTATCAGTGGCCTTATCTATATCAGCCATTATGGCTTCTACTGTTATCTCATCTGGTCCTGCCGCTTTCCTTTTCTTGAGTTTGGATATGGCCCTTTGGATTTATATCTTACTTGGTGGGTTGCTCGGCCTCCTCGGCGGGTTGGATGTTTAGTGTTTCTTGTGGTGGAGGTCTATTTAGACTCTTTTTTTTAAAATACCCAACCCATCGTTTCTGTTGTTCATCCGATGATGTCAATATCCTGTCTTCTGTATCTTTGATTGGTTTGTCTGTCCGTATATATCTCTTTGCCATTTTCTTTGTTAATGAGTCGAGAGCTCTATTTCCTCTCTCTGCTTCCTCTGCTGCCGCCTGTGCTATCTTCTCAATATATTCACTTTTATTTGTCCTTGTAGATATCTTGACTTTGTCTGTAACAGTATAATTACTCTGTGCTTCTGCATTGGTGGCTCGGGTTCGGAAATTGAGTTTAGCTTTCTTCTTGTTCCTTTTCTCTATGTTATGTAATGTCTCTGTTGTGATCAATTCTTTGTGTTGGTTTCTCTTGAATCCCCCAGTTTCTTCACATGTCTTATTCCCCATTTTTGTTAGCCTGGTCCCACATACTATTAATGTCCATTTCTTCATCCTCATACAGCTCTTGTAGCACTTGATATCTGTTATTAAGGTTGAAGCTAAATTCTGTCTTCTTCTCCTGGTGTTCCAATAACTTAACGTCTTTATACTGGCTTAGAAGACTGCACAGCCTGTATACAACCAGTTTCAATAAGTGTAAGTTATATCTTGTTCTCCTGTTTGAGCTGCAAAATCTGAAACAAAATGTGGTGGTCTGACGCTACATCTACCCCTCACTTTACTCTTACATCTTGTACTGTACTTCTGAACGCTTGACTGACACAGATGTGATCAATCTGATTTCCGTTACATGGTCTGGAGATCTCCACGTGGCCTTATGTATCTTTTTATGTGGAAACATGCTTCCTCCAATTATCATTTTGTGTAGGGCACATAACTCTGCAAACATTTCTCCATTTTCGTTCATCTGTCCCATTCCTTGTCTTCCCATAATCTGTTCCTGACCTAGGTTGTCTGCTCCCACTTTAGCATTGAAGTCTCCCGTTAAAATTAAGAGATATTTCTTTATCTGCGTGTCAAGGACCACTTCCAGCTTGTTGTAGAACAGCTTTGTATCATCGTCAGCCTGGTTAGTTGGAGC
This sequence comes from Ariolimax columbianus, assembly GCA_036924085.1. Classification (NCBI taxonomy): domain Eukaryota; kingdom Metazoa; phylum Mollusca; class Gastropoda; order Stylommatophora; family Arionidae; genus Ariolimax; species Ariolimax columbianus. The sequence goes on from JAVGWX010000004.1 coordinate 124,767,132, forward strand.
ATAGCACTGAACGATGTTTATATTGATGTGTTTGTTCTTCGTTCTAAAGTGTAACAGAGTTACAAGGGTTCCACGAGCCAACGCCAGAGAACCACTGAAAATACCGTTCGTGGTACCCACCCATAACTCGAGAACCATACCGGAGAAGATTCAGTTCATTGAACGGGGTATTGTCCTTAATTCTCAAACAATGCAGTTTAAAACTGTCCAGCCAAAATGGTTACCTTCCCACGATTTCTACTAGGGAATTCCACGACCTCTAGGTTAGCTAGTAGCTTGAAAAACAAAGTAGCCTTTCTCTGGGACACGCCAGTTCAAATAAAGTTTGAGGGAATTGAACTCAAAAAAATAGAGGTCATTAACCATGGTGAGGAGCTTAGCATATAAGCTGGGGCAGACCGATCAGGAGGGACAGATCAGAAGAAGCAGAGAAGAGAATTCTACCGTGCAGTTTTGTAGGTAGCAGATAGACAAGAACAAGAAGCTATATAAACTACACGACAGCCAGTGAGTGACAAGAATAGAAATATTTAATTAGAAGCCACCGAAGTAGACCAACACTGAAAGGCAACGAGAGACGACGCATGTGTAAGAATATGTATGTGTGTGATGTTCTGTTCGAGTCGTCATCGCTACCACCTGCCATTCGTGACCCGACTCCATTCTCGTCAGAGGGAGACGTGTTGCCTCAACACGAAGCTGTCGTCTTGGACAACACGTCGTAATTCATGTGTTACCTCGGCCTGAAAACCATAGTAACAGAACCACTGTCGTCTGTCATAGGCACGAGCACAGCTGCAGCCGCCGAGTTCCCGACGTTGAGACGAGGCAAGAGGCTCAGTAGACATCTGCCTTACGTTGAGACGAGACAAGAGGCTCGGAAGGCATCCACGTGGTGTAAGCTGAGAGGTGGAACATAAGGCCATCGGACGAGCGAGGACAGGGAGATTAGAACTGAGAACAAGTAGCTAGACAGCATTATACCAACGCATAGAGAAATAGACGGTGAATAGAACAATTACTAGATTCCGAACATGTGCATTAAAATCAATTATTGATTGATAAACGGTATAATACGATTTACGAGCCTAGTTTATTGATATGATGTGTTTGATGTTTGTGATATAAACATTCTTTGTTTTGCTATATGTTAAAAGAATTGTTAGTGGTTTAATTAAAGTGTGAGTTAAGGAGTGATAGTGGTAAGGAAGAAAGTTAGTAATAAAAGTGATACAATAACATTAACCCCGTCATATATACGTGTAAATAGTATCGTGACCTGGGATAGATATAACGTTAAACCTGTTATAAAAGCTTGCGCTCATGATTCGGTTGGTAATAGATTCCCACTTTATAACCGCCCGCTGTGCTTCTCTGGACAGCATCAGTGATACTCTGTATGTTTGACATCAGTTCCCTCATTTCCAGAATACATTATCACTTCCCCGGTAGTCATTCTCATCTTTCCTGATTGTGTCCATCTTGTTTCGCACAGTCCCAGCACTGCCAATTTGTAATTCCTCATCTATTTAGCTATATGGGATGTTTTACCTGCCTGGCACATTGTTCTAATATTCCATTTCGCTATATTTGTTTTCTTCTTGGTATTCAGACGACAGTCAGCTTTGGAGCTTCCTTGTGGCTTTCACTCCACTGCGTCATTCTTATCGTTTCCCAAGGTCGTTTGCTTTTGCATTGTTATCAGTGTTTTCGTAACTGACTTTTAAAAAATAGATTTGGGTGGTCGGCCCTAACCTGTTATACGCTAGGTGAGTTTTCAGTGTTTGGTCTATTCCCTCTCCCATGACCTATCCAACTTGGGTGGCCCTTCTGGAAGCTTTCATTTCCGTTGGCTTAGCTCCCGTGATCATTGAGACATGCAAGCTCCTTCGCCACCATTTCAAGGTAACGGACTTGAGGGAGGCTATTATAATAGGCTACTGAAATATCTCGGATACAGGCTTCCTGTAAGAAGAGCAGATTCAGTTAAAACCTATCCTTTACATTGGCGCGAAAAAGTAAATGACCCAATAAGTGAAAAATGAATGACTGAGTGAAACACTGTAGAATTAACACAAATCCCACAGATGTTATGACATGTGCTATACGACAAAGTACTGGGCTCGATAGTGTATCCCTACACCTGCAATGTGCTGAAATAATCCGGGAGAACAAGCCTTGCAAGTTAACATTGTCCTTCCAATCAGTGGCGTCACTATAGTTGGCGCCACCCGGAACCCCCCCCCCCCCCCCCACCCTACTCCCCCTTTCCGAACCGGATTTTAAAAGCCAGAAGAAACATTGCCGAAACACAACATACACATACTATAGACACCAATTTTGGTATAACCCACTCTGGTGGCGTCACCTTATAGTGCGTTCCACGTCTTCCCTCCCATTTGACATCACTGCTTCTGGTGTAGATTGAATTTATTTCGTTCACATGTACCTCCATACACCAGTCAGGTACGTATATGTGTTAACATTGGGATGTGTGTGTTCATCAGTCAGGCAGATATGTGTGTTAGCGGTGAGATGTGTGTGTACACACGTCAGACAGGTGTGTGTGTTAGCAGTGAGATGTGTGTGTACACCAGTCAGACAGGTGTGTGTTAGCGGTGAGATGTGTGTGTACACCAGACAGGTGTGAGCAGTGAGATGTGTGTGTACACCAGTCAGACAGGTGTGTGTTAGTGGTGAGATGTGTGTGTAGACCAGTCAGACAGGTGTGTGTTAGCTGTGAGATGTGAGATCAATGTCCTTTAATTCCTCTGCACACAACCATTCTTCCTGTCACTCGTGCTACTTTCGTGTTTCTTCTTTTTCTTCATTTCCTTCACATTCAAACATCAACATTTATGACTTTAATAAAGGCATAAGTCAGCTCGAGGTTCCGGGTATCTTCATACAATTTATCGTGGAATGACGCATGTTGCTGTCAAGAGAAAACCTCAATGAATCTGCATCATTGATATATGTTTTCGCCTGGGAATACTGCCAGATTTGGCAGGTAGAATATTCTTACAATGTACGAACCAGGGAAGGCTGTACATGTGGCAGCGGATATGAGAAACTACAGCTATGATTTCATTGGACTGGTTGAAACAATGTGGAAAGGAGGTGAGATGATGAAACTGGGGACATGGGAAATGCTGCTGTCCTCATGGCACATTGACGAAGGTGTACACAATAGTTAAGATGTGGCCCCAATGCTTTAACAAGAGGTGTAAAAGACACTTGTAGAATGGGTGGCAGTAGTTTAAGAGTCCCAGCACAATTCTGTTCTTCTCTAACTATAGCCTGGTGACTGGGACCATTAATTATATCTTATGACAGAGCTACACACACAGCCTTTATTGTTCCGAACTACTTCAACCACTGTTACTTCTTGGCTGTAACATACGCACACATCGATACTTGTACCACACAAATACGCCATCACAGCTTCATTTGGGGCACATGTGTACTAACTTTTATTTAGTTCTTCAAACTTTGCTTTTCATGGATCCCTAACGCTGTCACTAAGGCTTACTGTCCCCTTCCTGGTCTAACGCTACCACTAAGGCTTACTGTCCCCTTCCTGGTCTAACGCTACCACTAAGGCTTACTGTCCCCTTCCTGGTCTAACGCTGTCACTAAGGCTTATTGTCCCCTACCCACTCTAATGGTCGATACTTTTTGGTTCCCTAGTACACATTTGATTTTGGAATAAATTCCCATATCCCTTTCTCTTAGTCACTTACCCGCTACCCCTATATACTTTGGCTGCTTCTATCCTTCTTCTTGGGCAACTGAGGCGCTAATCCAGTCAGGCCCAGATTACAGCCCAAAATGTCGCGTCAGGGTCAGGCCCAATTTACTGACCAGGACGTCGTGTCAGGGTCAGGCACAATTTCAAGGCAGCCTGGCTGACGAGATATGGACGAATGTGATCCCAGCAGATGAAGCCAAGCATAGCACAATCGCCTGGAGGACCACAGTTCACCTTAATCAGCACGCTCGGGATGTGAGGAAAGCTACTAAAACCCGCAACCTAATGTCCTTTTCAGGGCGCACAAAAAAGTAAACTTATTCCTTGTGGGCATTACAAAACAACAACATCAACAGAAACAACAACATCAACAACAACATCAACAGAAACAACAACATCAACAGAAACAACAACATCAACAGAAACAACAACATCAACAGAAACAACAACATCAACAGAAACAACAACATCAACAGAAACAACATCAACAGAAACAACAACATCAACAGAAACAACAACATCAACAGAAACAACAACATCAACAGAAACAACAACATCAACAGAAACAACAACAACAACAACAACAGAAACAACATCATCAACAGAAACAACATCAACAGAAACAACAACATCAACAGAAACAACAACATCAACAGAAACAACAACATCAACAGAAACAACATCAACAGAAACAACATCAACAGAAACAACAACATCAACAGAAACAACATCAAAAGAAACAACAACATCAACAGAAACAACAACATCAACAGAAACAACAACATCCTTCTTCCTTTCCTAAACTACCCTGCATTACGACACATGATTGTTCTGGTTGACGGACAACAATAAAAGTGACGATTTGAATCTTCAAAGATCGTGAGGTGTTTCTTTAGGGCTACAAGAGGTAATGGTAACGATTTGCTCTCTCTGTTTTAGTTGTGCTTAGTGCGAATCGTTGATTACTTGTCCTGCCAATATTAGTTGTTGAACATTGTTCAGAGAGAAATTACTCTCGCTCTTCTTTTTGCTGACTTAGAAATACTTGTTGACTATTGGTTCAGGGGGTTTATAGTGCGTTTCATGTTTGTCGCAGTAAAAATGAATATCTCAGCTTCTCTTTGAACAAAATATTCAAATTTTGAATATAACCTGCAGTTCACCATGTCCCAATGATGAATATTTTTTTGTGTGCACACAAATATATGGTATCTAATTTTCTTTCTTTATGGTATACAAAAACCAGCCCTCCTAATGAAAGTCTTTTGAAATGATTACCCCTTCATAACAGTGAGTATTTTTGGAAATAACATTCTCCACGTGTTTCAAGAAATCTTTCCAACTTCAACCCAAAGCACACTCACAGCCAATTGCAGTAGACCATGGATCACTGACTTTTAACAGTTCTATTGAGTATTCCAGTGTGTCAATGTGTTAATTCAAATTTAGCCATAGACGTAGCTTTACTAATTGTTAACGTTCGCAACTTCAATGAGTCTGAAAGTCAAGTTTTTTACACTCAATACAATTGCATTGAAGATTTATCAATATTTTTGTAGAAATGCTAACCGTTGTAAACTATATCGGAGTATCTTAAACCCTGAAAAGAGAACTATTCACGCTTTGGGTTTAAGTAAACAGTCATTTGATCGATTGCTCCAAGACTATGGAAGTTCGTGTTTCATCAGGACAAATACGCAAGAAAGAAAGAAAAGGATAGATAGCTTTAACAGGGATGTGATTAGGAGAGAGATTTCTAGAATGTTTGACTCCAAAGAAACAATGACACTAAAGAAACTGAAGTCTCGTCTGAGAACACACAATGACATTGATGTATCGAGACCTGGGTTGTGGAGTCTGAGAACACACAATGACATTGATGTATCGAGACCTGGGTTGTGGAGTCTGAGAACACACAATGATATTGATGTATCGATACCTGAGTTGTGGAGTCTGAGAACACACAATGACATTGATGTATCGAGACCTGGGTTGTGGAGTCTGAGAACACACAATGACATTGATGTATCGAGACCTGGGTTGTGGAGTCTGAGAACACACGATGACATTGATGTATCGAGATCTGGGTTGTGGAGTCTGAGAACACACAATGACATTGATGTATCTAGACCTGGGTTGTGGAGTCTGAGAACACACAATGACATTGATGTATCGAGACCTGGGTTCTGGAGTCTGAGAACACACAATGACATTGATGTATCGAGACCTGGGTTGTGGAGTCTGAGAACACACAATGACATTGATGTATCGAGATCTGGGTTGTGGAGTCTGAGAACACACAATGACATTGATGTATCGAGATCTGGGTTGTGGAGTCTGAGAACACACAATGACATTGATGTATCGAGATCTGGGTTGTGGAGTCTGAGAACACACAATGACATTGATGTATTAAAATCTACATTGTGGAGAACTGTAAGGGACATAGGCTTTATCTTTAGAAAGTTGCTAGCGGGAGAAACGTCATCTGTGAGAAGCCACATCTAGTATACATGAGAAGCCACATCTAGTATACATGAGAAGCCACATCTAGTATACATGAGAAGCCACATCTAGTATACATGAGAAGCCACATCTAGTATACATGAGAAGCCACATCTAGTATACATGAGAAGCCACATCTAGTATACATGAGAAGCCACATCTAGTATACATGAGAAGCCACATCTAAACCACAAACACTACGGCCTGACTGAACTCTAAACCACAAACACTACGGCCTGAGTGAACTCTAAACCACAAACACTACGGCCTGACTGAACTCTAAATCAAAAACACTACGGCCTGAGTGAACTCTAAACCACAAACACTACGGCCTGACTGAACTCTAAACCACAAACACTACGGCCTGACTGAACTCTAAACCACAAACACTATGGCCTGAGTGAACTCTAAACCACAAACACTACGGCCTGAGTGAACTCTAAACCACAAACACTACGGCCTGAGTGAACTCTAAACCACAAACACTATGGCCTGAGTGAACTCTAAACCACAAACACTACGGCCTGAGTGAACTCTAAACCACAAACACTACGGCCTGAGTGAACTCTAAACCACAAACACTACGGCCTGACTGAACTCTAAACCACAAACACTACGGCCTGAGTGAACTCTAAACCACAAACATTACGGCCTGAGTGAACTCTAAACCACAAACACTACGGCCTGACTGAACTCTAAACCACCAACACTACGGCCTGAGTGAACTCTAAACCACAAACATTACGGCCTGAGTGAACTCTAAACCCCAAACACTACGGCCTGAGTGAACTCTAAACCACAAACACTACTCGTAAATCTTCTCGGTTGTGTGTCTTCTTTATGTCTCTTTACACCACTGCTTTCAGTAAAGCCAAGGCCACAAATATCACTCTTGTGAAGCTTCTCTCCTGTATATATTATTTTATGTTTAATGAGTTCACCATTGTCCAAGCATGCTTGCCCACAAATGTCACTTGTAAGGTTTTTTCTCAGTATGAACCCTTGTGTGCCTCTTGACATCATTATTACAAGCAAAGCTTTGACCACAGATATCACACTTATAAGGCTTTTCTTTTGTATGTATTCTTTTATATCTACGAATAACACTGCCATCATAAAACTCTGTACCACAAACATCACACTTATAAGGCTTTTCTCCTGTGTGTATTCTCTTGTGTGTTTTTAAGTGGCTTCCATGAGAAAAGCCTGTGCCACAAACATCACACCTAAAAGGCTTCTCTCCTGTATGAGTTCTTCTGTGTGCAGTAAGATGACCTCCTTGAGAAAATGCTGCTCCACAGAGCTCACAGCTGTAAGGCTTCTCTCCTGTGTGCACTCGTTTGTGCTTTGTTAAGTCACTGCTCTGTGCAAAACCTACACCACAAATATCACACTTGCAAACCTTCTCTCCTGTTTTAGTACAGTGATGTTTAAAAAGCTTATACTTCTTCAGAAAGCCCACATCACAATCTTGACATTTGTAAGGCTTCTCTCCAGTATGAATACTATTTTGTTTAAATAGTTTATATTTGTCCAAAAAATCTTCACCACAAATATCACACTTGTAAGGCCCCTCTCCTGCACATTTTCTAGCTTGCAAGCCCATATCTATGACACATCTAGTAGTTTGAGTATGTTCCCCATAAATACACAAGTCACTGTCTGATTGCCTGATACCATCATAACTTGGTAAAGTCATACTGCCATCAATCTGAGTAATGCTACTGTTTAATGTCAAACTTTGACAGTCCCTGGTCTCTGCTGACACTTCCTGTTTATTTACTCCCAATGCTGAATATTCCTGTCTACATCCTTCTGTATCAATACAAGTCACATCCTCTTTCCTGCTTACTTTTGCTGTTAGAATAACCTTTCTTGTGTTCTAACATTCTTGATGAGTCTACCTTGTGTTCTGTGACTGAGAAACAAGAAAACAGCACATTAGTAAACCATTTGCATAGATAAACAAACATTTTTATGTGCATTTTCAGAGAAAGATTAAGATATTTTCAAACAAAAATGTGATCAAGATGTACAAAATGCTCAACACATATAGAACTCAACATTGCAAATCATTTTAATGGCTAATCACAATCATTAACGAAGAAAGATTTAAAACTGAAATAGCAACTTTGTCACAACGTAACAAATGAACTATCAAATCTCACATGAAGGATAAAATCATCAGACTAATAGTACTCATAAATCTTTCAACTTGCCAGATTTTTCTCTTCCAACATTCACAACTTCTGTAATATTTTTGTTTTTGGCATATAGTTTCTAATGCCTTTCATTCATACCCATTTGATCTCAATCAACATTTACTCTGCTTATCTGCATAGTTTATGTATAGAAGAAAAATGATGATCAAAACTGATACTTAAACTGATGATTACAAATACAGATAACTGAATAAATAAAAAATTTAAAAAACTCTTATTCAACAGTGTATTAATTGCTGCAGACTGTAAAGCAGGGGTGTCAAACTTAAGTCAGTACAAGGGCAGCATGAGAACAAGAGTAACGGTCTGTGGGCCACAATTAAGTAACCCTCTGTATTTTTCTTTTCTCCTGTTAGCCTAGGAAATCATTGTGTGCACCACATCTCACTGTATTTTTAAGTGTCTGTTAATGTTCGATAAGTGGGACATTTTGTTTTTAAAGAAATGGTTTAACAGTTTCAAAAATGTGTCCTCTGACATTTTCCCAGTGACATTATTTTGTTGAGTCATCTATCATATGTTTGTAGCAATGAACATTACGCTATTTTCTCACAGCTTTTGTTGCAAGACAGTCAGCATAGAACTTCAACTTTAAGCAAATTCTCCCATTTATGCAGATATTTTTCTGTTTAGAATGTGTTCTGTTTTTGATGACATCACTTTAAAAGAGTGAAATTTTAAAATACTGATTTTGGCTACTTCAAACTGAATCTGTATTTAACAACTATATCTTGAAGGAGAAGAATTTACTACTATTGGTAGTAACTAAAAATGGCAGTTCTTTTATAATGTGTGCCTTCATAAATAATTAATATACGCTATTATAACAATACATAATAATAGAACAAGAGGTACCAGTAGAACAAATATGTCATGATCATCCGCAAAACCTTCTCAGTTCCCTGCAGAACATAGGTCTTCAACAAATACATGCCATGTCATCAACTGTTGACTTGTTTGCATCTATAAAAGCTTCTGTGGCCTAAAGATTCTACAGGATGATGTAGCAAAATGCACATTAATCTCCTCTCATGCCTGGCAGGTTACAGTGTTACTTTTACTTTCTCCCTTTTCCCGTCCCATTAAAACTTGAACAAAACAACTATATCAATTAAACTATTCCCTTAAAGAACAGAGCAGTATTCAATTTTAGAAGAATTTGTCACCAAACAGCCCGACAAGGGAAAGGAGAGATAAAAATCTTATTACTTTGATCTTTACATGAAGAATGAGCATGCATGGGTTGAAAATGATCAAAGATTAAAGAAATTGATAAAAACCTGCTGACTTAATTGATTAGTAGTGGGGCAGCCATATTTTAATATATATTTCATGTATTTTTTATGTTTATCCAGTTTACAGACCACTTTCTGTAATGAGTTTTATGATAAACTTGTCTTTCAATCTCTGTTTTGCACAGTAAGTAAACTCACATCGAATTTATGTCTTCTCCCTAGTTAGACCATATTTTGGCAAATGTGCATGACCTCTACATAAAAAAACCTATATTTGTGCTCAAACTTCATTATCACTAGCCACACTATCAACAACAAATCACGAGAAGAGTTTTGCAGGCTGTGAGTTTGAGATCCCCACTTTAACGGAATGACTGAATATTACAAACATTTCTCTTAAACATGTACGCCTGGTCAAGCAAAACATTCTGATCAGACAATGTTAATCAGGATCAGGTAAACATACTGATCAGACAATGTTAGTCAGGATCAGGTAAACATACTGATCAGACAATGTTAGTTAGGGTCAGGTAAACATACTGATCAGACAATGTTAGTTAGGGTCAGGTAAACATACTGATCAGACAATGTTAGTTAGAGTCAGGTAAACATACTGATCAGACAATGTTAGTCAGGGTCAGGTAAACATACTGATCAGACAATGTTAGTTAGGGTCAGATGAACATACTGATCAGACAATGTTAGTCAGGGTCAGGTAAACAAACTGACCATAACCCCACCTCACTTCCAATCAATTCTCCCCAGTAATAGACCGTTTCAGTCTGGCTAACGAGGTGGGGATTGACATGATCCACGTAGTAGTGAGCATCATGCAGATGAAGCCAAAGATAGCACAACCACTTGGAGAACCAAGGTCCACCTGCATCATCATGGCTAAGATGTGAGAAAATCTACAGAAACACACCCCCTAACACCCTTTTCATAGCACACAAAAGAGTAAAGATACTCATCGTGGCTGCAGAAGTTTCTGCTACATTTTCATGTGGCTTATAGTTTCAACAGGATGAGGTAGCCAACCCCATGCCCAAACCTCCTTAGTCACCTCTTACAACATGTTTACAGGTTACAGTGCTACTATTCCTTGCTCCCATTTCAGGCCCTGGTAACATATAGGCTACAAGGGGTTATGAATGGGGAAATATATGTAGCAGGAATGGAGTTATATCAACGATACACATTTATCTATCATATCAATTCACAACACATCAAAGTCTGGACTTTCCACTTTTAACATACAACAACTTCTCACCAGAATTAACTGACTGACAACTTGTATCCCTTCCGCTATATTCTCACCTGTATCTTAGTCTTAATCGATCTGTACTTCTACAGTGCCGGATGCTCCTGTGCAGGTCCCAGCTCTGATGTGAACTGTATGTAGCTGGGACAAGGATTTCCTGCTTAGCAGGCTAGTCTACAGCAGCTTAATACTTTGCTGTGTTGGAACAAGTGAGGCAGAGAGTGGTTAACCCATGTGCAAGTCCATCTTAATAGATTCAAACACTTGAGCAAAGTAGACCCACAGCCTTAACTTAACATTGTTATACTGGTTTAGAAGACTCTGCAAATAGAAGAGTCTGTAAACTACCAGTTTCATTTACATTTCCTTGCTCTAAAAGCTATGTGCATCCAATCTATTCTTAAATGAATTAATTGTCCCTGCCTCAACTTCTTCCTGTGGCAATGCATTCCAAGCATTCACACCTCTCTGACTAAAAACATATTTCCTAATATCTAATCTGGACCTTTCTTTAGTTGATTTGTAGCTTTGCCATCCTGTTCTTGGAGGTGGTTGTATTTTGAAAAACTTGTTATAGTCTTATTTATCCGTTCCTTTGATTATCTTATAAACCTGTTTATGGCGCATATATATATATATGCTCACCTGTATCCTGTCCATACAAAGTAGACTGCATTAACTCCTGCTGCATCTCTGCTCAAACAGTCACACTGGTTGACATTCATTTTCCAATTATCAGTGCTACTGCTACCATAATAAACCTGACCACATTACAAGCACACAAAGTTACAGTGCATTTATCTGTTTGTATTGACTGCCTTACTTGATGACCCATTTCTTAGCAGCAGCTGTACCGCTGCGGGTCCCAGCTACCTCTCCAACAATCTCTATCCTGAGCTATGGAGATCTAGTGGGTAATAAACTATCCTTCTGACATATGGCAGATGCTGTAGTGGAGTGCAAGAGAGTCTGTCCAACGCGTTGTTAGTCTATTCTGTCGACGTGCTCCAACATTGATCCTGTTTTCTGAGCACTGATGTTGTGCCTTGTTGAACAACTGCATAACTCACCAATGATAATTGCCATAGGTCAAAATTGTGGAGATTCTCATTGCGTTGGCTGTGGAGAGAAAGGCCAACCATGCGTTTCTTGAGATAGGCCTGGGTCACTCGCATCTTGTTTTCCATTGCTTTTGCAAGTGTTTAAGTTTCATAGCACATTGCAGGGATCACAGTGAAGTTTAAATAAGAGGCACATAGGATCTAATCTAAGCAACCAACCAGAACTGCCTGGATGGACGAGATGAACACCCAGCTTGCATGGTGACATCTTGTTAGTTCTGGTTCTAGATTGTTCTGTATGGAGACTCATGATAGTATTCGTCGACATCTTCCAAACTCTTCCCATCGAGAATAACTGGGCCATAGTGAGTAAAACAGTTGCTAGTCATATTTGTATTTGAAGTTGATAAATAGACGGAGGAGGAATAACAGACAGTAAAACAAAGATTTTTAAAGACTCCATCTGATATTATCAAGGAAGACAATGAGGACATACAATCAGCAAGCAAGAGATGAGGTAAAACATATGGATGGAATATTTTAGAAAATATCAATTTGTGAAAATGAAATGTCTGAATACCAGATAAACCATAATCTTTGTTTTACCGGATATTGTTCATATCTTCTTCTTTTCTTCTTCGTTCATTCTCAAACTCCCACCACCAAGCCCTGAAAATGGCTTTACAAGTAACAGGATGTTGTCCGGAGAACGGAATGTGTTGTGTCATAGTTTACATCTTAACTGAGATATTTGCACCTTTCAGTCTGACACATTCGACTTCAGCAGGCATTTTTCATATTCATTCACATCTGGGAAGTTAGCTCAATGAGAGACAAATGGACACTGGGAAGTAAGAGTAACGAAATAGACAAATGGACACTGGAGTAAGAGTAACGAAAGAGACAAATGGATATTGGGAAGTAAGACTAACAAAAGAGACAAATGGACACTGGGAAGTAAGACCAACAAAAAAGACAAATGGACACTGAAGTAAGACTAACAAAAGAGACAAATGGACACTGAAGTAAGACTAACAAAAGAGACAAATGGACACTGGGAAGTAAGACCAACAAAAAAGACAAATGGACACTGAAGTAAGACTAACAAAAGAGACAAATGGATACTGGGAAGTAAGACTAACGAAAGAGACAAATGGATACTGGGAAATCAATCAATATAAGCCTGTGGACTCCAGTGGAATGTCCAGCTCAGTATCAGAAGCCCAATTACATAAAAAGTTGCTACATTACATTCTAAAGGATGCATTCATGACCACAGTTATGCCACTGACAGCAAATGAACAAAGCTATTTTCATCAAGAAATTTACATTTTTTTTTAAGTAGACATGTTATTATTATTTTTAATTTGTATAATTAATTTGTAAACATGTTTGTTTTTTTGGTCATTTAATTGGTTTAATTCACCCATAGAAGTCGATATATCAGTTTCTAAAGATGGTGATACTGGGCCTGCGGATGCACCAAAATCACAGTACCATAAAACTCTGGCTTGATATGGATGAGTGCTTGAAAGATTAGAAGAGGCCTTATAAAATTAAATGATAAAAGAACAGGCAGATTTTTTATAAAATACAAAAAAGGATCTTGCTCACTCACTTTACCTGTATGCTCTATTATAACACCTAGGTCCATTTGTTCATCTATCATTCTAATATTGTTCTCGCCCATTCTGTAATTGTGTTCTATATTGGATCTACCCATGTGGATGACTATACATTTATCTATATAAAACTCTATTTACCAGCTTACAGACCATTCTCTAATTTTATCTAAATCCGACCTCAATATATCCACTTCTGCTTTAGATGAGACACTCCTACATAGTTTTTTGTCGTCCGCAAATTTGTAAATTATGGATCCTATTTCAGTGTCCAAATCGTTTATATATATATATATATATATATATATATATATATATATATCAAGAACAAAATTGGTCCCAAAATCGAGCCCTGTGACACTCCACACCACTCAGAGTATTCTTTATTTATGACCACTTTCTGCCTTTGTGTTGTTAACCAACTTTCAATTCATTTGGCAACTTCCCTACTTATTCCATGTGATTTTAACTTTCTAAATAATCTTTGATGAGGTACTCTATCAAAAATCTTTGCAAAATCTAGATAAATAACATCCACTGGCTCCCCGTTATCTATCATTTTAGTAACATCCTCCATGAATTCTAATAGATGTGTTAATCATGATCTCCCTCTAGTAAATCCATGCTGACTATTTTTGATTAGATTAAACATGTCTTGATGCATTACAATGTTTTCTTTGATTATTGACTCTAACAATTTAAAGACTATGCTCATTAAACTCACTGGTCCATAATTTGCTGGATCTGAAATCCCCCCCCCCCCTTTTTTTTAATAAGGGGATCACTCCTGCATCTTTCCAATTCTGTGGAATAATAGCTTTTACAAGTGATTGACTAATTGAGAACCTAATATAGCCAATGGTTTTGCTAGTTGAAGTGGTTGGTCTCTAATTTCAAAAAGCATTTTGGGATGGATACCATCTTCAATCTTGACCTGGGCATTTATTCACTTTTAATCCCTCCAATTTGTTAAAAACCATTTCCTCCGTAATACAGGTTGATTTTAATCCCACTATATTCATTTTCACATTTAAAAATATATATGGGCACTGGGATCTTGGAGCAGTCTTCTTTTGTGCATACTGTGAAGTATTGATTTAGACGTAGAATACCGAATACTATTTACATTTTTATAGTAATAAGTACCGAATAGTGAATAGCTGTCTCCCTATTTTCTCTTATTATGTTACCTGTGCTATCTATGAATTGTCAAATGTTATTTACCGTGATCTGGTCATAGTTTTCTTATACCATTTGCAATCTAAGGAAACGAAATCAATTCTTTTCATCGTTATTGTGAATTCTTCAAAAAGTCGATCGTCTTCTACTTCTGCTACAATGCCAAATTGTAACGTTCCGATCAGACACGGGAAACTTATGGTAGCTCTTCGGTGGGAGAATGTAGAAATGTCGTAAGGCAGATCACAATCGGTCCGTTTCACAATCTCAACTCACTAGGTACGAATCCCACCTGTCCATATTGTCAAACACGGTATTTTTTCTAGGTACTTTTTCTTCTTCATTCGTTCTCAAACTCCCATTACCAAGCCCTGAAGAAGGCTTTGCAAGTAGCATGGTGTAGTCAGAAATGCGTTGTGTTGTAGTTTACAGTTTGATTGCGATATTTGCACTGTTCGATCCGACTTCAATCATATGGCATTTTTGGCTACCGGGTTAGCACTCCCTCTTATGTCCCTTTTCCCTAGACATTCTGCTCGGTTGCAGCCTGTTGTCCAGGATTTTAGGTACTATCGTTTCTTCACGTATGAAAAATATTGTTAACCTGTGCTGCACACCCGCCAAGAAACTTTATAACAACCAAATAGATTGGCAGTTGTAAGAGCGATGTTCTGCAAAGGGCACACTTAGGCTACATACGCACACTAGTAATTTAATAATAATGAAAAATTGATGTCTTTTTAAAAAAAAACTTGCCTAATCAACGAGTGGTCACAATGGCAATAACGCTTCATCCGCTGAATGTCGTTAGTAAAATCGATATCATGGCACTCCAGACTGACTTTCTTTCAGAAGATCACGAATAGTATTGTTAGTAATGGTTATTGTAGCTGTAGTCAAGAGGTTAAGGCGCTCGACTCTCACAGGGATGAACGGAAACGGTGGGCGATCGAATTCCGCAAGTTTCAAGCGACTCCTGGTTTCACGGGAGGTAAGAACAGAGTGCCTGCATCCGAAGTTACCTCCAGTCGTCTCGACCAATAGTCTCGCCACTGATTCAAGGTAACTAGGGATAAGAGTGAGATTGATGACCAGCGCATATTCTTCCTCACTATAATCCAAATGCAGCGCACATCCCATTATTAAGACAAAACCGTTTGATGTTGTGGCCATTATCGCCTCGTGATGGGCAATAACTTTTTTATTTTTATTTGGATAGCAAGTATGCGTCTCTGAACCATCCGTACAAGCGTCCTAGTTCGTTTCAGCATAGCCTCAAGCTGGCTTCTTGAATGTCAACACCTGCAACCAAATGGATGTCATTTACCAGTCAAGACCCAAGTGTCACCTCACCTTCACTCCTCCTTAGACTGTCAAGACTCAAGTGTCACATCACCTTCACTCCTCCTTAGACTGTCAAGACCCAAGTGTCACCTCACCTTCACTGTCAAAACCCAAATGTTCTCTCACCTTCACTTCTCCTTAGACTACCAAGACCTTAGTGTCTCCTCACCCTCACTTCTCCTTAGACTGTCAAAACCCAAGTGTCTCCTCACCCTCACTTCTCCTTAGACTGTCAAAACCCAAGTGTCCCCTCACATTCACTCTTCCTTAGACTGTCAAGACCCAAATGTTACATCACCTTCACTCTTCCTTAGACTACCAAGACCTTAGTGTCTCCTCACCCTCACTTCTCCTTAGACTACCAAGACCTTAGTGTCTCCTCACCTTCACTTCTCCTTAGACTACCAAGACCTTAGTGTCTCCTCACCTTCACTCTTCCTTAGACTACCAAGACCTTAGTGTCTTCTCACCTTCACTTCTCCTTAGACTACCAAGATCCAAGTGTCCCTTCACCTTCTCATCACCGTGGTCGAGAGGTAAGACACTCACTTATCAATGCGATGAACAGAAACTGGACGACTGAATCCCACAAGTGTCCCTGGTCTCAAGGGAGCTGAAACCAGAGTGCCTGCATTCAGAGTTACCTCCAGTCGTCTTGACTAACATCTTACCACTGGTCCAAGGTAGCTCACGACCAGAGAGTGAGGTTGATGTCCAGCCCAGTTTCTTCTTCACTATAATCCACTAATGTGGAGCTGTTGGAGAGAACCAGACAGAATAGAGAATGAAATGGTATCACTAATGCAGAGCTGTTGGAGAGAACCAGACAGAATAGAGAGATTGGAATGGTATGACTAATGTGGAACTGTTGGAAAGAACCAGACATATATCAGTGGAACATGACATCAAGAAACGTTACTGGCATTGGATAGACCACACATTAAGGAAACCAGTTTAGAATATTACAAGACATTCTCTGTTCTAAAATTCTCAAGACAAGAGAAGTAGAGATAGACCAAAACACGCACATAAAGGAAACAGGAAAGACATGGCCAGGTCTGAAATTGATGGCTTAGTTTCAACGTGCTTGAAGGTGACGGTTCTTTCCTTTCATTTCCTTTCCAGGTAAACACTTCGTGTAATGGCTGCTTGGTTGGTCTAACAAAGACCTGCATTATAGAGCAGGGTTTTACAACAGTTTCAATCATTTTGATGTGTTCATAAATCTTGTGATGTATTCATCTCTTCTTCCATGATGTGTTAGTGCATATATTACATATGCTGACATCCCTGAAGAAGGCTGCATGGTCATGACGTAGATTTTGTTCTTGTTTCTGTTCTAACACAGCATTTGAACCATACTTTTTAAAGACCATGTCTTTTATTTGAATCCTCAGTACCGTGCCAGTCTCACTCTATTTGTATTTTAACATTAATAAAACACTGAAAAGAATAAATTAAATCCATCACGGAGGCGTTATGTTTTTATCATAAATATGATTTATTGTTTACATTTAGAATTAATGTCTTATGAACTTAGAACACATGAATGCACTTCATAAAACAACAGACAACAAAACAGACACATTGTTTTTCATGTCCAATAATGTTACTCTTAAAACAAAACTATACACTCAAGGTTTTCAAGCAGAAGTCCACAGAACCTTGATCATGGCCCAGTAGCCCACAGAACCTTGATCATGGCCCAGTAGCCCACAGAACCATGATCATGGCCCAGTAGCCCACAGAACCTTGATCATGGCCCAGTAGCCCACAGAACCTTGATCATGACCCAGTAGCCCACAGAACCTTGATCATGACCCAGTAGCCCACAGAACCTTGATCATGGCACAGTAGCCACTGAACCTTGATTGTGGCCCATTATTTTTAAAATAAAATATATTTTACTGAGTAGGCAGATATAAAGGGAATTTGTTTATATGGGATGGGATTTTAGCAATGACAAAGGCAAATTATTGCGGACTGCTGAGTTGGTTATCATTATCAGAATCCACATAGGACATTTAAATATACATGAAAGGAAATATCAAGACAATCTAAAAATGTCATTCACCAGTCAGACAACTTTTTTTTCTGGGCGCTGTCCACCACCGGCCTGATAAACATTTACAGTCCTCAGTTTAATTGCAGGTGGACACCCCTTCCCTACACCACAAGTACTTCAAGCATGTATTTTCTTGTGTGATTTAAGGTTGCTTCCACGAGAAAATCCTACACCACAGACATCACACTTGTAGGGCTTCTCTCCTGTGTGTGTTCTTTTGTGTGATTTAAGATGACTTCCTCTAGAAAACGCTACATTGCAAACATCACACTTGTAAGGTTTTTCACCTGTATGGACTCTCTTGTGTCTTTTTATGTAACTTGCTTCAGAAAACCCAACACCACAAACATCACACTTGTAAGGTTTTTCTCCTGTATGTACTCTTTTATGCTTCTTTAGGTCCCAGTTCTGTGCAAAATCTAGGTTACAAACATCACATTTGTAAGGTTTCTCTCCTGTATGGATTCTTCTGTGTTTTTTCAGATTACCACCACTATGAAATCCAACACCGCATACATCACATATGTAAGGTTTCTCTCCTGCATGTATTTTTTCATGTTTTGTCAGATTACATTTACTATGAAACATAACACCACACACATCACACTTATATGGCTTTTCTCCTGTATGAATTCTTGTGTGTGCTATTAAACTATTTCCTCGAGAAAACCCTGCACCACAAATATCACATTTGCAAGGTTTCTCCCCTGTGTGTGTTCTTTTATGTGCTTTTAGGTGACTACCTCTAGAAAACCCTACGCCACAGACATCACACTTGTAAGGCTTTTCCCCCGTATGTATTCTTTTGTGTGTTTTTATGTAGCTTGCTTCAGAGAACCCTACACCGCACACATCACATTTATAAGGCTTTTCTCCTGTATGTATTCGTTTATGTCTTGTTAGATCTGTGCTTTGAATAAAATCTAATCCGCAAATGTCGCACTTAAATGGTCGTTCTCCAGTATGTATTTTTGAATGTTTTACAAGGTTTCCACTGTTAGCAAACTTTACACCACAGACATTACATGTGTAAGACTTATCACTTGTATGAATTGTTAGATGTCTTACAAGGCTGAATTTTTTTGAAAAACCTAATCCACAAACACCACACTTATAAGTCTCATCTCCTGTATGGATTTTCTTGTGCTCATTTAGACTACTACTTCTAGCAAACCCTACATCACAAACATCACACATGTAAGGCTTCTCCCCAGTGTGTATTCTTTTATGTTCTTTTAGGTGGCTTCCTCTAGAAAACCCTTTCTCACAAACATCACACTTATAAGGTTTCTCTCCTGTATGTGTTCTTTTGTGTCTTTTTATGTAACTCGCCTCAGAAAATCCTACACCACATATATCACACTTGTAAGGTTTCTCTCCTGTATGTATTCTTTTGTGCCTTTTGAGTTCACAGTTGTGAGTAAAACCTACATCACAAACATCACACTTGAATGGTTTTCCTTCTGTATGCATTTTTGTCTGTTTTGCCTGGTTACGTTTCCTATGAAGCCCCATATCAGGAACATCAAACTTGTATGACCTCCCCCCATAAAAACACAGGTCACTATCTGACTGCCTGCTAGCACCCTCACCTGGTAAAGTCATACTGTCATCACTTAGAGGAAGGCTATTGTCTAATGACACTCTCTCACTGTCCCTGGTGTACACTGACACTCCTTGTTCATTCAACCTCATCATCATGTATCCCTCTCTGCCTTCTACAGCCATATCACACGCCAGTTCTTTCTTGTTTACAGCCTTTTTCTTGTGCCCTGATACACTCTTTGAAGATCGACTGGATCTAGTAAGTTTACAATCTTTACCGCTGTCTGCATTGTGTCCATTATCAACCTGGGAGCTGCAGTGGGACTGTCTACAAGAGCCCTTATCTGAAATAAAGAAGTAGTAATTATCAAGTGCAAACATAAACCTGAAATCTGTATACACTTCAGCCATCCTTCTTTTTCTTCTGCATTCGTTCTCAATCTTCGGCTACCAAGCCCTGAACAGGGCTTTGCAAGTAGCAGGATGTAGTCCTGAGAACGGAATGTGTTGTGTCGCTAGTTTACAGCTTGGCTATAATATTTACACCTTTTGGTCTGACATATCCGTCTTTGGCAACAGCTATCCTTCTAAATTTCTATGCAACAGTATTTTCTAGTGTTTCATAATGTATGCTGCCCCTTTATTTTCTCATATGTTGCTTGGCAGGCTTAAGTTTGTCTTGGGACAGACGCCTTAATTACCCACTTCCTAATTAGACTAAAAGCAGCAGCATCCAGCTGTGTGTCATCTCTTAACACTGCATCTTCCTGTTATGTGAGGCCCGCTCCATCCACATGCAAGTTTAACTGTTTTCAGCTTGGTACTGTAGGCACCGGTGGTAGATAAAACAACATTTTCAGTTCGACAACGTTGAAATCTGTATCAAAGCACTGGTGTTGGAGATTGTTACCTAGCAATGAAATTATGTTGGTTAGGAGACCTGAATTAAAACCAAACGTTCTGCGCATTTGCATCCTCATTTAAAATGTGATTCAATACATTCCCTCAGATACATGTGTTTGAATGTGTAAAAGACGACCTCGCCAAACGAAATTCGAATGCCTAAGACCTGAGAAATAGTTTCATTATTTGATGACACTAATAATCATGCATCTGGATTACACATGGATATTCAACACACATCTGATTCAGATTTTGATTGGGACACAGAAGAAAGATACTTTGGTCATGTATTTTGAGGGAATATACATACACATAAATATACTTGACTTAGTTGGGTACCAACACCATTTTGTTAGTCTTATTTTTCCCACAACATTATTAACACGCTTCTTACTAATATAACAATCTATATTATATATAATTCATATCTTAGATCATTTAATTATGTATCTAATGGTGTTTAGATTGTAATTTAAGCTTAATTTGTTTAATATTAATTTATTTTAAATAAAACTATTTGTGGCCCCGGACTGACAGACACAAAATTATCCAGAACTGGAAATGGTTAAGAAGCCAAAGAGGATGTCATAAGCCATTAGACGTCAATAATTCTAATAATTCAACATCAAAAAGTCAGATTATGAGAATGCTCCATTTCTGTCAGCTGCCACTGCTATAAACTGATTGTGTTTGTTATATTTACATTTCTCAGTTAAGGACAACAATATTCTATGGTAAACAATTAGTGTTCTGGATACCTATATTGTTTCCAAAGTTTGTTATTTTGTTTAGGTCTAGCTCTATTGTGCATGTAATATAAGATAGTGTAAACATATTAGTTGCTTACTGACTTGCTCTTCTCCCGCCATGGAGTGCAGTAGTCTGATTCCTTTTTTCTTGAGGCTTTTAGTTTCTGGTTGTACACACTCCTGATCTATCTTGTCGGGCTTCCGATCTTGCCCGATTCACATTTGATTACAAATTCCTGAAGTCTGTGTATCATTAACCCTCAAAGTCCTATTGGCAATTTTTGGGGGGTCTATAGAATCCTGAATTAAATCAACAAAACCAATGAGAAATGGGTGTTTATCTTATTTTATCTGTAACTTTTACATTTATTATATTGGAATGAATTTTTAATATGTTTGTATGAATAGAGGAGTGTCTAAAATGTACTGCTAGTGTGCAAAATGTAGAACTTGTGCGTGTGCACCTGCAACAATAAAAGCTCCACGCATCGGGAGCAGTGCACACCGAACGTGCATCTCCTGCGTCGTTTACACTAGGCCTACGATCATAGTCAACTGACCCGACCATCAACGATACCATTACTATGGTATAGATCTAGCTCATCGTTATCACGCTTTATCTCAACATATGATTGATTATCATGATAATCAAAGTCTAGGTTGGCGAAAAGATCAAAAAGATAAGTCCGTCTTGACAGCACATGCATGCTCACTATCAGATAAATTGCTCATTTTATGGTGAAAAGGCATCGGTTTTAACATCCAAGCTGTTATTGATACTTTATCATTGCATAGGAATTCAAAATAGAAGCCAACGCTAGGCATAGTAACTGAGAAATGAACGCAATGAGAACAAACGGTTTTCATCGGTATAGGATTTGAGGACGTCAGTGGCTACCAGCAGTATAGGACTTTATGGGTTAAATACATCAATTGCAGACATATCACATATCCCTCAGTCGGTCATTGATTAGCTTGTTTTCCTTATCTTCTTTTTCAGCGTTCGCCCTGAAAAGGACATTTATAATGTTGTATCATAGTTTATAGCAAGGCTGCGATATCTACACTGTTTAGTCCAGCATTACTGGGACCAGGTTTGCCTTCCCTTTTGGATCCCTAATCTCTTAGCCAGTCTCCATGTTTACAGTCTGTTTCCAGGGCCGCCACTTGCATGCAGAATAGAATCTCGATCAGTTATAGGTCCCTGACCCTGATACAAGCAGCCAGCTATGAGTAACTGGCTGTGGTCAGTTCATTCTGCAGCATCTTCGACCCCTACCCCTTATCCACAGTTGGAGCCTGATATCGAGGAAATATCACAATTGTTTTTCTTCCCTCTTCATTGAGTAGATGCGTCATTTGGTTGGCTTCTGCTGCAGACTCTTTGATGAGCCCTACGTCATCGGCAAATTGAAGGTGATTGAGGCATCTGCCGTCAATAAGGAGATCAAAGGTGTCCCAGTTGCATTGGCTAATGACTGATTGCAAACATGCAGAGAAGAGGTTCGATGAGATAGGATCAACCTGACGAACCCCCTTTTGAATTGGTACCACAATTGGACGTTGGAAGGGACGAAATGTGATAATGCAGTTCGTATAACTGATGGTAAAAACTCTGATGTAAACTGGATATACACCTTGTTTCAACACTGAATCAAAAGCTTTTTATAGTCGATGAAAGTGAATATCAAGGGCATTTGGAACTCTCGGGCTACCTCAATAAGGTGGCAATAGGTTGAAATATGGTCCATTGTGCTGTACGAACGCAGAAAGCCTGCCTTTTGAACTGGTTGAGATTATTCAAGAGTGGTGCAGTCTCTGGCAAGGATGCATTTTGTAAACAACTTGTAAGTGACTGAGAGGAGAGTAATTGGACGATAGTTTCCTAGATCCTCTTTGTCTCCCTTCTTGTGCAAGAGTGTTGTCCTCGAGTTGTGCCAGGCAGCAGGTGTTCCTCCCGAATGAAGATAGCGTGTAAAATGTTGTACTAGGGCTTGGTAAAGAGGTAGACCACAAGCCCGGATGACCTCCGCAGTGATCCCATCTTCACCTGATGATTTTCCAGATGGTATTGACTGAGGGCAGGAAGTCTGGAAGTAAAATGGATGGGAGGGCAATTGGAGGGGGTTCTGATGATCTGAACAGGTTGGTATAGTATGCTTTCATTATTGACTCCATGCCCAGTTTTGATGTTGTGCAAGATTCAACGGAAGCTTTCAGACAAGGAATGATTTAGCGGTTTTCAGTAAGGCTACGAGTAGCTAATTTGATGCTGCGCCAATATTCAGCAGCTTTTAATAGACGTTCACGGGCAAAGTTTTCATGATCTTCTTTGAGTTTTTGGCAGCAGATTTTGCTTAAGATGCCGAAGGCTGTGTTGTTGTCTGGAGAACAAGCCATCTTACTCCGCTCCTCTAGCAAAGCTTGAGTGGCAGGTGAAATGCAATTTGTGGTTTGAGTGGGTGCTGGGAGATTGGATGCCTTTGAAATCGATGTGGTTGTTGCAATCAGATTTGCACAGTCAGCATCGATGTTGGTGTCGATAGAAGCTCTAAGTTGCTTGCTAGCTGTGAAGGTGGTAGTAATCAAAGGGTTGATGAGCGTCTCTGGACCACAGTATGATCACTGCTGCTGAAACTTTAGTGTCTGGAGATAATTGAAGACCAAAGTGTTGCACAGTCACTTCGCGGCTTGTGATCCAGTCTTCCTTGGCGAGGTACAATTAGAGGATGTCAACGAGTACATTTATCTTGGACGTCTTCTCAATATTGAGAATAAACCTGGAACCTGAACTGACAAGATTTCGCAGTGCGGATTGGACAGCCTTCTCGTCTATTAACACGGCCCTGAACGGTTGTCATGACCAAGACCTACGAGCCTCCCTCTTCAATTCCACTGTACTCCCTGCGATGTGCTACGGTGCCAAGACGTGGACAATTTAAGAGTTACCCGAACCTCCCATGAGAGACGCTTGGTCGGAATCACTCTCCGGAACCAATGTATGCAAAGTCTCCACAGTTCTGACATAAGACAATTGTTCCTGGTGAAGGATGTGGTAAATCCATGCAGACAAAGCAAAACATAGATGGGCAGGTCACATGTTGCGACGAAACAATAGTCAAAGGAGCACAGAGACAGCAGCCTGGTACCACCAAGGTAAGAAGAGACCGTGGGGAAGACCTCCAATACATTGGTACTTGCTGTATTCTGCAACATCCGAGATGCCTCTAGAGGAGCACTTACGATGCACTGGACTTCCGTGGCCCAAGACAGAGTCAGTTGGAACCAGCAGCTACGCTGAGGAACGGGTCATCAAGATCAAAATTGTCATAAAAGGAGAACAGTTGCAACCTCATCATGAAAAAATAAATGACTATAGAAACTGATACCATACCACACAATCACAGAAACTGATCACATTCTGCTAGTAAGCCAAGGACAATGATTGCCCTAGAACAATGAAGATCAAGAAATAGACTTGAAGGAAAACAATTAACTAGACAATGAAGATCAAGAAATAGACTTGAAGGAAAACTATTAACTAGACAATGAAGATCAAGAAATAGACTTGAAGGAAAACTATTAACTAGACAATGAATTTAGGTCTTTTTGTCCCAAGTGACGTCAATGCCAGATATGTGTAAATTAAATGATACCTCTAAGATCCATGTGCGATGTGTTCAGATAAGTGCATCTATAATCTGTATTCATCGCTGTTATGATTTCTTTGGTCTTTTTATTCGTCTAGTTTTCTTTTATCTCCGATGAAGACACTGATCGTTATGCAGATTTGATTGATGTTTCTGTTCTGCTACAGTGCCTGAGCTATACTTGTCATGGTCATTATCCAAACATATGCAAAGAGCAGATCCTCCGATAGGTTAAGAGTCTCATGTCTTCAAGCGTTCAGGATGCTTATCCTCTTTTCTTTTATGTATTACTACATCAACCTATGTCTATTTCACTTTTAACATTTTTTTAACATTATTAACTTTTTCCAGCATGTAAAGCCGTCCTCGACTGTCGTAAAACCAAAAATTGCAGCCTTCTACGATCAACACATCTGGAAAATGCATTTTTCTGTTTTGTGATTTTTGTTTGTGGAATTTAATAATTTTTTTTGGTACTCACTGACAGTGAAGCACAATTGACATTTGTTATTGAGATTGGTTATTTCGATAGGTAGACATTTGTAAAAGTCGTTATGTATCAAAGTCGAGGAAAGTTGGGCTTCAAGACCAAAGACATTATTTGATCAGACTAATGATCATGCATCGGGATTACTTATAGATATTCAACACACATCCAATTCGGACTGACTGGGACACAATACAGAAGATATGTGTAACGGAATTAACGGATTTATCGGCAAAACACACAATGTGATGAGTACAAAAATGTTCTTTTTCCCCCTACACATTAATGTAATTTAAAGCTTCATTAATTTAAACACACAAAAACATGCAGAAGAGAATGTGAGAAGGAACTAAGATTAAATGATTACAACTGGAGAGAGAGAGAGAAGGAACTAAGATTAAACGATTACAACTGGAGAGAGAGAGAGAAGGAACTAAGATTAAATGATTACAACTGGAGAGAGAGAAGGAACTAAGATTAAATGATTACAACTGGAGAGAGAGAGAGAAGGAACTAAGATTAAATGATTACAACTGGAGAGAGAGAGAGAAGGAACTAAGATTAAACGATTACAACTGGAGAGAGAGAGAGAAGGAACTAAGATTAAATGATTACAACTGGAGAGAGAGAGAGAAGGAACTAAGATTAAATGATTACAACTGGAGAGAGAGAGAAGGAACTAAGATTAAATGATTACAACTGGAGAGAGAGAGAGAAGGAACTAAGATTAAATGATTACAACTGGAGAGAGAGAGAGAAGGAACTAAGATTAAATGATTACAACTGGAGAGAGAGAGAGAAGGAACTAAGATTAAATGATTACAACTGGAGAGAGAGAGAAGGAACTAAGATTAAATGATTACAACTGGAGAGAGAGAGAAGGAACTAAGATTAAATGATTACAACTGGAGAGAGAGAGAAGGAACTAAGATTAAATGATTACAACTGGAGAGAGAGAGAAGGAACTAAGATTAAATGATTACAACTGGAGAGAGAGAGAAGGAACTAAGATTAAATGATTACAACTGGAGAGAGAGAGAGAGAAGGAACTAAGATTAAATGATTACAACTGGAGAGAGAGAGAGAAGGAACTAAGATTAAATGATTACAACTGGAGAGAGAGAGAAGGAACTAAGATTAAATGATTACAACTGGAGAGAGAGAGAGAGAGAGAGAAGGAACTAAGATTAAATGATTACAACTGGAGAGAGAGAGAGAAGGAACTAAGATTAAATGATTACAACTGGAGAGAGAGAGAAGGAACTAAGATTAAATGATTACAACTGGAGAGAGAGAGAAGGAACTAAGATTAAATGATTACAACTGGAGAGAGAGAGAAGGAACTAAGATTAAATGATTACAACTGGAGAGAGAGAGAAGGAACTAAGATTAAATGATTACAACTGGAGAGAGAGAGAAGGAACTAAGATTAAATGATTACAACTGGAGAGAGAGAGAGAGAAGGAACTAAGATTAAATGATTACAACTGGAGAGAGAGAGAGAAGGAACTAAGATTAAATGATTACAACTGGAGAGAGAGAGAAGGAACTAAGATTAAATGATTACAACTGGAGAGAGAGAGAGAGAAGGAACTAAGATTAAATGATTACAACTGGAGAGAGAGAGAGAGAAGGAACTAAGATTAAATGATTACAACTGGAGAGAGAGAGAAGGAACTAAGATTAAATGATTACAACTGGAGAGAGAGAGAGAGAGAAGGAACTAAGATTAAATGATTACAACTGGAGAGAGAGAGAGAGAAGGAACTAAGATTAAATGATTACAACTGGAGAGAGAGAGAGAAGGAACTAAGATTAAATGATTACAACTGGAGAGAGAGAGAAGGAACTAAGATTAAATGATTACAACTGGAGAGAGAGAGAAGGAACTAAGATTAAATGATTACAACTGGAGAGAGAGAGAAGGAACTAAGATTAAATGATTACAACTGGAGAGAGAGAAGGAACTAAGATTAAATGATTACAACTGGAGAGAGAGAGAGAAGGAACTAAGATTAAATGATTACAACTGGAGAGAGGCAGATAGAGCAGCCCAGGCTGTGTATGCTGGCAAGATGTTGGAAATGGCCGAAAGGAACGACGAGCTTTGATTGATTTGACTTAAAGACAACATCAGGCATAATGGTCACTCACCGTTTTATCAGTCATTGGACAAGGATCTAAGAAGACACGTCACTGTTTACACAATGAATAGATGACCAAACACAGTTCATATTCTCACCTGCTCCACGTGAACATGGCTGTATTTTACGCCTGCGTCCTCGTATGTCTACCTTCATGTCCAACTCATCACTGCTGATGCTTCCACCATCCCCCTGCAATAGTGACACACATACCATTTACTTGAAATATGTGCCCTAGACAACACACAAGCAAGTCAGGCAAATGGATTTAATCATCAACCTAGCATTAAAAAACCACATGTCAAAAGTAAACTTCCTAATCTTCTTCTATTCCTCTGGGAAAGTATTATTAACTTTTTTATTCTTGTATCATATCTGAAGTATGGTTTATAGCACTTTCTTTCAAACTCAGAAGGCCACTACACTCTTAGGAGGCTTTTGGTCTGCATGATTAGCTGAGTGTGCAAAGTCATGAGATGGAGTTTTCTAGCCTTCCACTCTAGTGGGTTAGAAGGCCATATTATTAGTTGACTGCTACAGCATGCTCTTAATGTGGCATTATACATACTCTTGTCTTTGTCACACAGTGAGTCATCTGGGAAACCACTCAGGTCACCAGAAGTAACAGCTGTTCAGAAACTAATGCTCTACAATTTTATGTCAGAAACTATTCACAATTTATTAAATTTGAGCACAGTATAACTGAATCTTTCCTTTCCACGTGCTATTTTCCAACATAACCTCTGTCCACTTCTACAGCCTTGAGCCAATGCAAAAGCAAGAGCATCCCTGCCTTATCTGTACCAGCCTGTTTTCTTGTTCAAGTATTAATGTTCCTTTGACACCTGTGGTTGGATATAAGGCTTCAAGGAACCCATCTTGAATTTACCTTTGAATATTAAAGATCATAGAAAATTGTAATTTGCACATTCATTGCTGACTAAAAGCTATAGAGCCATTCATTGACTTGTGATGCAATGACCATCACAAATAATGGTGGTGCGCTGCAACATATCTGCACTGGTGGCTGTGGAAGGACGTCAAGATAATGGAAATCATGCAACTTCGTCTCTCCACTTCCTCAAGCTTAACTTTCTCAACCCAATGGTGCTCCTATCAGCTGCACATCCATACACAGTGCACAAATGTTTGTGAATGTTCACTTTCTCCACCACCAAGAATTCAATTACAGCTTGCTGTTCACAACATGTGTTATACACGGACACCATTTTAACAAACTACTACAGCATCACTATCTGTTGGAAAATTGCGCAATTACACAAAGGCAACATTGGTGTTACAATATGTATTTTCATTTCGCTACCTTTTTTCTGGGATGAGAAAAAAATATGTAATATTTCTGAGCTACCCTCATAATAAAACGAGAAAAGATTTCAAACCAAAATGGATGGAGAAATTAGAACATACACTGTACATTAGAAGTATAGCAAGAACAAGAATTAACATTGAAATGTAAGAGTGAGACAAGACATAGAATGATTATTAATCGGGAACCACAGAAGTTTAAAAGAAATGATATGTAACAACAGTCCAATAGCAGACACTGCAATCATCAAAAACGAGACTTGATTCTACTAGGTCTTTGCTTCTTTAAAGTGATATGACCCGTACCCCTTACTCGCAACTTTGTATTCACTACCAGTAGGTCAGGTATCCATTTACAACTGAGTAGATTGCAACATGTGTTGAGTAAACCAGGTACCTTTGCAGTGAATAGCAAAAGCTATAGCCACTCTAATGTTGTTCATCCAATTTGAAGTGTCCACATATATTCATTAAGACTGTTTTCCAAGTCATTGGTACTAATTTGTTTTCTCTTGACGGGTCTATGACAGTATGTATCCACTGACCCTGACATGAGATGGGGTCTTGGAGAGTATGTGTAATATTTTTCAAAGTTATATGGATACAGCGGGATTAAGATCAGTTTGCATTACGGTGGAAATTGTCTTTAAACAATTGGAGAATTTGAAAGTGGATAAATGTCCAGGTCAAGATGGTATTCATACAAAGTTTAAGTTTGAAATTAGATACCTGTTAGCAAAACCATTAGCTAATTATATTCTCAAACACTTGCAAAGGTGATTGTTCCAGGGAATTGGAAAGATACAGAAGCAATCCCCTTATTTAAAAAAATAGATTCAGCAAATTACAGGCCTGTGAGTTTAAAGAGCATGTCTACAAAATTTATTTTGGACGTCAATAATCAAAGAAAACATTGTAATGGATGTAGATAAATTTAATCTAATCAGAAATAGTCAGCACAGGTTTTCTAAAGGGAGATTCTGCTTAACATGTCTATTAGAATTCATGGAGCAGGTTACCAAAATGATAGATGGAGCAAGTGGATGTTATTTATCTAGATTTTGGAAAGGCCTTTGATAAAAAAAATTGCTTAGGAAGTTGAAAGCACATGGCATATGTGGTGAAATTGCAAAATGGAAAGAAAGGAGGCAGAGAGTGGACATAAAAAGGAGTTCTTGAAGTGGTGCGAGGTAAACAGTGGGGTGCTACAGAGCTAAATGTTGGTGTCAATTTTGTTCTCGATGTGTATAAATGATTTGGATAACGATTTCAGATCCATGAATGCAAAATTAGCAGGTGACACAAAACTCTGCAGAGATGTCTCATCTAAAGCAGAGGTGAATATACTGAGGTTGGGTTTAGATAAAATTCAAAAATGGTCTTAGCACTGGCAGATGAGAGTTTAATGTAAGTAAATGTACAATCATCCATATAGGTAGAACCAATATGGAATATACGAGGGGCGCTTTGAAAGTAATGTGGTATCAAGATGCTGAGCAGCGCAAGAGCTGCAGTGGTCAGCGACCCATAGCTGCCAAGACCCTTCTACACCTCCATGCAGTGATCCTGGATAACAGGCTGCATCAGGGCAGACTGGCTAAGGAGAAGGGATCGAAGAGGGAATGCTAACCCGCTACTCAAAAAATGCTTGCTGAAGTCGGATGTGTTGGACAGAAAGGTGCAAATATCGCAGCCAAGCTGTAAACTACGACACAACGCATTCTGTTCTCTGGACTACATTCTGCGACTTAAGCCCTTTCAGTGTTTGGTAGGGGGAGATTGAGAACGAATGAAGAAGAAGAGGAAGAAAGTAATGCCTTCTATTTTATTCCATGAAAACCATAACAGATAAAATTAGCACAACAACATCATTTAACAGAGCAATGTCTTGCCTTTATAAAAACTATTTTTGAGCATAGCCACAGCGATACATTTTCTCCAATGGCGAGCAGGAGCATACAAGCCACGCTCGTAAAAATCTGCACCAGTAGGTGTGGTAGGACAGTCCAGCCATGACTGACAATATGCTCAACGGTCTACCAGGAAACTGTCATCTTCATCCTCGTAATGGTTCAAGAGGTCATGACAAACTTGGAGGTGATGTTCTGTCTGTTCCTGTGCGAGCATTCGTGGGACTCACCTGGCGCAAACTTTGTGATATTCCAATGTTGCCACGACAAACTTGGAGGTGATGTTCTGTCTGTTCCTGTGCGAGCATCCGTGGGACTCACCTGGCGCTAACTTTGTGATATTCCAATGTTGCCACTATCATTTCCAATAGATTGAAGCCAATATCTGCAGACAGTTCCCTGGTTGTAATTCTCCAATATGTGTGGATAAGCTGATCGAGGTGTTCTTCGTTGCCTGGTGTGACAGCTGTGCATGGCTGTCCGGAATGTGGCTTGTCCTCCGTGTCACTTTCGCCACTGCTGAAACGCACAATCCTAAAGCCCACTGCGAACATCCACTATTTGGTCTCCGTAAATGTTCAGCAAGCGTCGATGAATGTTGATTGGTTTAACTTTTACTGCATGGAGGAATTCAATAACGCACCCCTGTTTAAACCTTCAGCACGCCAGGCGTATTTTGAAAAATTTTGACCTAATTAATTTTCTCAATTTCTCGCTTTGGTAGTCGTCTTAGAAATTTTTTAATTTTTAAGTTTGTTTGTCAATAAATATGATTTTATGGCGTATAGACACACAATAGAATAACGAACATGTGGGTGTTATTGTTGTTGTTGTGTGTTTGTTAGTTTTTGAGATTCAAAAAGATGAAATTGAAAATTTATGAAAATCTTGGGAAAAAATTTTGACTCGACCACTAGGCCTAGTCGCTTCGATAGAAAACCATGGAAACCACAAACAAACAAAATAAACAGATCTACTCGATAAAGATCTTTCCCAACAACCTACTTCCCCTTTCGCGAAAAGTCGACTTGCTCCAAACGGCGTATACAAAATTAAAACTGTTCAAAAGCCATTTGTAATCGAACATACGATACTTTAACCGGCAAAATATTGTGTATATATGGAGGGCGTATTCAGCAGTAAAAAATGGCTGTCGGGAGTGACTCCGTTCAAAAAAAAAAATTTTTTTTTTCCGTACACCGTTTTTGTAAGCCGAGTTGGTTAGAAGGGATCGGACATAGCGTGCTTAAGGTTAAAACTCACCCTGTGACAGAAGCCATTTTGCCACCTGTGGGGCGAAAACAAAATTTTTCAGATATTGGCAGGAAGGTTCAAACTATACTGCCAAATCCACTTCTGGCGTCATGGGACATCATAATAAAATAGGAAGCATTACTTTCAGAGCACCTCTTGTAAATACAGGATGGAAGAAAAAAATATAAGAAGATAGAAAAGGAAAATGACATAGAGGTTATTATAGATCACACAGGTAAGGATGAGTGAGCAAGTCCAGGTAGCAGTGAAACTGTATAAAGCATTAGTTAGACCTAGATTGGAGTACTGTGCTCAGGTGTGGAGTCCTTATTGTGGAGGGGATATAAATATGCTGGAAAGGATACAAAGAAGAGAGGCAAAACTGACAGTGGGATTCCAGAATGATAGTTATGAAGAAAGACAGATTTATAGGTTAATCAAGTAAAGGATAGATTAGACTATGGCAAGTTTTGTTCTCAAAATACAGCAGCTTACAAGAAAAAGAGGGTATAGCCACAAATTAATTAAAGAAAGGTTTAGATTAGATATAAAGAAATATTTATTTAGTCAGAGAATGGTGAATGCTTGGAATGTATTACCACAGTAAAAAGTGGGGGTAAGGTAAGTTAATGCATTCAAAAATAGATTGGGTGCATTTAGTTCTTTTTAGATCAAGTTGTGTAGAATACATTGGTTGTATACAGAATCTACAGAGTGTTCTAAGCTAGCATAAAGAAGTTAAGTATGTGGTGTCAGTATGTGTCACTCGACCATGATGAAAGATGAGTCTTTGCTAGTATGTATCACCTGACCTTCAGCATTATCCTCTGCATCCTTTATTATGATAAAACATACAGATGGTGTAATTTATCTGATTTTTATCATTTTGAATTGAATTACTATATTACCTCAGAATCATCAGAGCAAAGAGGTCCATGTACCGGGCAGTCTCCATCGTATGTCTTTTTGCATTCCACACAATCTGAACAAAATAATGAATTATTGAATGATTGCTTCTTGTTTTTCTCCTAGCATTTGTCCTGAATAGAACATTGTGTTGTAGTTTACAGTGAGACTGCCATATCCAGTTTCATCTAAGCATTTTTTTAAATGGGTTTGCCTCTTCACTCCCTACTCTCTTAGCCAGACTATACGAGTTCAGCCTGTTTCCAGGCCCATCACTTGGAAGCAAATTAGGATATTGGTCAGCTATGGTTCACTGACCCTGATGCAAGCAGCCAGCTATGGTTCACTGACCCTGATGCAAGCAGCCAGCTATGGTTCACTGGCCATGACGCAAACAGCCAGCTATGGTTCGCTGACCCTGATGCAAGCAGCCAGCTATGGTTCACTGGCCCTGATGCAAGCAGCCAGCTATGGTTCACTGGCCCTGATGCAAGCAGCCAGCTATGGTTCGCTGACCCTGATGCAAGCAGCCAGCTATGGTTCGCGACCCTGATATCAGCTGATCCTCTGCTGCATCTTTGGCTAGTGATTATGAGATGACCATTTGTTTGGGAATGCTGTATTTGTGCCTTCATATTGCAATACACATTCCTTTCAACCATGGTTATATCAGGCAGTTTACCATTTGAATGGATGGCAGTCAAACTGACATTAGTTAGGTAAGGGATATATGTATTTTATATTATAGTGCACATGACAGACATTTCACAATTTGTTTTTGTGGGACTACTCAATCGCATCTGGAAAAATAAAGGCGACAGGCGAGAGTGCGAAACGTATTGGGGAATCTCTCTTCTAAACCACATAGGCAAGATAATAGAAAGAAGATCAAGACTGATACTAGAACCCCAACTAGGAAATAATCAGTTTGGGTTCAGGAGAGGGAAGAGCAGCACAGAAGCAATATTTACATTGAGACAAATATGCAAATAGTCTATAGAATATGTTGGAAACAACATCCTCATATTCATAGATCAAGAAAAAGCGTTCAATAGAGTCAACAGAAGTAAATTATGGGAGATCCTGGCAGATTATGGACTGCAAGGCCATCTCCTTAGCAATATCAAGGCCATATATCACAACAGCCAGACTGCAGTAAGAGCAACAGAAGGTATGTCGGAGTGGTTCCCCACTGCAGATGACCAATGTTTGATACAATCCAATGAACAAAACCTACGTCATATTGACTCTCTCTACTTAAACTGTAAACATTACGACATGAATATCAACACATCAAAAACAGAGACAATGAATACAGTTATAAAACACACCACACTTGATATTCATGTGAATGAAACAAAAATAAAGCATGTACAAGAATTTTTCTATTTGGGAACTGTTTTTACTGCGGACAGCATATTCGATAGAGAGATGGAGATGAGAGTACGAACGCTGTCATCAGCCAGCTATCTCCACTACAAAGACTCCACAAGATTTCCATCCAATCAAAAAAGCAGATGATAAATAGTATCTTTCTCCCAACCCTGTGCTACCAGTTCCAGACATTTGCAATGAATAGGTCCCAGGAATGAAAGTTAGCCACCTGCGAAATGCAGTGCCTATGAAAGGTTACTAAAAACACCAGTAGAGACAGAATCACAAATTCAATTATTCGGAAGCAGGTTGGAACAAACCCCTGCCTACAGCATCGAGTAACAGAGAATGAATTGGTTTGGTCAAGAGCGAGAGGTAGACCATGAAAAAGGCGGATAGACAGCATAAACAAGACTTGCCATAAAAGGGGGAAAAATGTTATCTGGGCCACGAGAGAGGCGAAAGACAAATACAAGGGGCTTGTCGTAAGTCTTTACCCTGACCATGAGGAGTAGGAGGAGAAAGTGGAAATTTGGCACAGTGCTTATTCCTTCGCAATGTAGCCACCACCTGCATTTATATATTTCTGCCATCTCTGCGTGACCCTGAAAAGACCTTCAGAATAAGGTAACCCATTTTTCTAACTAAACCAGTTATCACAAGCTAGTATGACATCTTCGTCACTGTCAAAATAATTTCCTTTCAGCTGTTTTTTAAGTACTAGGGA
Source organism: Ariolimax columbianus (assembly GCA_036924085.1). Taxonomy (NCBI): domain Eukaryota; kingdom Metazoa; phylum Mollusca; class Gastropoda; order Stylommatophora; family Arionidae; genus Ariolimax; species Ariolimax columbianus. Next base: position 124,802,352 of record JAVGWX010000004.1, read on the forward strand.
AAAGACAAAATCTGGTTCTTAATGGTGAAGTCTCTTCAACTGTCACCATGGTCAGCAACACGTTTTTTGACCGACACATTTTGAGCAGTGCAGATTGAATGAGCTACATATGTGCCAAATTTCAACTTTCTCTTCCTACTCCTCCATAGTTACGGTAAAGACTTATGACAAGCCCCTTGTACATACCACAAAACTGGGCTACAGCTCGGTAGAAAGTGAGACGACAAAAGAAAGGACTACTTTTTTGGTTCCATTTATTGTCACGAGATAGTGGTCACTTCTGATTACTGGTCCTCTTTAGGCTCTGACATTTCCCACATACTTTAATCTTTCCTAACAATGACATAAATCAACAATGGATTTTTTATTCTTTGTTGGTTCACATCAAGCGTATGAGTATGTAAGGAAACTGCATTTGTAAAAAACCAGGTTTTGCATGTCTTCCATTGTCATTCAGAACATGTTCATCATATCTGCCAATATCTCCATCAAATCTAGAATGAACATTTCCACGCAGGCTCTGAAACCCTGTTCATGTTTAGAAAAGTAATTTTAAAATGTAAAAGTATTGTTTGTATCTTCTCCTTTCTTGTGTTTGGGTGAAAGGTACATTAGGTCATGAATTAAAATGAATTTACAAATCAGTATTCACATAGAAACATCATACAACTATATATGTTCTGAAACAATAGTTTGAAGAGCTTAAAAAACACCCAAATGAATTATATAACCAAAGAGTAAGTAGGGATAGATTGAAAGCAGAGGATATAGTTGCAAACTTCATTTTCTATGTGTTTCTGGTACGATATTAGAAATGTCAAAACTTTCAAAATGACATTGACACCATAGAACAAATAAACTTGACAGTTGTAGGATTTGAATAGATGTGATACTATAAAAGGCCGAATAGATGTGATACTATAAAAGGCCGAATAGATGTGATACTATAAAAGGCCAACAGAAAAGGGCATAATTAAGTCTAGATATAAATAATCATCTTAATTAACAAATCCAACTGGTAATGAAAGAACCTACAGGGGGAAATTTTGTCAACAGGATATGTAGAAGATAATTCCTTCTTGACTCTGTATACAGCATGTTCCTCATCATCACCCTTTGTTTCCTTCCATTTTCTCTCCAGGTGTCCCTAAATGGAAAAAAAACAGGTGTTTTAATACTTGCTGCTGCTACTACAGGCAGTGTACCTGTATGTACATAATTAAAAGAAAAATAATTCTGTAAATGTGAGATCATGATGCAGGATATTTGTGGTGCAACATGGCAAAGCTAGACTTGCAGAGAGTAGATGGACATGGAAGTGAAGACTCAATGTGTAGCATAGGCCTCTACTGTAGCTGGACCCGCTAAAAGTAAACTTTAAACCAAGCACTTGCAGCTATTCACTTGTACATTCCAAGGTGAAGCATAGGTTTCGTCGTCGTCTTCGTTCGTTATCAATCTCCCGCTACCAAACCCCGAAAGGGCTTAAGTGACAGAATGTAGTCAAGAGAACGCAATGCGTTGTCTCGTAGTTTAGACTGCGATATTTGCACCTTTCGGTCCAACACATCCGACTTCAGCAAGCATTTTTTGAGTACCGGGTTTGCATTCCCTCTTCGATCCCTTTTCCTTAGCCAGTCTGCCCCGCTGCAGCCTGTTATCCAGGATCACCGCGTGGAGGTGTAGAAGGGTCTTGGCAGCTTTGGTTCGCTGGCCCTGACGCTAGCAGTCAGCTATGAGTCGCTGACCACTGCAGCTCATGCGCTGTCCAGCATCTTGATCCCGCATAGGTTTCAACCGCAAGTGGTCCTTTTACAGAAGGTCTGTATCAGAGCTTTAGCTGTAGCTGAATACAATAACAAAGTTCTTTACATGATGAGATTGCTAGTCCCATTCGCAACCATCTTTAGTCGCTTTTCACGGCATGATTGAAAGGTTACAGTGGACCTATTCTTTGCACCCTGGATACCACTCGGCTGAGCAATGTTGTAGAGTCAGTAGAGATCAAAGTGGAGAGCAGATACCATGAAGGACATATTAACCAATAATCAAACACGGTTAACCTATATAAATTCATACCGCTTAAAGAGAATAGTGTTTCTATGAGATAACAGGATCATTCGTAGTATTGAGAAAAACAGCAGCAAAATCAGAACAGAAAAAAGAGCTCTAACTATAAAACACATAGAAACATACTCCCTAAACAATATCTGGACACAATTATATACAGATGGATCTGCAACAAATGCAAGAGAAAATGGAGGTGAAAGAATCCGCTAGTTTCTATAAAGAATGGTACAGAAAGAAAACACAAAATTAGAAGGAGACAGTTCTATACACTGCTGCAGAAGTCCCAATGACATAATAAAAACAGACAGACAAGTGGCGCTAGTCACAGATGCCCTGGGCCATATCAGTGGTTGCAATACTAAGTACCAGAAAATACAAACCCAAATGAACTAAAAGCAATAATCTATAAACTTCATTACTGGTTCAAAAGAGTTACAAATTAATGGCCATATCCTATTCAACACAAAATATTCATTTTTACAAAATGAACATCTACATTTTTCATTTGTCTCGACACTTGACATGTGCAGGAAATGTTCGTCTTGTAGATATTTTCATATAGTCATTGGAGCCAATGTGTGCTAAAATGCTTCATGTCTGCACGCCAACATCTTTAGGAAGACAAGTCAAAATCTATGTCTATGTCTGCTAGTTGTACCACATTATATGATCAAGTTGTTACACCTAAATTAATCTGTGTCATGTTGTTGGACAGCAGTAATCTTAGGACAAAATTCTTAGACCTCAAGTAATCTATATCAAGTTGGTGGACAACAGTAGTCCCAGTAAGTTCTTATACCTCTAATCTATGGCAGGTTGGTGGACAACAGTAGTCCCAGTAAGTTCTTATACCTCTAATCTATATCAGGTTGGTGGACAACAGTAGTCCCAGTAAGTACTTATACCTCTAATCTATATCAGGTTGGTGGATAACAGTAGTCCCAGTAAGTTCTTATACCTCTAATCTATGTCAGGTTGGTGGACAACAGTAGTCCCAGTAAGTTCTTATACCTCTAATCTATATCAGGTTGGTGGACAACAGTAGTCCCAGTAAGTTCTTATACCTCTAATCTATGGCAGGTTGCCGAGACCAATTCTTCAGACTGAATAAGAAAATGAAACTTAATTACATAGAAAATTGAATTACGGTAGCTGAATGCTGCATTGTATGAATACATGTAAATTCTGCCTCTAGACAACCAGAAGGTATACACTAGTCACTGTTTACACTTTGTAGATGTAGAGGAACATGTGTCTCCCTTTTACCCAAATGGCAGTGTAGTAGAAGTCAGACAAACCTGCGGATACACGGGTGAGCTTGGAATAACCCAGGACTAAGAGTCAAACTTGATAGCAACGTCTGTTGAAATTGGACATAACAGGCTGCAGGAGGGCAGACAGGCTAAGGAGAAGGGATCGAAGAGGGAATGCTAACCCGGTCCTCAAAAAATGCTTGCTGAAGTCGGATGTGTTGGACTGAAAGGTGCAAAATATCGCAGTCAAGCTGTAAACTTCGACACAACGCATTCCGTTCTCTGGACTACATTCTGCTACTTAAGCCCTTTCGGTGTTTGGTATTGGGAAATTGAGAATGAACGAAGCCAAGCCAAACAGTGCAATTTAATTTCTACTATATGAGGATGCCACAAATAAGAGAAAACTGTTTAGTACTCATCCTATGAGTCCCACCATGTGACAAGAGTGCTCCCCCCACCCCTCAATGGGGTATACCCAATGACCCTGTTTTCTACATATTAAAGTTGATGTCTGAAAGCACTAGATGCAAACAAAATCTAAATCACAAACCTGACTCTTCTCTCCTGTATGTTTTCTCTTGTGTGTTCTTAAACTGCTTCCTTGAGAAAACCCAGCACCACAAACATTGCACTTGTAAGGTTTGTCTCCAATGTGAACTCTCTTGTGTTTTTTCATGTCATTAACCTGAGCAAAACCTAGCCCACAAACATCACACTTGTAAGACTTTTCTCCTGCATGAGTTATCATGTGCAGCTTTAGATGGTCTATGTGAGAAAAAGTTACACCACATGTATTACACCTGTAAGGCTTCTCTCCTGTATGACTTTTTGCGTGTGCCTTCAGTGCATCAAGTGTTGCAGCCCCCACACCACAAACATCACATTTGTAGGGGGTCTGCTCCTCATGACTTTTTCTATGTTTAATAAGGCTGCCAATGTCATGAAACTCTAAACCACAAACAGGGCAGTTGTATGACTTCTCTCCTGCATGAATTATCATGTGTATTTTGAGTTGGCCTATGTGAGAAAAGGTTTCATCGCAAGCATCACACTTGTAAGGTCTATCTTCTATTTGAAATCTCTTCTGTTTATTTATATGCGAGTGGTCATTACAAACTTCTGTGTCAGCATCAGCTTTTGGAGTGTTTTTCTCAGACAAACCAAGCTCACTGTTCTGCTGTTGATTGACAACTTTAGTTTCTAAAGTCATATCAGGATGTTGAGTATCATTATTTTCTGGCATACCACTGCCCAAGCTGCCAGACGTGTTGATTTCGTAGTCCATATCTTCAGTGGTGTCTGAATCTGCATCGTACACCTGAACCAAATACAAACATAAAAGTGTTACCATGACAGAAATTGTATTAATTGCAACATATGTTGAGTGTAAACAGTAGCTAAATTAAGATAAATATTAAGAAACACATTCCATACTCTAAGGACACAGATAATTATTTCACAAACATTTACCTTTTTTTTTAAATAATTAAATATTGTACATTTTAAAACATAAATGACAAGTTACAATCTTTAGAAAAATGGATAACACTTTCAGAAAAATATAATTGTCATTTGTGATATATAATAGTTATTTTTAAAATGTGAAACATAGAATATTATTTTTCAGAAAAGAGTTTTTCAAAACATATTTTCCGCCAGCACATATTTCATGTGTGACTGGTCTTTTTTACAACCATAACGCGTCTGAGTGAAATGTCAAATGATGTCCCTTCCATGGGACAGAAATCAATTTACATCCACACATCCTAATTAGAACAGTAGAATGAATCAGTCTGTGGTTCTCTGAAATGGGTTTGTCCTCAAGATAACACTTGGAGGTCTCCAATATTTGATGTCATTCTATACTCTTGCTGTAAAAGACTCTCCGGTAACAACATTTGAAAAAAATAGATGGTTAGAGGAAGTCAAATATCTAATAACAACAGAGTAAAATCCCTATCCCTTCCGAGTTTGCAAGTTTTACTGAATGAAGTAGCTATCAAAGTCAATACAGTGATATTTATCAAGGTTATCAGTTGCATTATTGATGACTATATTATGATTATAGCTTATGCCATCCTGCAATGGCTCATTTACATTTCCAGTGTAGAATCTAAATTGCAACATGTAGCCAATCTTGGCTTTCATAACACGCCAGACAGGTTGAATTGCCATGAAATGATGAATGTATATCTTGAAAAGAAGCCTGCCATTGAAAATAATAATGGCTCTAACTCGTACATGTCCGTAAACACAAGAGCTAGTAGCTTCTAGGTCTAGACCACAGACTGGACTGATAGATTCCGTACAAATATCAATATTTGTTATTTCACTTTTTATTCATGAATGAGCAATCACGGAGACCGTATAATTTGTTTATTTTTTTTTTAATGTTGAATACCAGTCCATCTACACAGGTTTCTAGCCGCGTTAAAGTATTGTATGTTTGATTACAAATGGATTTTAAACGCTTTATCTTCTTATTACGTGGATTGGAGACAGGCAATTTTTTTCTAAAGGCGAAGTAAGTTGTAAAAAATCTTTATGAGGTAGATCTGTTCATTTAGATGTAATAAATACATTTGAATTGTAAACTAACAGCTGTACATATATTATAAACACAGTATCGATATTTTGTGATTTCAATGGATTTATAGAGGATTGATGTTCCCTGCTCAGCGAGTTATAAATGTTTGTGCTTTGTTTTTATAAATTTTCACCATCTTCTTGTATCTCAGAAACTAACAAACACAATAACAAGTTCTTTATTCATTTATGTCTCTACGCACAACAAAATCATTTTTTCTCACAAACAAACAGAAAGGTTGTAGGCTCTCAAAGTCAACAACCATAGTAAAATATGAAGTTTTGAAAAATTATGAAAAATTATTGCCGCGCTGTAAAGGCTAAAAACATAGACATTTCTTTTCATGCTAAATTTTTTCACATTGTATCGGTTTTTAAAAAGTGGTTCTCAAAGGGCACTTCTGTGCAGGCTAGAATGTAAAGGGTTAATAAATCTTCACATTGATCTGATTTGCAGTAACAGGGTTAAATAGCTCCATAGTTTATTAAAATTTACAAAATATCTCGAAAACTTCTCATACAAGCTAGTTGAATGTTTATTAGGTAAATCATTATGTGCCAGCCCCAACCAGAGTAAATTTCTGTATAATGGTTACAATTGACTGGCGGACTAATCCACTCGGTCTATCAGTACTACATACAAATGTAAATATTAACTGCAAGTGTTTTGTCACCAAATATTAAATACAAACATTTTTTTTTAAAGTTCATTCCATGTAATCGGAAATGCACATTTGATGAGGCCACATAGTACAATCTGTTAAGATGAGTTTTACCTTTTAGGTACATTCCTTACAATAACAAATTTAAAGCATATTAAATACATTATTAACTCTTTTTATTTCTGTCTGGTAGGGTGAGAGTTGCACAAAACACCAGTTATAGTCTGTTTCTGTCACTTTTGGTACCACAATACCAAAGTTTCACCACTTAGTTTACAGCAAACGACCACAAATTTAGACTGACCTAAGGATGGTCGACTATGTGGCGCATGCACAGCTTCCATTTAAATTTTTTAAATCAGAGAGTGGTGAATGCTTGGAATGTATTACCGCAAAAAATAGTGGAGGCAGAGTCAATTAACGCATTCAAGAATAAGATTGGACCGGCATAGATTTTAGACCAAGGAAATGTACCAACAACAACAACAACAAAATAGACTCTTCTAAACCAGTATAAAGACATTTAAGTAAAGTTATTTCCATTTGGTCCATTTTTACAAATGTGGTGAAATTTTCAATTTTGATAATATCATCCATAGGTCACGCAATCTGATTTATACGTGGATATTGAAATGCAGAGTTGCTGCATTTGCCATCGACTGTAAGACACAGATCGACAACATTAGCCCGGTCTAGAAAGAGTTTAAAAGGAACTATATTATAACTGTAAATTATACTAACTACTCATTGAAACAATATTCCCAGAGTGGGTCCCAGGGCTTCTTACTCGGGAGAAAATAATATGCTCACTGCATCTTCATGAATGTCGCAAAGTGCGACTAATGTGAGATGTGAATGAGGCTAGCAACTGTATCTTGTAAAACAACTTTCTAAAGAAATTACCACTGGAAGAGCACACACAAAGTGCTTTTGTGCAGGCTTACTGAAGAACAACTATAGTGGTGGCCCCATACTCCAGTTGGAGTTAAAAAAAAGGGGACAAGAGAAGAATTCACACATAAAAGTCTGCTGAAGAATATGTATTTTCTTCTTCTTTGCATTTAGGATCTTTGGTAATGCTATATCTGCAGGCCAGTTGCCACGATGAAGTCTGTAGTCTTCACCAGGTCAGAGCGACTGCCCCACTTTTTTCTCAGCTCAGCACTCTCTTGCCAGGTCTGGTATCTCATTTCCCTATAGAGTGGGCATTCATTGTTGTGTAAGATCTTTAGTCAGTATAGATGTTCTAGTAGTTTGCAGTGACCAGTTCTCAAGCGAAATAAGGTAGTTTGTTGGTTTCTTTTGAGTTGGTGAATTTGGACAGGTATACTGCTTGTGTTCATGTCTTCTCTCCATTTGTATAAGCACTTCTGCGTTCGTTCTCAATCTCCTGCTACTAAGCCCTGAACAGGGTTTTTGCAAAAATCAGGATGTAGTCTGGAGAACATAATGCGTTGTGTTGCTAGTTTACAGATTGACTGCGATATTTGCACCTTTCGGTCCGCCACATCCATTTTCGGTAGGGTATAATCACTGATTTCTCATGATGTTCTTGAGCTCTCTGCATGGTACTCGATGAGTAAATTGTGCCTTTTTTGCTAGAGCACCATCTATCTCGTTCCCTGTGATTGGGAAAAAAACATGAAAAAAAACTAGTAACAGTTCATTAAGGTTGAGCTTAATCAAAATTTAAAAATGGGTATGGTCAGATACCGCACCGAGACGAGAACACAAACAAAACCTACGTTCTGACCAATAGGCCTTCATCAGGGACAACAACACTGAACTAACAAATCAACATATAAGAAAAAAAGGGTCAACTCATCTGTTTCAGGTAGGAGACGCTTTCTGTCTAAGCGACCGGTTATGCCAAGTACTCGATAGAAACTGAAATGGGAGCGGTCAAACAAAAAGTGGCGGAATATGCCTGATAAGCCAAGCGTGGCCAAATAGTGGTCCAGATAGGAGAACAATGAGAAGGCTATATAAGCCGGGAGGGCGTGATATTGATATAAGAGAGGGGGGAAGAGAACTGATGGAAGAGTGGGGGGTGGGGGGGGGGGGGGAAGGAAGACAAATAGATGGGAACCAGTGTGAGGGTTTAAGAAAAAGTATGGAAGATATTAATACCATGTGGTTGGAGACAGCCCATACTCGAGATAAGTCTGTTCTCAAGGGCGAATCCATGACGATCGTCAGAGAAGCACGAAACTAGACCAGTGACACTGACGTCAGCCATACCCCGGTGCTCAGGACCATTGAAGTGGCTGGCAATTGCGGATGTCGTTGAGGTGTTGGCGGAAATGCTCCCGTAGTTCCATACCAGTTTCCCCAATGTAAGTCATACCACACTGGCGGCAGATGATGGAATAGATGAGGTTTCGAGATTTGCATGTGAACCCCTCTTTGATGAAGAATTCAGCCTTAGGAAAGGTAATGGAGCGAGAAAGGATGACATGAGGGCAGGTAACACAGCCACGCGAATTGTTGCACGGCCTGGTGCCTGGGAGGCTATGAGGGCTGGTGTGTAGGCGACTACTGACCAGCAAGTCCCTCAGGTTCCTGTCACATTTGTAGGCGACAAGGGGAGGATCGGGAAAAACTTTGCGAGTGGCAGGATCAGAGTGAAGGATAGGGAGATGGCGGAATAGGATATCCCGGACAGAGACACTGTGAGGGTGATAGGTGAGGACGAGTTTCACACGGTCAGAGGGAGGACGGCGGGTGGGAGTGAGGGAGTCTTGGCGGGAGATAAGAAGAACCCGCTGAAGGGCGGAGGAGAGAGTGGTCTCAGGGTAGAGTCGCTTGCGGAAGAAGTCAAGCATCCCGTGGGCCCTGAGAAGGAAGTCGTCGTCATCCTGACATAGGCGTCGGAGGCGGAGGAGTTGGGAGAAAGGAAGCGAATTGCGACAGGATAGGGGATGGGAGGAAGTGTAGAGGAGGTAGTTTTTGGCGTCAGTGGGTTTGTAGTAGACAGTGGTGGAGAGGCCTGAAGGGCAGATAGAGACAGTGATGTCCAGAAAGTGGACAGACGTGAGGGAAATGTATTCCCTGTGATTCCACAGTGGGAGGGTATCCGTTGGAGTGCTATTGTTGAGAATCTCTGGAGTTTGTATAGGTCAGTTCTGATTTCTGAAAGCGGTTCATTGTTTATTTTCTGTATTGCCTCTATTAGATATTTGCAACTATTTTTGTTGGTAGTTGCTTTTCTGTCTCAAAGTATTCTCAGTGCTCGCAGGAGGACCATAGATTCTGCTCTGATGTTTAAGGATGACGTCCTGATTTGGAAAGCCTCTTTTGTTATATTTCCTTTTGTATCTTATGACTATGGTATGGAGATAAACGCTGGAAAGACAAAATTAATGACCAACAACGCTACGGGCTTCAACAACAGGATAAAAGCTAACGGTCAGGAACTCGAAGTGGTTGACCGTCTTAAATATCTTGGGTCAATTGTCAGTGTTGAAGGATCAAAATGTGAAGTGTTGACCAGAATAGCACAGACAATAGCGGCGCTTGCACGGCTTAACAAAATCTGGCAAGATAAACGGTTAGAACTAAACACGAAAATCAGATTAATGCGTACACTGGTCCTGTCAATATTCCTCTATGCGTGTGAGACATCAACAGTTATAGCTGACCTTCAACGAAAAATACAGGCCTTGGAGATGAGATGTTTCCGAAAACTTTTAAACGTCACGTACAAAGATTGAGTTACAAACGAGGAAATACGAGATAGAATTACAACAGCAATAGGGCCTTTCGAAGATCTCTTGGCAACTGTCAAAAGAAGGAAACTCACTTGGTACGGTCACATATCGAGATCAAGTGGTCTTGCAAACACAATCCTCCACGGGAAGGTGCATGGCAGACGAAGAAGAGGCCGGCCCAAAAAGAGATGGGAGGACAACATAAAAGAATGGACCAGTCTCCGACCAGAAGAGTCACAGGCAGCGGCATCTGACAGAGAGGGATGGCGTGGAGTTGTGAGGATGTCTTCATGTGTGCCCCAACGATCTCACCGGTTACGGGATGACCTGACCTGATCTTATGAATATTCCTCCTCCCCCTCTGCACACATCCCTTGGCATTATATTTCTCCTCAATCATACTTGCGTCAATATTTTCAGCTTATGGACAGTGTATTTGTTTTCTCTTGTGATTACTGGGATCTCTGTACTTATTGTGATGTTTATGTTGTCGCTTGGGGAGGAAGATAACGTCTGGTCAGGCAAAATATACTGGTCAGACATGTTAGTCAGGGTCAAGTAAAACATACTGGCCAAGATCCTCACCTCGGATTCCTAATAGCCCTCTCTAGAAAGGGGCTGTTTTCATGGCAGCATGGTTAACGAGGTGAGGGATCGACACGCAGATGAAGCCAAGCATAGCACAACTGCCTGGAGGACCCAGGTCCGCCTTCCTTGAGATGTGAGGAAAGCTAGTTCAACCCACCACTTAACGTCCTTTTCAGGGCCGCACAAAAGAGTAACCTACTCATTGTGGGCATTCGCAAACAACAATATGTTGTAGCTTGATTCTTCATAATTGATAAGCACTTCTATGTCTGCAGACTGGCTGGGTATTAGGTCCTCATATTTTTGGTGTAGGTGGTTAGATATATGGATTAAGCTGGTTCTATTAAGGCTTATTTTTTACTGGATGTTACAGTTTGACATATATGAGATAGTCAGGTATGCGTAGCATCTTTTCGCTATGTATCAGCACTCCCTCCTTTCGTCTAGTATTTAGGGGTCATATTTGTATACACTTCCATTGTCTGGATTGGTGTGGTCTTCAAAACTTCCATTATTATACCTTAAGCCTAAGTTTTGTATTTTTTGTAGGTGTTACGTATTTGTTTCTGATGCTGTGGCCCAGGTTGTCATGCCATATTCGAGTGCTGGCCTGACTGTGCTAGTATAAAAATGTATTGAATAAATAAACATAGAATACAAGATGACAAACAATATCATGCCTTACCGTCTCATCTGGAACAAAAGTAAGAGCTACTTGAATTGAAAATTAAATTAAAGAAACTGAAAACATGACAGCCTGACAATCTCCATTATTTACAAATCGCGTGTTGAAACAATGCATAGTCCATACAGGTGTTAACGATGCATATATTTATCAAGCCAATCAAATTAGCATGTGGGGGACGGCGTGGCCTAGTGGATTAGTGGCACGGCTCACAATCCGAAGGTGCTGGGTTCGATCCCCATCACAGCACCGACCGTTACCCCGGGAAAGCAAACCCTTAGAAAATGCAGGAGGAAGCAGACCCTTACATAAAATGCATGCTGAAGTCGGATGCATTGGGCCGATAGGCGCAAAATAAAAACCACAGTGCAACGCACACCGCCTTGGGGATTAGAGAAATAAGGCGAACGCAAAAAAAAAAAAAAAAAAAAAAAAAAAAAAAAAAAAAAAAAAAAAAAAAAAAAAATTAGCATGTAGCAATTCCCTATACCTTTGAATATTAATGAAAATATGCACATTAGAATAGACATCCCAGCATGTTTGGTTACCAAATTGACATTTTGTTGCTGTATGTACGTAACATTGTTAAGATCTCAAAAATCAGGATGAGCAAACCAATCCGACTAAACTAATTTATCACTTACTGAAAATGAAGTGATGCCATTTCACTGCACAATTTTAATGTCAAAACAAAAAGCATCTAACCACGAAAAATCACAAGAACAAATTGTGCTACAATCATCATCTGCATAACACTTCTTCAATACAAAAACAAAAATGGTGATTTAACTTTGCTTAATCTGATTTTGTCATGGAAGTTGAAACTAAAGGGAGATAAGGAGCAGTCTTTATATAGACATTATTGACATGTCTGAGAAGGATCTCCTAAACTTTATCGACTTTGTCAAATGACTTCCATCCCTCTATCAAGTTCACGTCTTACATTGCCCTCAAGTCTGTCCACTTTCTGGACATCACTGTCTCCTACAAACCCACAGCTACCTCCTCTACACTTCCTATCTTCAATCCTGTCGCGATTCGCTTCCTTTCTCTCAACTCCTCCGCCTCTGTCAGGATGACGACGACTTCCTTCTCAGGGCCCACGAGATGCTTGACTTCTTCAGCAAGCAACTCTACCCTGAGACCACTCTCTCCTCCGCCCTCCAGCGGGTTCTCCCTATCTCCCGCCATGACTTCCCCACTCTCACTCACCATCCTCCCTCTGACCGTGTGAAAATTGTTCTTACTTATCACCCTCATTGCGCCTCTGTCCGGGATATCTTATTCCCCCATCTCCGTGTCCTTCACTCTGATCCTGCCACTCGTATAGTTTTTCCTGATCCTCCCCCTGTCGCCTACAAACGAGACAGAAACCCGAGGGACTTGCTGGTCAGTAGTCGCCTACATACCAGCAATCATAACCTTCCAGGCACCAGGCCGTGCAAAAATGCATGTGGCTGTGTTACCTGCCCTTATGTCATCCTTTCTCACTCCATAACCTTTCCCAAAGCAGAATTCTTCTCAAAGAGGGATTCACATGTAATTCCCGTAACCTCATCTATTCTATCATCTGCCGCCAGTGTGGTATGACATACATTGGGGAAACTGGTATGGAACTGTGTAAGCGTTTACGCCAACACCTCAATGATATCCGTAACCGCACTGGTTCCCCAATTGCCAGCCACTTCAGTGGTCCTGGGCACCGGGGTAAGGCTGACGTTTGTGTCACTGGTCTAGTTTCTTGCTTCTCTGACGATTTTTGATTCGCCCTTGAGAATAGGGTTATCTCCAGCATGGGTTGCCTCCAACCGCATGGCATTAATATCTTCCATATCCTTTCTTAAAATCTCATACCGGCCCCCATATATTTGTCTTTATATTTATCTCACCCCCTAGTGGCTTATATCACCTTCTTTTTGTTCTCCCACTTGGATCACTATTTGGCCACCATTGGCTTATCCAGCACACTCCCCATCACTTCTTACGCTCTCCTGGCCACCTTATTTGACCGCTCCCCTTCATTTTCAGTCAAGCATCCAACCCAACCAGTCGCTTAGACAGACTGGGTCTACTATCAGATAAGTAGACCATTTTTTTCCTTATATGTTGATTTGTTAGTTCAGTATTGTTGTTATTTGTTGTCCCTGATGAAGGCCTATTGGTCGTAACGTAGGTTTTGTTTGTGTTCTTGGCTTTTCTTAAAGATTTAAATGTTGTTTGGGTGATAATGCAAAGAAGGCGCTCTACCGGCTGCGGGTCTACATTGCTCTAATTTGCCTGGAATTCACACTAGTTGATGACTTACACTTGTCGTCGTTTTCCATTTGGACTGGTTAATTCGAACATTTTTTGTTTTCTTCCTTCAAATTATCCTGACCTGGATATCGTCTATAAGATGTAGCATTTCACTTAAACCTGTGTCGTATTTTCACGGTCTAGCTACCACGGCTGAACTTTATGAGATTGGCACCCTTCGCTGTAGACTGCTCCAGTTTTGGTGTGACTGAAATTTAGACATGACTACAATGGACTAGAACACGGCCCAAGAGAGATGTCCATACTACCTCTACCGCTTCCCTATAACTAAGCAGGGCAAGGATTATGTGATGGACTTGCTCAATCAAAATCATAAGATAATGTGATGGACTTGCTCAATCAAAATCATAAGATAATGTGATGGACTTGCTCAATCAAAATCATAAGATAATGTGATGTACTTGCTCAATCAAAATCATAAGATAATTTGATGGACTTGCTCAATCAAAATCATAAAATAATGTGATGGACTTGCTCAATCAAAATCATAAGATAATTTGATGGACTTGCTCAATCAAAATCATAAAATAATGTGATGGACTTGCTCAATCAAAATCATAAGATAATGTGATGGACTTGCTCAATCAAAATCATAAGATAATGTGATGGACTTGCTCAATCAAAATCATAAGATAATGTGATGGACTTGCTCGTTCAAAATCATAAGCATTGCAGCGATATCTTTCTGCTAAACAAAGCGATTGGTGCGAAAAAATTCGCCCACATGAGCTTGCTGATGTGCATTCACAGCTGTGATCGGTTGTCCACTGCAAGCCTTGTCATGCAGGTTCGTGGCTGGGTTGTCCCCTTTTACAGCCTGTGCCCACCTCCGGACAGTATTGGCATCCACACAGGCATCACAAATACGCCAGCCATTCTCTGATGCATGTAGATGGGCACACAGCCTTCAGCAATTCAATCACAGCACAATGCTTTAACCTTTACCACTCTACATACAAAATTCAGGCAATTTCCACTGCCGCTGCATTATTTTTCATGATGTCACGTCATTTAACTATTGTTGCTACTTGCAGAGCCTTGAACATTTTTGACTGTCTATTGATATGATTTGTTTGTTAGTAGAGAAAGAAATGAATAAAGAATCTGTTGGTGTTATTGTTTTTATTGTGCGTGTTAGTTTCTGAGATTTAAAAAAAATTAAGGTGTAAAAACGGCACACTTTCGGAGATGCAGTGACTCTCCCACTTCTAATATACACTAGTTTAAAATTTCTTTTTAAATAATCACTGACAACAGATTATCGATGTTTGCCGCAATGTCTATTACTTCAACTATAAACGTAAATATTGTTTCTAAATAAACAATCTAATTAGATCTACCTCAGAAAACTCTGTTGCAGGAACTCGACTCATCTATTCTAAAAAAATCGGTTAATCTTCAAATCCAAGCGAAAATCAGAAGAAATCATTTTAACACCTAAAACTAATTATACGATCGCCATTGCTGGTAACAAATCATACATTACGGAAGCAGGAACTCTCTACATTTAAAGAACAGTATTATTCAGACTATTACTACGAAGCCGTTCGTTTTTTTAAGTTTGATTAGAACGGCAACGTAAGTCGGCCAGACTCGTCATGTGCGTGGTAAAGATATACTGTATTTCCATGTAGGCCACCATTTTACTGTCTGCTGTGGTCACGCGTCAAGTTCCAGGCGCATGCCATTAAATGCCCCTATAGCCACTTTATTAGAGCTAATTTGTTTACATAAGTGTCACTGTGCTCTGAGCACTGTTGTCATAGTTATGGTACTTGAGTTTGACCTTTTCAAATCGCCCTCGTTAGAATTAGTGCTACTCTTAGTACTACTATTCTTTGGTAATAAATACAATTTCTAACTGACAGATCTTATATGTGTACCAGTTTGGTGTGTGCTGGTTCCCTGTCATGCTTGATGTCTGCACTGCCTTCCTTCCCATAAGCTATAAAGGACTCATTTGTCGCTTCCTCTGATCTAATGTGAAAGATAAAAACAAACCAGGTTACAAAACATCCTCCTCCCCTGCATTTTTTATTTTTAAAATTACCATTTAAACATGCATAAATGTTTAAAACGTACATTCAGTGCTTAAGTTAATAATAATAATGTCCTGTAGGCGTCAAAGGCCTGTTGCGTCGATTGACCACCGCCATATCCAACTCCTGAGGCTATGTCCATGTGTTGCGTGTCGACCGAAATCCCTACAGACTTCCCAGGAGGAGCCGTGTACTCCGCAGCCTTGGGATGAGGGCAGCGAGGAGTGTGTTAAACCAATGTTTGTATCAAACTTTCCATGTCAAACTGCTGTCAGCTTATTCACTATGCTGCATCTTCAAACCTTAACCTTACTTATATATGTACGACTGTTTATAAAAATGATCTACCAAACACTACATGGTGACATACTGTTAATGAACATATCTAGACATGTACTAAATTAACAGGTCTGTCAGTCTAGTACAGGTCTGATATGTTAGCCTATTACAGGTCTAGATACGTGTCTAGATACAAGAGGATTGTCATAAGTCTTTACCCTGACTATGAAGGAGCAGGAGGAGAAAGCTGAAATTTGGCACATGTGTAGCTCATTCAATTTGTACTGGACTTGAGAAGTATGAATTTCCCTCCTCTACGGATTTAACCAGTATGGTGCATAGCGCAACACAACTCATTGACCGTATCTGCCACTCTAAGGGTTTGTCAGAACAATGGAGAAATCAGAGGCCAGAACTGTGATAAAATCCATGGTGTTGCAGGGGAAAACACCTACAGAAATACACAGGGAGATGGAACCAGTGTTTGAGGAATTATGTCATTTGTATGCTTCTGTGAAAAACTTGTGTAGGCAGTTTAAGTGTGGCCGTTCCCATGTTGCTGATCTTCCAAGATCAGGAAGACCCATCCTCAGAGTGCAGTGATGAAAATGTTGCAAGAGTGAAGAAAATCATTGACCAGGATAGGAAAATGACAATTGCAGAGATATCTAGGTCAGCAAACATGAATAAAAGTACAGTTTTTTATAATTTTACACAACAGACTGAACATGAGAAAAGTGTGTGCCCGCTGGGTTCCGCGTCTGCTGACATGTGAATAGAAACAAATGAGGGTTGATTGATGTGGCCAGTAGCTCAAAATGTAGTAGAAGAGACTTGGGTTCACCATTATGACCCAGATTTTGTCTTTTCCTTAGTACTTAAAAAACAGCTGAAAGGAAATTATGTTGACAGTGACGAAGATGTCATACTGGCTTGTGATAACTGGTTTAGTTAGAAAAATAGGTTACTTTATTCTGAAGGTCTTTTCAAGGTCATGCATAGATGGTAGAAATGTATAAATTCAGGTGGTGGATACATTGAGAAGGAATAAGCCCTGTGCCAAATTTCAACTTTCTCCTCCTACTCCTTCATGGTCAGGGTAAAGACTTATGACAAGCCCCTTGTATGTTAGTCTAGTTCAGGTCTCATATGTTAAGTCTGTTTTCTCGGATGATATACGTATACTGTCACATTATCAGCAAAAACATGTAAGGAAAGATAGACTAATATTTGAAGCAGCAAAGATAGGATTGCAGATCAGTGTTGCTAAATCAAAGGCAATCAGAATAAATATAAAATGTTACCTGTCTAGAAAATAACATTTATAAAAACAGGAACAAATCAAGATGTTAACACCAGGATTAGCAAGGCAGATTTGCTTTCAACTCTTTTCACCCATTATGGGACTCAGCAGCATTCTCCATGAAAAACAAGATTAGACTGTTAACAAGAATCTAAACGTGGTCCAGCTATATGGATCTGATGCACTTCATATGACTAAGAATGCCACATCCAGACTGCAAACCATCATCAAATGTCCTTGTTGCATGCTTCGTATTATGTTGCTAAAGGTAATACAATATGATATTTGGGAGATAAAGTAGTGATGGATATGACAAATTCTGAAAAAAGCAGAACAGTATAACCCAACATGCACTGGATTGGAACGGACAAGAATCCCCCTAACAGAGAACGGTGGATGAGAAAGTCAGTTCAGTTGGGGTCACATGGATGAAACTCAAGAGAAGAGTATGGCACAGAATATAAACAGGTGGAGAGCATAGATTACAGCCCAATGGCAATCTGCCAAATTAATTGTGAAATGATTACTAATTTAATGACAATCTGTCCTCTGTCACAAATTTAATTTTTTTTGTACTGCCGCTTGTCTAAAACCGACTATGCTCACAGCAGCATCCCAGATTATCCCCTGTGTCAATCTGACAAACATGCCGTATGAGAAGAAGCCAACAATATTCTGTTCGCATCCCGATGTTTGGCAGTAATGTACCAATGCAGAATTTTGTCTTTGGTCAGTTTATCTTGCCATCGCATAAGTGGGCGTGTACAAGCATGAAGGCCACCAAAACATTGTTCTATGTGTCCATCTGTTGTCCAGGTATGCGTACTACATGTCCAGCCCAGCGATGTTTGCATAAATTTGCTGCTTCCACGTCTCTAAAAAAAAAGTTTGATGTTGAATTTCTTTGTTTCAAATCTTATCCCTTATTTACGTTTTTAGCATGCATCGTTCCATACTGCTCTATGAGTGACTCAGCATTTGTTTTGCAAGTTCCAAACTGCTCTATGAGTGACTCAGCATTTGTTTTGCAAGTTCCAAACTGCTCTATGAGTGACTCAGCATTTGTTTTGCAAGTTCCAAACTGCTCTATGAGTGACTCAGCATTTGTTTTGCAAGTTCCAAACTGCTCTATGAGTGACTCAGCATTTGTTTTGCAAGTTCCAAACTGCTCTATGAGTGACTCAGCATTTGTTTTGCAAGTTCCAAACTGCTCTATGAGTGACTCAGCATTTGTTTTGCAAGTTCCAAACTGCTCTATGAGTGACTCAGCATTTGTTTTGCAAGTTCCAAACTGCTCTATGAGTGACTCAGCATTTGTTTTGCAAGTTCCAAACTGCTCTATGAGTGACTCAGCATTTGTTTTGCAAGTTCCAAACTGCTCTATGAGTGACTCAGCATTTGTTTTGCAAGTTCCAAACTGCTCTATGAGTGACTCAGCATTTGTTTTGCAAGTTCCAAACTGCTCTATGAGTGACTCAGCATTTGTTTTGCAAGTTCCAAACTGCTCTATGAGTGACTCAGCATTTGTTTTGCAAGTTCCAAACTGCTCTATGAGTGACTCAGCATTTGTTTTGCAAGTTCCAAACTGCTCTATGAGTGACTCAGCATTTGTTTTGCAAGTTCCAAACTGCTCTATGAGTGACTCAGCATTTGTTTTGCAAGTTCCAAACTGCTCTATGAGTGACTCAGCATTTGTTTTGCAAGTTCCAAACTGCTCTATGAGTGACTCAGCATTTGTTTTGCAAGTTCCAAACTGCTCTATGAGTGACTCAGCATTTGTTTTGCAAGTTCCAAACTGCTCTATGAGTGACTCAGCATTTGTTTTGCAAGTTCCAAACTGCTCTATGAGTGACTCAGCATTTGTTTTGCAAGTTCCAAACTTCGCATCCAAAAATCATTGCTGGAATGACATTAAAAGTGTATGCTCTTGCCGTGTTGTCTCTCATCCCTTGGAGTGTTGCCTTAATGGAGTTGAAGGAATACCAAGTTGCCATCTAGAGATTTCATGGTCAACATTTATCTCTTGCCGAAGTAGATATGAGTTGACATCCTTGATGGTTTCCTCTCTCAGCTTGATGTCCTGCTTTGGGCAGTTGGCGTTTCTGAGATATTGTTATTTTCTTTTTTGTTCATCTTCCGACCAGCAGCTATGCTGACCTCATTTAAGTTGTTGGGCTTCATCAATGATGAGCAGGATATCATCTGCAAATAGTAAATGGATGAGTTACTTGCCATCTATATTTACGCCTCTGCCAATCCAATTTTAATGTTGTAAACTAAGAGCCACTGCAAATAGCTTTCGGGAGATGGTGTTGCGCAGTCGGATTCCGCTTGCTATCTAAACATATACTGGACAGTGGTATATCACGATGGCCATTTTCGCAGTCTTTGTTTGTTTCCTCGATCAATTTGATATAAGTTTCAGAGATGTACTGGTTTCTGAGAGCATTCACCACAACATTGCGCTCAATACTATCAATGATTTGTAATCAATAAGTACAAGACCTAAAGGTAAACAGTAAACACAGTTCACATACCCTCTACATCAGTTGATTGTGTGGAGAGGCAATCAATGGTGGAGAAGCCTTTCCTGAATCAACATATTTTTTTAAAAATATCTACAATGCATAAGATATCTGGAGCTATCTGTTTTTAATTTAATCTTCCCCCCTCCCTCCTCGAATATAATAAACATTGGGATTTAAGGACTCAATTTGTGGATGGTATATGACCAGTAAATAACTGACATGATATTTATGCAATGCGATATTTTAAAATTAAGTTGATAATACTAGGTCAAACATGTTCGAAACTACTCATGCCAAGTTCTCCACTCTTGAGCATGTTTCTCTGATAGAGGATTAATGGATAGACCTATGTTTTTTATCCCGAGACACATTGTAAAAGCCCTCAAGCTGCAGTGCAAGCCTTCTCAGAAGTTCACCACTACAGAGATCACAGTTTGAGTGTTGATCCCCACTTTGTTGGCTAGGCTCCTCCAGTTTTAAGGAGTATAAACAAAAACACGATGTCTGGTCTTGGTCACTATGTTTCATGTTACACCTGACTGTAATAGTCATAGTGTAATGTGACTTGCTGCTTCCAGGTCAAAAAGTTAAAAGTAAAAGACAACAGCAAACGAACAATCCAACATTCACATGCTCAAGATTGAAACTTTTTTTATGAGCTTCAACATCACAGTCATCACAATATCAATATGTTTACCTAGAAAAATCGTCTTGGTTTTCAATTGCACCATTTGAGTCCATTATTTATTAACTCGACGTTGGCAATATCCAAAAGTGTTGTCTGTTGTCGATTGTAGATGGACAGAAAGTGAGTTACTGAGTTACGACGAGTCTCAGTCTGGCTACTCCACCTACCTACTGATAAATCTAACTTACTTAACTACTATAGTGTCTATAGTTACTAACTAACACAACTGTCTTGCTTTGCAGACTTTGCTGCAAAAGTGGCCTCGGACTTTAGTCTGCTATTTATACCTTAATAAACTATTGCTACTTGTGTCCAGACGCTTTGGTCATTAACACAGGTATACAGTATATCATTCTATATGTTTGCTACTTTTAAAAAAATGTCAATTGAAATTTGATTACATTATAATATTTCGTAATAGTTATTAATTGTCTTGTACTTTTTTTTGTTTTTGTTTCAATGACAATGTCACAACGACACAAAAAACAAAAGCTACAAATGCATCGTTATAGTGATTTATCTAATCGGCATACCGATTCAGTATTATAGATAAATTAACATATAAGCTGTCAAATATGCAAACCACAGACAATTCAGTTAAATCCCAATATGTGATTGCAAACTAACACAAGATAAATGGCTGTGAGCTGATCGACGGAAACCCCGGCGAAATGGAGGTTGTAGCTTTTAATACAGACGCTACAAAACCGGAAGTCACGGTGCAGATAGAATCCCGACATACCTGCCATCATCATCATGTGTCGTCATTTGGAAAAACTACCTACAGAAATACAAAAATAGGTAATAATCTTCATATTGAAGTTGCATGAGTGCAGTCTATTTCCTGGACCACCATTTGGAAGCCGAATAGGGTCTTGGTCAAAAATAGTATGCATGCATCAGAATTAAGACATTAGTGATTTTATTCTTTGCGTTTAGCAAATTCAAAGTGCGTTGTTTTTCCAGCCGTTCTGCCATCTAATTAACCCGTCTATACCAAGGTCTTAAATGTCTTTTCTACGGTCAGGGTGATATTAAAAATGCTGCTGACTTCCAATAGCTTGGTTTTTTTCTGTTTATTTTCAAATTATACTTTCTCGCGTGCTCATCATCATCATCATGTAGCATGTCCTTTATAGAACGTCGCTCCCATCACAGTCTGTCTGAAAGAAACTCGTTCTCTTGTCAAAACTCCAGCCTTCGCCACAGTCATACTCAGGCATTCCTGGATATCTTGGTGCCATCGTCTTCTTAGTCTACCCCTTCCTCTTTTGCCTGACACCATACCTTCCATCACTGTTCTCTCGAGACCGTTGTGTTTCTTGATGTGACCAAAGTATTTGCATTTTCTAGCTAAAATGGAATTGATAAACCAGTTCTCCTCTATGCTCAACTCTTGCCGGACGTCTATATTTGTCTTTTTCTCCGTCCAGGGTATTCTTAGGATCTTTCTGTAACATTTTGACTCGTAGGATTAGATTCTTTGTCTGGAAGTTTTGGTAATCATCCATGATTCGCAGCCATAAGCTGCCACAGGAAAAACACAGGCTCTCAAGACTTTTCCTTTTATCCTTTTGTTGGTACTCTGCCATAATTTCTTCAGGCTGTTCAGTCTCTGCATCGCCATGGCCAGTTTTCTTCTGATTTCTCTCGAGCAGTCGCCATTTTTGTCAATATTGGAGCCCAGATATTCAAAATGTGTGACCTGATCTATTTCCTCACCACCCACTGTAAATTTATGCAGACATTGTGTTTTGTCGGTGGTCATTATCTTTGTTTTATTTATGTTTAGGAACAGGTTTTGATCTTTACTATGTCCATTAACGGTTGAAAGTAGCTGCTCTAGCCCTTCTGCACTTCTTGATAGTATCATTGTGTCATCTGCGTATCGTAACTCTGGATTCTCGTACCCACCAATCGTAAATGGGTCGAATCTTTCAATGTTCTCGTCTTCTCGAACATTTCTCATTATATATTCCGCATATATGTTGTATTGATACGGTGTGAGGATACATTCCTGTCTTACTCCCTTTTGTACTGCAAACAAATCTGATGTTTGCCCAGATACTCGGACAGCGGCTTGTTGATCTTGGTATAATGTTTCAATGAGATGGACTATATGCAAGGGAAACCCCATTTCCTTCACCATTCTTCACAGATTTTGATGTTTTACCGTATCGAATACCTTGGTGTAATTAATGAAAAATGTATACAGGTCTACATTAAACTCTCTACATTTTTCGTAGATATTCCTCATAATGAATATGTGGTCCCTGGTACCTGTATCTTTCATAAAACCTGATTAGACTATGTGAATTTCAGATTCAAACCTTTTCTCTATCCTTAATAGGATTCGCAAGAGTATTTTGCTAGCGTGGCTGATCAGTGCGATAGTTCGGTAGTTCGTGTACAACTTCAGGTTGCATTTTTGGGGAGGGGAATATAAATTGATTTCTTCTATGCTTCTGGCCACTCTGCACTGTGTCATATCTGTTTACACAGCTTGTGATAGACTCGAGCACTTGCCTCCCTTCCTGCGTGTATTAGCTCTGCTTGGATATCCTCACATCCTGGGGACTCACGTGCTCATACAATTTATATACTTTTTTTTATATATGTTTTCCTCTCGAGTTACCCTGTCCATTTAAATAATTATAGTATATGCCTACATTTGCATCCCTGTCGCATAAGGTGTTCTCACAATGTTTTGACATTTTTTTAGATATATTGCCCTCGTGCTGCCAAGAAGATGCCATTGTACTCCAGTCTTAACAAATCTCCATACGGAAAGGATGGTTCACATTTGGCGTTACGCAGTGAGGAGAAAGGGAGGGAGTCTAACATTTTGCAACGAAGTGAGGGGTTGGTTGGTTGAAGAAATGTAAAGTCACCAAATAAATGCTATTTTTGTTTTCTGTTTTAAATCGTTGGCAGTCTGCAGCATTATTAATGTTCTTATCTGCTATTTGTTACCAGTGTCAACTATACCTGGTATGTAGACGAACGAATAAATGAAATTGGGCTAGAGAAAAAAGAAAGGACGTTACTTTTGTCAAAATATAGTTGTGCCGAAATATGGTCAACGTTGACTACATTACCTAATCATACTATCAGGGGCATCGCATAGCTGTCAATTGCAAGCGTAATGCTGGCCCAGATTCTGCTCAATGGCCTAACTGGTTACCTTGAGCAGGGTCTACTTCCAGAGAGTCAGTGTGGTATTCGGGCGGATCGTTGGAAGAACGACATGATAAATGCCCAGCATGTCAACTTCAGGAGAAATGTCAAGAAGATCATTGTAATCTGTACACAGTTGTTGCCCAGATAAGATGGACTGTACATGTTGTTCGCATGCCCGATGAGCGCATCCCCAAGCAGAGGCTATACAGAACAGGCCTGCATTCATTAGGGGTCAGAAAAAACTCCTTGAAAGTGTCTCTGTAAAAATTTTACATTGACGTTATCTCATGGGCGCTTTTTGTACAGAACCGTTTTACAAAGCGCGCTAGCATCACCAATAGGGCTCAGATCACAAAGCGCAATTCTATCGGGGAGGCTCAGTAGGCGTGCCACCTAAAAGAGCAGTATAAACGCCTACTCTGAGCCTCATAGCGTGCCAGATGGCATGGTTCAAAACAACTCACATGATATAACATCAATTTTGAAGCTTTTCATATATGTTTTCAAGGAGCCGTAACCTCACATGAGTGTCCCTGGTGCTGCAAAGTATGCCGTGCCAGGATTGGTCTTTATATTTACACGAGAACACATCTCATAACACAAGTCTGATGTTGTCGCCATATTCGCTTGTGATGTGCTGCTACTATATTATGATTTGGAGGCAAATGAAGACACACGTTCGATCAATACACGGTTGTCTGTCTGACTGTCATAGAATGAGAACGACCAAGGGGCGCAATTCTTGGACAAATACTTCACATTGTTGACCCTTGCATTTGTGTTTTGTTTTATCGATATGTACTCAAAATTAACACTTTTTGATACAACGTTCGTTATAGTAAGAATTGAAGGGATGTGTGCGATTAGTATATTTATTTACTTTTTTTTGGTCAGTTTTCTTTAGAATTATTAAAATAACTTTGAAAACTTTGCAATCAGCCCCAATCTTTCTGCAGAGGGGGCTCACCTTGGGCGCAACTCTTCTCTCTCTTCTTACCTCCCCCTGTTTCATTTGACTGTCCAACAGTCACACTCTTGCACAACTTTCACACGCGCCCTCGTGGTAAAGCCCTTCCATTGCACTTTGGTTGGGCTAGCTTCTGAGGGCGCACAAACCTAGCATAGGTACATACAGACGCACACATGCATCCAAGCACTGGTTTATGCGTCCTGATATCGCTCAATGGACTACGGTCTGGGGTGGAAAATGGCGCGCCTCCGCCAGTAGAAACTAGTGAGGCAAACATCTAAGCAACAAACAAAAAATTGCAATCAGCCCATTTGAAAATCACTTAGTAAATACGATCTTTTATTTTTGTTTAAAAACATATTTTGTCTGTATATTTATTTTTCTTCTTCTTTTATCTCAAACTCCCGCTTCCGAACCCTGACAACGCTTTGCAAGTAGCAGGATGTAGTCTGGAGAACGGAATGCGTTGTGTCGTAATTTACAGATTTACTGCGATATTTGCACATTTCGGTCCGACACATCCGACTTCAGCATGACATTGTTGAGTACCGGGTTAGCCTTCCCTCTTCGATCCCTTCTCCTTAGCCAGTCTGCCCAGGTTAACTTTCCCTCTTCGATTCCTTCTCCTAAGCCAGTCTGCCCAGGTTAACCTTCCCTCTTCGATCCCTTCTCCTTAGCCAGCCTGCCCTGTTGCAGTCTGTTGTCCAGGATCACCACATGGAGGCGAAGAAGGGTTTTTCCAGATCTGGGTTGATGGCTCTACTGCTAGCAATCAGATTTGTGTCGCTGATCCCTACAGTTCATGCACTGTTCAGCATCTTGGGCCCCATATTCATTTGATACATAACTTAACTAAACGTCTTTATACTGGTTTAGAAGACTCTGCCGAGTCTGCATACAACCAGTACCATTTACATCACCTTGCTCTAGAAGCTGTACGCATCCAATTTATTCTTAAATGCATTAACCGTCCCAGCCTCCACCACCTCACTTGGCAATGCATTCCAAGCATTCACAACTCTCTGGCTAAAAAAAATACTTCCTAATATCTAATCTGAACCTCTCCTTAATCAACTTGTAGCTGTGCCCTCTTGTTCTTGTTGGTGGTTGTATTTTACAAAACTTGTTATAGTCTAATTTATCCATTCCTCTGATCATCTTATACACATGTATTAAGTCACCACGAATTCTTCTCTCTTCTAGACACTGTAAGCCGGTTTTTTAAATTCTTTCCTCATAACTGTAATTCTGGAATCCCACTATCAGCTTTGTCGCTCTTTTTTGTATTCTTTGCAGCATGTTTAAATTCCCTCTATGATAAGGACTCCACACCTATACACAGTACTCCAATCTAGGTCTAACTAATGCTTTATACAGTTTGACAATCACTTCCTTGCTCCTATGTTTAATATTTCTTTTTATCAATCTTAACATTGCATTTGCCTTTTTTTACTGCTACCTGAACTTGCTCCCTCACCTTACATGTATGCTCTATTATAATCCCTAAGTCCCTTTCTTTATCTATATTTCTAATATTGTTCTCTCCCATTCTGTAATTATGTTCCATATTGGATACAAAACTTACACATTAAAAGTAGCCAATATTTATCCCACGAGCCCAGGCAAATGTTTACATTTGGATATGACTTTCCCACAAACAGAGCTGGCTCCGAGAGACGTTAGATGTTCATCAACACATAATAGACCTTGTATAGTGGCGTGGTGAGTTCATCTCCCTATCGATCCCAGTAAGGCAACTTAAATGTGAAGACAGACGTTGGCCTTGATGAATGTTTCCTTCAAAGTCGCGACAGTTGGAAATGTCTGGGGTAACATCTGATTGCAGAATGTCATACAAGGAGCATGTCATACAAGGAGCATGCCTTTCAAACCATACACAGATACAAGCGATGTCTGGCAGGACTTAAGACAACGACAACTGTGAGCAGGGAGCGACGGCTGCATTTGATTCTTTATCATCAGTTGGTCCTGTCGGTCGTCTTTTGTGGGTCTGTGTATGTTCACATTACCGAGGTTACAGCGGTAAAGGTAAGAAAGTGTTGAGTATGAACAAATGAGAACTGCCCTGTATTGCTCAACGGATATTTCATTTGTTAAAATACGATGTATGCTTGGGTTTCTATCTATAAAATCTGAACATGAACTGTCCCAGGCTAACGCCTACCTGCGAGTCACAGTAGACAACACCCATTGTACTACAATACTGCAACTATCAAGGGAGAGTGTTATTATGAATGGCACAAGCAGAAGGGGTGTATGGTCATGTGACTACAGCTGTAACTATTATCAAAGGGAAAGAATGCAACCACAGCAGGGATGAGATGACTGGCTACATCTTAGTCATGACCACCCTTGGCAGGGAATGCAGAGAGTGGTGCCGCGGGAAAGCACAGCTCACGATGGACCGATGCTACGATACCTTACATTGGATAATGCTACCGTTGTACATACAGATGTGTCGATGTTGCACAGTGAGAAGTTGAGATGGGACTTCTCTCCTAGTATGAGATACAGATGGTTGCTGTCAAGAGGGGTGGTGTACACATGCCACCAACTGCCAGTATGAGAATAATCACAAAGTCCATGATTCCAATTCTCATGTGGCTATCCGAGACCTCTTTAACTAGGTCAGTGATCTTGCTGAACTCTCAATACTTGCTTCAGATGGCACAGAAGTAAGTACGGCATGAGTGGATAGCAGACACAGAGTCGTCAAGTCTTCAGAAGCGTTTCTGGACGTGCTGGGGTTCATGGTATTGTCGGAATCTTCATTCTAGTTTCAGATGCACCCATTATGGGGGGATTCGGGTATGGATAAATGTGACATTCCATGATTAGCAAATGACCGTAGTTTGAACATTAACAGTGTAATCAATGAACTCGCAATTATCAGACTATCATTTTAAAATCAGTCGTGGGTCGAGCAGGGATGAATTGCCTGAGAGCATGAGTATGTAGTACCAGCAAGCTATTGGAACCATATACATCAACGTTCTTCGTCATTTACGTAAAGATACTGTGCACATTTAGGTTTTCCAGGAATGTAGTGATGTCGTCTCTTAATTAACAGTACAAAAAAGGGGGTGAGGTGGGGATTTGTGACGCCAGTCCGAAAGGGGCTCGTGTTTATATGACGAGGCCTGACAGTAGGCGTGTGAGGTAGCAGAATAACACAGATGGCTAGGTAAGTTCATTTTTTAGCCAGACTGGGCGTGTCTCTGGTTGCGTGTCTGGTCTCTGACAGACTGGCACTTCCGTCCATCTAGTCTACTCTGTGAAATAAAAAGATACCCATAATGTCTGCTTCACTACACCTTTTTCGTACAGCCTGAGATGGGATGTCATCCTTCGTGTCTCTGCTACAACTGTTCCTATAGCTTGAGATGGAATCCCTTGTGTCTCTGCTACAACTGTTCCTACAATGTGAGATGGGATGAGATCCTTAGTGTCTCTGCTAAACTTTTTCGTACAGTCTGAGATGTGATCTCTGCTACAAGCGTTCCTTCAACCTGTAATGAGATCCCTGATATCTCTGTTACACCTACTTGTACAACGTGTAATGATATTCATGGTATCTCTGTTACACTTACTTGTACAACGTGTAATGATATTCCTTGTATCTCTGTTACACCTACTTGTACAATGTGTAATGAGATTCCTAATATCTCTGTTACACCTACTTGTGCAATGAGATTCCTGGTATCTCTGTTACACCTACTTGTACAACGTGTAATGAGACTCCTGGTATCTGTTACACCTACTTGTACAACGTGTAATGAGATTCCTGGTATCTCTGTTACACATACTTGTACAACGTGTAATGAGATTCCTGGTATCTCTGTTACACCTACTTGTACAACGTGTAATGAGATTCCTGGTATCTCTGTTACACCTACTTGTACAACATGTAATGAGATCCCTGGTGCCTCTGCTACACCTACTTGTACAATGTGTGATGAGATTCCTGGTATCTCTGTTACACCTACTTGTACAACATCTAATGAGATTCCTGGTATATCTCTGTTACACCTACTTGTACAACATGTAATAAGATTCCTGGTATCTCTGTTACACCTACTTGTACAACATGTAATGAGATCCCGGATGCCTCTACTACACCTACTTGTACAACGTGTGATGAGATCACTGGTGCCTCTGTTACACCTACTTGTACAACATGTAATGAGATCCCGGATGCCTCTACTACACCTACTTGTACAACGTGTGATGAGATCACTGATGCCTCTACTACGCCTTTTCCGCCACCACCCTGTTGGTTAGCTCGTCTCACCTTTTGACGTGTACAGCTTGATAATACATCAATTGGCCATTTCTGGACCTCTCTATTCTTCCAATATACCTTCACCATCTGAGAGAGTGAAAGGAGAGATATATAGATAAGAAAGAGAGAGAGAGACTGAGTGGTAATGATGTCTATGTTAAGACATGGTTATTGAGAGAGATATCAGTGGTTATGTGATGTCTATGTTATCAGCAAATGGTTATGTCATGTCTATGTTATCAGCACATGGTTATTGAGAGATATCAGTGGTTATATGATGTCTATGTTATCAGCACATGGTTATTGAGAGATATCAGTGGTTATGTGTTGTCTATGTTCCCAAGCAGTGTGACTATTTTCTTGACTAGGGCAGCTGTTGTCCAGTTTGTCCTCCATTGACTGCGTTGATAATCAAACTTATAACATTGAGGCTGTAAAGTATTTGCACACTCTAGGACCCTGGCTAGGGCAACCGCGTCTTGTCTGATTTGGAAGTCTGGTCTCATAGACATGACATGCAAACTTACAGCTCTCTGTACTCATTTGCCTGTTGCTAGCAGAAATAGTGGTCCATTAGATGGAGGATGATGTGCCAGAAATAGTGGTCCATTAGATGGAGGATGATGTGCCAGAAATAGTGGTGCATATAGAAGATCATGTGTCAGCTGAGATCCACTGAATATTGTCAGCTTTCATTTAATTTCACACAGCAGGTGTTCGTTTCAGCTATTGAAACTAATTGCAGTAATGATCACAATTTGTTTCTGGTGGTTGTCAGACAGCTTTGTTGAGGATCTATTTCAGTTGTTGGAGCTAACTTCTAATGATCACTATCTTTTCTGGTGGTTGTCAGACAGCTTTGTTGAGGATCTATTTCAGTTG
This sequence comes from Ariolimax columbianus, assembly GCA_036924085.1. Lineage (NCBI taxonomy): Eukaryota > Metazoa > Mollusca > Gastropoda > Stylommatophora > Arionidae > Ariolimax > Ariolimax columbianus. Next base: position 124,832,397 of record JAVGWX010000004.1, read on the forward strand.
TTGGAGCTAACTTCTAATGATCACTATCTTTTCTGGTGGTTGTCAGACAGCTTTGTTGAAGATCTATTTCAGTTGTTGGAGCTAACTTCTAATGATCACTATCTTTTCTGGTGGTTGTCAGACAGCTTTGTTGAGGATCTATTTCAGTTGTTGGAGCTAACTTCTAATGATCACTATCTTTTCTGGTGGTTGTCAGACAGCTTTGTTGAAGATCTATTTCAGTTGTTGGAGCTAACTTCTAATGATCACTATCTTTTCTGGTGGTTGTCAGACAGCTTTGTTGAAGATCTATTTCAGTTGTTGGAGCTAACTTCTAATGATCACTATCTTTTCTGGTGGTTGTCAGACAGCTTTGTTGAGGATCTGTTTCAGTTGTTGGAGCTAAATTCTAATGATCACTATCTTTTCTGGTGGTTGTCAGACAGCTTTGTTGAAGATCTGTTTCAGTTGTTGGACCTAATTCTAATGATCACTATCTTTTCTGGTGGTTGTCAGACAGCTTTGTTGAGGATCTGTTTCAGTTGTTGGAGATAAATTCTAATGATCACTATCTTTTCTGGTGGTTGTCAGACAGCTTTGTTGAAGATCTGTTTCAGTTGTTGGAGCTAAATTCTAATGATCACTATCTTTTCTGGTGGTTGTCAGACAGCTTTGTTGAAGATCTATTTCAGTTGTTGGAGCTAACTTCTAATGATCACTATCTTTTCTGGTGGTTGTCAGACAGCTTTGTTGAAGATCTATTTCAGTTGTTGGAGATAACTTCTAATGATCACTATCTTTTCTGATGGTTGTCAGACAGCTTTGTTGAGGATCAGTTTCAGTTGTTGGAGCTAACTTCTAATGATCACTATCTTTTCTGGTATTTGTCAGACAGCTTTGTTGAGAATCAGTTTCAGTTGTTGGAGCTAACTTCTAATGATCACCATCTTTTCTGGTGTTTGTCAGACAGCTTTGTTGAGAATCAGTTTCAGTTGTTGGAGCTAACTTCTAATGATCACCATCTTTTCTGGTGTTTGTCAGACAGCTTTGTTGAGAATCTGTTTCAGTTGTTGGAGCTAACTTCTAATGATCACTATCTTTTCTGGTGTTTGTCAGACAGCTTTGTTGAGAATCTGTTTCAGTTGTTGGAGCTAAGCAAACCCTATGTGATGATTGCGAAGCGTGTCAGCCTTCTTCTACCATGGGGTTCAGAGGTCCTCTGTTTACAAGCTTTATTTAGCATGACATGACCATTGTCTGTTTGTGTGCACTTCTGTATTGCCTATATCAAAATGACACTCCTATACTCTCCAAAACAAAACAAAATATGTCTCAGTATAAATAAAAGAAAAACTTAGTTTAAAAACGAATGTACTTGCTATAGTGACCTAGTTTCACGTAGAACGCATGCCTGACATGAACAGTGATATCTTGGTGACCCTACTGGAAGCATCCACTTGATCGCCCACCAATGAGACGGGGAGAACAGAAATAAATGTTAATAGCTTGCATTCTCTATTCAACCTGACATTAGGCATACAATCTGCCTGATTGAATACTAGGATTTGTTTTCTTGGGATGGGCCCCATGCCCAACTCTTTAGTCGTCTCACACCATGTGTGACAGATTACTCTTATTATTCTTGGCTCCTTTTTTCGGGCCCCAGTAACAAACATGTAACAATTCCAACCAATAGGTGCCCTAATATTCAGCTAGGAATCTATATCACACACATGTGTCAATAACCAATGAAGGATTATTCGTATTTTCTCTTTCAATGTCTTCTTTATTATGGTTACTGCTGAGTGTTCAATATTGAGGACTGATGTTCTCATTCTGGTTATACTTCAATGTACATGCCAGAACTTAACAAGTTCAGCAATGTCCACTTGAGTTATGCTGGCCTTCAACACCACATTACTGCATCTCCTGGCTCTGTCTTGGAATACATTGATGACCAAGATACCATCTGTTCAACATATACAAGATCGGACGTGCTTGAATGGGAAGAACAAACTGAATATGTTCTCCAAGTCTATGATGTCAGCATGGTCATGTCAAGCCAAGATGAAGGATACACTTCAGTGATGAGAGCAGCCTCAGATGGATGCCAGGTTTAGGAGGGAGTTCATAGATGCGATTATTTGAGAGCTACTGTAGGGCCACCTCACGCTTGGTGAAGAGATGCTCTTGCAGCACGGAGAAGTGAAACAACAATGCCTCGAGGAGAAAGAAAACCAAAAAATTAAGTAGAGAGGTTTCTTTTAACCACTCCAAGATCATCCTATAATCAGTCATGATTGAAAAGGACTGCTGCTGTTACTACTACTACTACTACTACTACTGCTACTGCTACTGCTACTACTGCTACTACTACTGCTACTGCTACTGCTACTGCTACTACTGCTACTACTACTGCTACTACTGCTACTGCTACTACTACTACTACTGCTACTTCTACTACTACTACTACTGCTACTACTACTGCTACTGATACTGCTACTACTACTGCTACTACTACTACTGCTACTACTACTGCTACTGCTACTACTACTACTAATACTGCTACTGCTACTACTGCTACTGCTACTACTACTACTACTACTACTACTGCTACTGCTACTGCTACTAATACTACTACTACTACTACTACTACTGCTACTACTGCTACTACTACTGCTACTGCTACTACTACTGCTACTACTACTACTACTACTGCTGCTACTACTACTGAAGAAGCATAATATATAAGTGGCTTTATGGTTTTTTTTTAAATTTTCTTTTATTTGTTCATTTCTTAGTCTCCTCTATGAGGTTTCTTTCTTACCACAGTCTTTATATCTACACACGATTATTGAGTTCATCCTGTCTGATGTCTGATTCGTATTAGATCTCACACTGAATTAACAGACATTAGGTCTCACACTGCACTAACAGACATTAGGTCTTACACAACACTAACATATGTGACAGTTCCAGCTGGAGCATGGGCGTTTCGGACAGGGGAGATATTACTGGCGACTCTGGGAACAAAGGTTGTCTGAATGAGTGTCAAGGTCAATCAACCTCTCGACAATAGGTAGACTAAGGAAACAAGGGGTACAGGTAGAAGAAGAGGGGAAGGGGGGGGGGGTGTTTAGAACTGAGGTGGGGGTTCGTAGCTGACCACCCTGGCGTTCCAAATTACCGTAGTGGGAGGGGGAAGGGGGGGGTTGATGACTGTCAGATGCCACCATGAATGGCTACGACATTTAGAGTGACAGGGATTCGGGAATAATCATCCAATAACAATTAGTTGGGGATAGTTCCAAATTAGAATGATGGCTAAGTCAGACAACAAACGGAAGTCCATTGGACAGCCATGTTGTTGCTTGAGACTATAAAAAAAACTTTGCAAAGATGAACTCTAACAGACTGGCTAGAAGAGTGACTGAGAGGCTGTCAGGAGTCTGTGTGTGTGAATTTGCAGGGTGACTGGACCAGCATACACGTCGAGTTTTGGTCAGTTGCTCTATAGGTTTTTATGTTGGACACCTTGTGAACATTAAGAGATCTGAATGTGTGTCATACGTGCAGGACACCCAGTGAATGATGCGTGATCTAATTACATATGAATGTACAGATTCGTGTTAACACGTAAAGTGATCTAAGTAACTGTGAATGCACAGATGGTCTGATTGGATCAAGATGTTGAGCAGTGCATGAGCTGCAGTGGTCAGCGACTCGTAGCTGGCTGCTAGCGTCAGGGCCAGCGAACCAACGCTGCCAAGACCCTTCTACACCTCCACGTGGTGATCCTGGATAACAGGCTGCAGCAGGGCAGACTGGCTAAGGAGAAGGGATCGAAGAGGGAATGCTAACCCAGTACTCAAAAAATGCTTGCTGAAGTCGGATGTGTTGGACTGAAAGGTGCAAATATCGCAGTCAAGCTGTAAACTACGACACAACACATTCCGTTCTCTGGACTACATTCTGCTACTTAAGCCCTTTCAGTGTTTGGTAGTGGGAGATTGAGAATGAACGAAGCCAAGCCAAGATTGTCTGATTGTAAGTGATCTGATTGTATGTGAATGTACAGATCGCCTAAGGACGAGATCTGAATGCGTGTGGTATGTGCAGGATACTTTGTGAACGATGTGTATTCTGATTGTACGTGAATGCACAAAACGACTGAGTACGTAATCTGATCGTGTTTGTGATTGTGTGTGCAAATAAGGGAAGAGCCTGGGTATTACGTCCTTGGGGGAATTATCAAAGCTAGTGTTTAAAACCTCAGATCGTAGTTTAATATAATATATTATGATTATTTAGTTTAGATGTACTTTGTTCTTTTTGTTAATATTGTTTTGTTGATATGCATGTTAATAAATTATAATGTTATGCTTCCATTGAGCATAGCGTTTACTGTGTGAAGTCATGTCATCGTGTGGATATATGTTGTATGTCTTTAGATAAGTAAACTACTCAGATAAACCTAGACTCTGCCACATCTCTTATTTTGTCCGAGTGACCAGGATATCTTTGATAGGATAAGTACTATGCAACAGCTAAACGCCTTACTCTGCTACACAGACATTAGATTTTACACTACACTTACAGACATTAGATCTTATACAGCACTAACAGACATTAGGTCTCGCACTACACTAACAGACATTAGGTCTTACACTACACTAACGGACATTAGGTATTACACTACACTAACGGACATTAGGTATTACACTACACTAACATACATTAGGCCTTACACTACACTAACATACATTAGGTCTCGCACTACACTAACAGACATTAGGTATTACACTGCACTAACATACATTAGGTCTCGCACTACACTAACAGACATTAGGTATTACACTACACTAACATACATTAGGTCTTACACTGCAATAACAGACATTAGATCTTACACTACACTAACAGACATTAGGTCTTACACTGCAATAACATACATTAGGTCTCGCACTACACTAACAGACATTAGGTATTACACTACACTAACAGACATTAGGTCTTACACTACACTAACAGACATTACATCTTACACTACACTGACAGACATTAGGTCTTACACTACACTGACAGACATTAGGTCTTACACTATACTAACAGTTGCTGGGAACATTACTCAAGGGAAAAACTAATCATCTACCCTACTGGAATTGGGCATTTTATTAGATAAAGTCAACTTCCCAAATACATTAGACAAGAGCAGTCTATTCATCTACATACACTGTGTATAGATTCTATAATACAAATAATTCATTATAAGTGCCTAAAAATAATGAATACAAGATATGTTTATGAGAATTGATATTTCTCTGCTACATATGTCATTAATACAACAAAAGTGTCATAAAATTGTAAGGTCTCGGTACAATGTCTTTAATACCTACACATGTTATTAATGCAACAAAAGTGTCATAAAATTGTGAGGTCTCGGTACAATGTCTTTAATACCTACACATGTTATTAATGCAACAAAAGTGTCATAAAATTGTGAGGTCTCGGTACAATGTCTTTAATACCTACACAGGTCATTAATACAACAGTTCAGTTCATTTGTTATCTCCACATTAATGTATCTACAATATCTTCAGTATCATCATGATGGTACACCCTTCCTGGCATTTCCCTATCCCTCTCTTAATGTTATTCTTCCACTTATAGGGCTGTTCTTCTCTGGCATGTATGTTGCCCACCTTTCCTTCCAGTGCAGTCTTCGGTAACATGTTATGTCTTTTGATATGACCAACCTAATCTTAAATGTCTGACTCTGGTTTTGTTCATTAATTCTCTTCGATCTTAGTCACTTCTCTAAGACTTCTTTATGTTTTCTTTTCTTTTCGTGATATGTGCAGCAGAATTCTATTTATCCTCATTATGGTTTCAATTATTCTCACCAAACGTTTGTTCATCTTACACATTTCTTTGATAAATATTAATGACGAATATGCAGGCTGAGTGGGATAAAAAGAAGTTCATATAAATTCATCATAAAGTGATTATTATTTGATGAAATTTAATGAAAATTCGTACAATTGTACATAATTAGCCAATAAAGATGTTGGCTATTTCATTTTGTGTTCACATTTTCCTCCTTTCACTGAAACACAAACCCCAGACGCTTGCGCCATTGAGTGATTGTCAAGTCAATTGTGGTTTGAATTAGTTCATTCCAGGCGTCCAAAATTTGTTGTTTAAGCTCAGCAATGTCTCTTATCTTCGAGAGATACACTTTTTGAACCATTAGGCATCAAACTGCATAGTTAACAGGATCTAGGCCAGGACTGTTTGGCGGCCAACGTGCCGGATGAATAAAAACAGAAGTTTCACGTTCAAGAAAAACTAATTGAATATTTATCTTTTGATATGTATGTCATTTTAGAGTAGATAGATCCTATGATGATGTCATCCGATTTCATGGAAATCTGGCCAATTGAAACAAAAATGGAACAGCTACAACCGTATGAATTTTCATTAGATTTCATTCATTAATAACTATTTTATGATGAATTTGTATTGACTCTGTTTTTTTTGCTACTCACTCTACATGATGTTTATTTCTAATTTGTGAGTTACTTGTGTGCATGACAATATTGATCTCATGTTGGTGAAAACAGCTGGAGTTACTTGTGTGCATGACAATATTGATCTCATGTTGGTGAAAACAGCTGGAGTTACTTGTGTGCATGACAATATTGATCTCATGTTGGTGAAAACAGCTGGAGTTACTTGTGTGCATGACAATATTGATCTCATGTTGGTGAAAACAGCTGGAGTTACTTGTGTGCATGACAATATTGATCTCATGTTGGTGAAAACAGCTGGAGTTACTTGTGTGCATGACAATATTGATCTCATGTTGGTGAAAACAGCTGGAGTTACTTGTGTGCATGACAATATTGATCTCATGTTGGTGAAAACAGCTGGAGTTACTTGTGTGCATGACAATATTGATCTCATGTTGGTGAAAACAGCTGGAGTTACTTGTGTGCATGACAATATTAATCTCATGTTGGTGAAAACAGCTGGAGTTACTTGTGTGCATGACAATATTGATCTCATGTTGGTGAAAACAGCTGGAGTTACTTGTGTGCATGACAATATTGATCTCATGTTGGTGAAAACAGCTGGAGTTACTTGTGTGCATGACAATATTAATCTCATGTTGGTGAAAACAGCTGGAGTTACTTGTGTGCATGACAATATTGATCTCATGTTGGTGAAAACAGCTGGAGTTACTTGTGTGCATGACAATATTGATCTCATGTTGGTGAAAACAGCTGGAGTTACTTGTGTGCATGACAATATTGATCTCATGTTGGTGAAAACAGCTGAAGTCACCCAGATTATCTTCTCAACTTCTATTTGACACCGTTCATCTTCTGTTACTGCATTTACAAGATAGGAGACATTCTTGACTTCTTCTAGCATTTGACCATTTATTCATATCTGTCAAGCAGATTTCTTGTCTATTTTGCTATTCGTCATAATTGTAATTTTTTCAGTGTTAATGTCAAGTCCATTTTCTTGACTTATTTTCTTTACTTGAATCACCAATTGCAGTCAAGCTTGTTTGCTTTCAGCTAGCAGAACTTTGTCATCTGCATATCTAAGATTATTTATCGACACTGCACAGGCAATGAATCTTTATTCTGTGCAAATGTTAGTCAGTATGCATTCTCACCTGGCTCCTTGTTTTACATTTATATATGGTGAGAAAATGATGCTTGACCTTGTTGGAGCAGTATAATACCAGTATAGATTACTGAGTATTCTTGTGTCTTTTTCATTGATACATATTTCTTCCAGATATTTCATTAGTTTCTCATGCTAGCTTTTTTGAGAGGCCGTTTTGTAGTCTATAAAGTACAAACAAATGCATTTTTATATTTTTATGTGTTTTTCTGCTAGTGTTCTGATATAAAATATTGCTTCTATTGTTCTGCTGTTCTGTCTAAAACCAAATAATTCTCCAACAGCTTCATTGTCTACCGTAGGTTAATTCTCTCCGCAATAACCCTCACCACCTTTTTTATCATGTGACTCTTCAGGCTTTTTTTTTAAAATTCTGAACATTCTGTTGCAGAAGGTTTCTTGCATAGTGTTATAAAAACTGATGTTTTGTAGTTGCATGGTGTAGTTCCTATATTGTGGATAGTGGATGTTATTGCACAGATCAGTGGATTTATCTGCACCAAGAATCCTCAAAAGGTTGCTATCATATCTACAGAATGATGTATAGTGTCCATGCATGTTGTTTTGCCTCTGCTAAAATTAATTAACATTCATCAATCAATAATCTCATGAAGGTCATAGGAGTGCCATGGTGGAAACACCCACACACAAGTTCTCTATCCTCAGTCCTGTGAACGAGTGTGGAAAAATAATGTCCCAAACTTTCTTTGATATTGTCAATCCAGGACTTTTATTGACCTCCTTGCTTCCTTCCACCTGCAACTGTTCCCTGCAATATTATTTGTTAGATTGAGTCATGTCTCGTTACATTAATATTAATAATTCATATATGTAAGTTCTCTGTGCAACTAAAGTGTTGTAAAATTACAATATCTCTGTACAATGTTTCAAATACATACACAAATCATGAATACAACAAAAATGCCTTAAAACTGTTGAGTTCTCTGTATAATACCTATACTATCTACACAAGTCAATAAAACAACAAAAGTGTTATAAAATTCAGCTCCCTGTACAACATCTACAATACCTACACAAATTAATGATACAACATAAGTATTATAACATGAGTTCTCTGTACAACATCAACAATACACAAACCAATAATGCAACAAAAGTGCTATAAACTGTTAGTTCTCTGATCAACTTCTACAATATTTACACAATTCAATTATATAACAAAAGTGGTACAAAACCCACATTTTAGAAAGTGACAAAAATTATTAACAATTTTCCTACATTTAAGGTTCCTGTTTCTGAACACCAATAGGGGATCAAGATGCTGAACAACGCATAAGCTGCAGTGATCAACGACCGATAGCTGACTGCTAGCGTCAGGGCTAGCGACCCAGAGCTGCCAAGACACTTCTATACCTCCATGCGGTGATCCTGGATAACAGGCTGCAACAAGGCAGACTGGCTAATGAGAAGGGATCGAGGACGGAAGGCTGACCCGGTACTAAAAAATGCCTGGTGAAATCGGATATGTCAGACCGAAAGGTGCAAATATTGTAGTCAAGCTGTAAACTATGACACAATGCATTCCATTCTCCGAACAACTATACTTGCAAAGCCATTTTCAGGGCTTGGTAGCGGGAGTTTGAGAACGAACAAAGAAAAACACCATTAGAGAATATGTCAATATTTTAATGTTGGTGACACTGTAAAATTTTGTGACACCTCATTAGAATGGAAAAGCAATGTAGGATACAATCTAAATGTATATACTGTGTCACAATAAGAAAGACCTTCTTCCAACACAGAGAAAGTCATATCAAAACATGGCACAGCTGGAATAACCTAGACGTTGTACCCCAAATTGATTACATATTAACAAGAGGATGACAAAGGTAGTCCACAACAGATTCTAGAGTAATCCTCAACATCAGAATAGATACTGACCATTGAGCAGTGGTGATGACCCAAGCAACATCACAGAGAATAAGTTAGAAAAGACTAAAGCCAATAGTCGTTACAAATCTACAAAAATTAGGAGAGACTAAACCCAACAGTCGTTACAAATCTACAAAAATTAGGAGAGACTAAACCCAACAGTCGTTACAAATCTACAAAAATTAGGAGAGACTAAACCCAACAGTCGTTACAAATCTACAAAAATTAGGAGAGACTAAACCCAACAGTCGTTACAAATCTACAAAAATTAGGAGAGACTAAACCCAACAGTCGTTATAAATCTACAAAAATTAGGAGAGACTAAACCCAACAGTTGTTACAAATCTACAAAAATTAGGAGAGACTAAACCCAACAGTCGTTATAAATCTACAAAAATTAGGAGAGACTAAACGCAACAGTTGTTACAAATCTACAAAAATTAGGACCCACTAAAGCCAACAGTCGTTATAAATCTACAAAAATTAGGAGAGACTAAACCCAACAGTTGTTACAAATCTACAAAAATTAGGACCCACTAAAGCCAATAGTCGTTACAAACCTACAGAAACTAAGAGAGACTAAAGCCAAGAGTCATCACAAATCAACAGACACTAAAAGAGACTAAACTAAAGCCAAGAGTCATCACAAACCTACAGAAATTAAAAGAGACTAGACTAAAGCCAAGAGTCATCACAAACCTACAGAAATTAAAAGATACTAGACCAAAGCCAAGAGTCATCACAAACCTACAGAAATTAAAAGAGACTAGACTAAAGCCAAGAGTCATCACAAACCTACATAAATTAAAAGAGACTAGACTAAAGCCAAGAGTCATCACAAATCAACATAAATTAGAAAAGAGACATGCCACAAGATCATACACATTTTTGAGACTTGACAGTGTAATTGAGGACATATACAGTTATAAGATCGTTTTTGAAACAGCTATGATGACAAAACACTAAACAAGAAATATGGAACAAACAACCCAAGACTAAGATAATGCAAAAAAGAAAACCTGCACAGCGGAGAACAGAAATTTAAAAAATCAGCGCAAACTAAAATAAAACGCTACAAGACATGGCTAACATCGAAGATGCAAGAAGATTATATTCTTTACCAAATAGTGAGATGAAACACCAAACAAATATTTAAAACAGCAAAATGAAATATAGATAATGAACATCCATATACAATAACAGGCCTAGAGATTTGTATAAATGTGTCAAAGCAGTGAGGTGAGGTTAAAGGGTAAGAATTTTAATTCTACTTTGATCATTAATGACAAAAAAATGGATCTACTATATTTATCAAGCACTTAAGGAAACAGTGATGCAAATAGAACTCTCTCGAACTTTAAAACCCTATAGGCACTCATGAACAATCAATATTTATCTCATGAAACAATAAACAGCTGAAAAATGGTATACTGATTTAAGAAATAGATTAAAGAACAGCCCTATAAATAGGTTACCAGGTACGGATGGAATAATAACTAACACAATTCAATCTCGTCGAATCTTAGTTTTAGTCGGCCTGTACATCTAAAAGGAGGATTGTTTTTGTGCAGGTCTCAACTCTTGTGTGAGTTGGTGGTGGCCGGTAGGTGCATTTCTATGCTTTGCAAGCTGGGCTCAAGCAGTACTGCTAGTTTTGGTCTTGTGCGGGTCCCAGCTCAGTTTCCAGTCAGTTCTGACTTGCACATGGGTTGTCCAGTGGATGGCTAATTTGTTCATTTCAGGATCGCGAGTGCTGTGCAACTCGAGCGAATCTTGCTACCTAGTGGGGAGTATTCCAGTATGTCTCTTTTTGCTGCGTGGGTACCACACAGTGGTTGCTCTGCTCCAGTATCCGTCTTTCCTTCTGACTACATGGCCAGCCCAACGGTGCTCGGAATTGTTGGCATGCTGTGGGAAATCTTTGACATGTGACAATTCTTGGATGTCACTGTTGTGTAGGCTCATCTGTCACTGTTGCCTAAGTAATAGACCCATAACACAGCACTGAAGTAAGGCATGTGTTGTCCTTAGCTCGTTCTCTACGGCTTTTGTTAGAGACTAGGTTTCACTTCCATAACATAGCACTGATAGGACCACTGAATCTAATCTTATGAAGAGATGTTTGACTTACTTACTTAGTCGCTCCTCTTCTACCATGAGGTGTAGAGGTTTTCCAGAGAGAACGCCACACTGCTCTATCCGCTGTCTTTTTCCAGCCCTCGATCACTTAGGGATTTTCGTATGTTGTCTTCTCAACATACATTGGGACGTCCTGGGGGTCTGCGTTCTTGACTTTTTATACCCCATAACCGCTTTGGTATCCGATCTTCTTCCATTCTACAGACATGGTCAAACCACTGTAGCTGGGACTGCTCCACTCGTATCTGCAGGGGTTGAACTTCGAGATTGCTATGTATTGTAGAAATATTTGAAATGACTGAAAATATCTTTACAAGAGCATGAAAAGAAAGTAGAGTACCAGATGCTTGAAAACAAGCCACAATAATACCAATCTGGAAGATAAAAAGATTGCAAGAGAAGCTGTGTTACATACACAGAGGCAAATCACTACTAAGTCATACATAAACAATTATGTGAAAATGCTGAGCAAAGAATAGGACCAATTGTGTAAACACAAGTGAGTAAAGTACAACTTTGATTCCGTAAGACAATTAAGTGAAATAATAATAGAATATGACAAGCATCTGAAACAGATTTACTGATCAAGAGAAGACAAGGTTGTTGAAAGAGTTGATAGGAACAAACTCTGGACAATATTACAGGACTAAGAAATAAACAAGTACTGTTGGAGCTCTGTGACATATGAATATAAATGTAATAAGAACAACTGATGGAATCACACATTATTTTGAAATAACAAGGAGTACAAAATAACAACAGAACCCAGTCAAATTGCAACACCAGAAGTCAAATTTAACACAGGAAGCGAACCCAACTCAAATATGAGCTACTCTTTGCAGACGACCAAGGCCTAATTTTCGAGGATGAAGATAGAATGCAAAATCCCATTAATTCACTTGGAAAAGCCTATGAAAAGATATGCAGATCAGTACATTAAAGACAGAAACTATTAGGATTAGAAGAACATTAGTTCATTTAAAATGCGTGTAAACAATACCTAACTAAAATTGGCCCAAAAGTTCAAATATCGGGAAAGTTTTTATTTTACGAAAAATGGAAGGCTTGATAGTCCCAGCATACACTGGGACAGGGGCCAAGATCAACCAGTGCATGAGCTGACAGCAGCCATTGACTCACAGCTGGCTGCATGCATCAGGGTCAGTGAATCCTAGCCGACTAAGACCTATTTTGTCTCTACGTCATGGCTCTGGAAACAGGCTGCACTAGTCACAAGTGTAGCCTAGCCAAGAGATAGGGATCGCAGTGGGAAGGCAAATACGGTATTTAAAAAAGCCAACTGAAAGTGGATGAGTCTGGCCGAAGGCGCATATATCGCTGTACATTATGACACAATATCATATCTTTTTCAGGGCAAGTGACAAAAGAGAAGAATACACAAGGACAATCTATGGATGATAATTAGAGCTTATAGTGTCCCTAACTGCATCGTTTCAATCTTTAAAAGTCTATATACAAACCTTCCAGAGTGGTCTGTCGGGGTCTTTGTGTATGACAAGGACAGGAATAGCACCACTGCCTCGCAGAGAGCATGGCATAACACTGGCCATGGTTAGGTGGTTTGTTTAGAGCAGCATAGATGGTGCCTAACAGGCTGCGGGTCTACTTTGCTTTAGTGTTTGAGCCTATTAAGATGGATTCACAACTTTGTTAACCACTCTCTGTAAGCGCTTGTCCCAACACAGCGGAGTATTAAGCCGCTCAAGCCTAGCCCGCTAAGCAGGAAACCCTTCTCCCGGCTACATCCAGTTCATACCAGAGCTGGGACCTGCATAGGGGCACCTGCCCCTGTAGAAGTACAAGTCGATTAAGAACTAAGATACAAACTTGACATGCAGTGTTGGACAGGGCAATCAAATTTTTGACATCAAAATGGTCAAATGACAGGGTTGTCCTCTATCAACCATTCTTTTTCTGTCATCGACTGGGTGATGCAGCAGAGGACACCCCAAGAAGAATAAGATGAACATTATTTCCTACACTAGAAGATGCAGATTGAAGAGAGAATGGAAAGGCTGAGTGCATACAGCCAACAAGTGGCACTGAACATTGATATCGAGAAGATGAAACTAAATATATTAAAAGTTATACCAATTAAAAAAGGAAATGAAGAACTAACAAAGACAAACACATTGGCATATTTGGACAGCACTGTTATACATGTAAGTATCTAATCTAATCAGAAATAGTCAGCATTAGTTTACTGGAGGGTGATAGTATTTAACAAATCTACTGGAATTCATGGAGGAGGTTACCAAAATGATAAAGGACGTTATTTATCTAGATTTTGCAAAGGCCTTTGATAGAGTACCTCATAAAAGATTATTTCAAAAGTTAAAATCACATGGAATAGGTGGGGAAGTTGTCAAATGGATTGAAAATTGGTTAACGGGAAGAAGGCAGAGGGTGGGCATAAATAAGGAGTACTCTGACTGGTGAGAAGTGTCGTGCCACAGGGCTTGGTTTTGGGACCAATTTTGTTCATTATATATATATTTATATATTTTTTTTTGCGTTCGCCTTATTTCTCTATTCCCCAAGGCGGGTGTGCGTTGCACTGTGGTTTTTATTTTGCGCCTGTCAGCCCAGTGCATCCGACTTCAGCATGCATTTTATGTAAGGGTCTGCTTCCTCCTGCATTTTCTAAGGGTTTGCTTCCCCGCGGGTTAACGGCCGGTGCTGTGTTGGGGATCGAACCCAGCACCTTCGGATTGTGAGCCGTGCCACTTAACCACTAGGCCAAGCCGTCCCCACATATATATATAAATGATTTGGACATTGATATGGGATCCATGATTGCAAAATTTGCTGATGACACAAAACTATGCAGTAGTGTCTCATCTAAATAGAAGTGGATATATTGAGGTCGGATTTAGATAAAATTCGAGAATGGTCTGTAAGCTGGCAAATGGAGTTTAATGTAGATAAATGTACAGTCATGCACATGGGTAGATCCAATATTGGACATAATTACAGAATGGGAGAGAACAATATTAGAAAGATAGATAAGGAAAGGAACCTAGGGGTTATAATAGATCATACATGGTAAGGTGAGTGAACAAGTTAAGGTAGCAGTGAAAAAGGCAAATGCAATGTTAGGTATGATAAAAAGAAAATAGGAGCAAGGAAGTGATAGTCAAACTGTTTAAAGCATTAGTTAGACCTAGATTAGAGTACTGTGTGCAGGTGTAGAGTCCTTATCATGAAGGGGATATAAACATACTGGAAAGAATACAAAAAAGAGCGACAGAGCTGATAGTGGGATTCCAGATATGAGGAAAGACTCAGAAAAACCGGCTTACAGTGTCTAGAAGAGAAGAATTCATGGTGACTTAATACAGGTTTATAAGATGATCAGAGGAATGGATAAATTAGACTATAACAAGTTTTTTAAAATACATCCACCCATAATAACACGAGGGCATAGCTACAAGCTGACTAAAGAGAGGTCCAGATTAGATAGGAAATATTTTTTTAGTCAGAGAGTGGTGAATGCTTGGAATGCATTGCCAGAGGAGGTAGTGGAGGCAACGACAGTTAATGCATT
Source organism: Ariolimax columbianus (assembly GCA_036924085.1). Lineage (NCBI taxonomy): Eukaryota > Metazoa > Mollusca > Gastropoda > Stylommatophora > Arionidae > Ariolimax > Ariolimax columbianus. The sequence continues at coordinate 124,847,677 of JAVGWX010000004.1, forward strand.
TAAGAATAAATTGGATGCGCATAGCTTTTAGAGCAAGGTAATGTAAATGAAATTGGTTGTATACAGACTCTGCAGGGTCTTCTAAACCAGTATAACTTAAAGACATTAAGTTAAGTTAAGTTAAGTTAGTGTACCAGAATTTTTCACCAGCACTCCAAGTTAGAAAATAGGCCAACTTAACAGTGGCTTAATTGTCATTTCAGTGACAGAATTGGAATTTTCCTCTGTAAACCGACCACAAGATGCCGCGGCACAGTTGGGAAAAACGGCAGTAACCTGACTGAGAGGAAACTGCCACTATAAGATCAAGCAGGTTTTACTCACTATCGTATAGTCATAGCACAGTACAGTATAGTATAGTAACTCCTTTTTCAGTTGTCACAGACTATAAGGTGATGTGATCTTGGAGTGTTGACGCTGCTGAGTTTCTGGTTTTCTTTTTCGTTGCGTAATTGTCGCGTACCTTCTCCATGTTGCAAGAACTTCTTTTCACTCAACATGAGGTGGCTCTTCAAGGTGCATCTCCACTTAGATCAGTCTGCCGCTTCATCTTCCCAGGATGTCATACCCATTTCCAGTGCCATCATGTCCCACTTACATCTTTGCTGTTCTTGACATCTCCTATGCAAAAAACATAACCAAGCCATCATAGTCTTCTGGGAGACCAGTGTGAGAGTGCACCTCTAGATTGTAATTCCAAGAATGGATCACAGGTGCTGTAAATGGAAGGTGTTAAGCTTTTGCTCGTGTTTGGCATAGGTTGTCCAAGGTTCACTACCATATAGGAGAATGCTGGAGGTAGTGGAGGAAGGGACAATTATTGTATTTAAGAATAAATTGGATGCGAATAGCTTTTAGAGCAAGGTAGTGTAAATAAAACTGGTTGTATACAGACTCTGCAGGGTCTTCTAAACCAGTATTAAGATGTTTAGTTAAGTTAGTATATGCCCAGCTTACGGCCTTTCTACAATGCAACTGTTTTTATGCCCTCAAAACCATATTGCTCTGGGTAGAAGTCTGCAAACTATAGATGGCAACTCAACTAGGAGAAGGAAAACTCAGGCTTTAATCCACTCTCGGACTTCATTCCACTCACGCAGTTTGGACTCATCAGCTAAAGACTAGAATGTTAATCTGAATAAATAGAAAGCAGATGGGATAGATCAAAAGGTGCAGATATCACTGATTAGAATATCTTGTGACTTATTTCTTTGCTATTCATTCTCAGATTAAGGTCTTGGTTTCTCTCACTGTTGCTTGATCTCTGTACAGCTTTTTTCTCTCACTACTATAACTTATTTGACTTTGATCACATTTCTCAGTTAGTTAACTCCTTGTACCACAACCTACTCTGGCCACCCCTGGATCACATGATGACAGCTAGTCAGAACATCTTATCTCTCCACCTGGTCTTGGGACAAAAGGGAAGTGCTTCATCAATTTCCATGTGAATGAAATCAATGACATGGTTGTTAGTTCCTTGAGTGGGCTGTGCATGGCAATGCCTTGATTTCTCTGAGCTGTCTCAAGCTGCCAGCTTTCCAGGTAGTATGTCTGACCCTCCCTACCCCCCTGTGTATAAACAACTGTCATACATGTCACTTCTTGAGATCAAAATCTGTACACTGAATGAATATTATCTACCCACTCATCCCACCCCAAAAGTAAATAATAAAATTTAACCATACACCAAAAAGTGTATTTAAAAATGACAGAAGCTCAAGAGTCTGAACAAACAAAGTGACATATAAACTGGTCAAACATATATATAACGAATTGTACATCAACATTTATATTACTCTTTCGCTTTAATGTCTATTATTAGCAAATTCGGCATGTATACTATTCAAAACATTGGTTTTTACAACAAAAATACAAAGACTCCTAGCATTGAAAACACAATTTTTTTGGTAAAAGGTAGTGATGTGGCGAGTTTAATGAAAAATAAAACAGACAGACAAAATGTAAGTGACCACTGGCTTGCCCATTCTTAAAAGAACAAAAAAAACCTTACAACAAGATTCTAAGGCCTTACACTTACCAAAATAACAGAAAAATAATAATTCACAAGATGATTGTAATGTCATAGACTTGTGAAAATGACAACCAGAAAACAACCATGCCAGTGCAAGGCTTTAAACCTGCGGACATGATCAAATAAACATGGCCATATCCAACAGGATGATCAGTTTCAACTTTATATAAAAGAGGTAAGCTAGTCCCGTTGGGACACTGCCATCAGGGATAAAGTGCGGGGTGATACCTCCATGTATTATGTCTTAGTGTTTTCATGAAGTAAAGTGACCAGTTCCCGTTCCATCATCTCCTGTCCCTCCATTTGGTCCAACACAGCATTTATCTTACCGTAACCAACTTTTGGGATAGCTCAACTCCTTTTATTTTGCAGTACAGTTTCATTGCAATAGTTTTTGACATGATGAGATTGCCAGCCCATGCACAACCCTCTTTAGTCACCTCTTGCAACATGTAGGGAAAGAAAGTTTTTTTTCCGTTTGTCCCAGAAGCCACTTGTGTAAGCTCCTCTTTTTTTTTGATGCCCCTAATGGCTCTGTTGCAGCCCGGGTTAATAATGACAGTGCATGCCATCCCACACCAGGGCGAAGATGATAGTGGTGGAACCATACAGCTGAGGAAGGACAAGCTCATAATAGGAACACAGAATGTCAGAACACTGAACCCATGTGGTAAAATCAATGAGCTAACACATAAAGACACAGCCAGATGCATATTGGGTTGCTGTCCAATATCTAGCCGTTTTATCATCTTAGGCTAAAGGCAGCAACATTTAATATTACGATAATACGATGCTATGCACCCACTGCAGACTATGAAGATTGTGAAATAGAGACATTCTATGATCTACTTCAGAGCCTGATAACCGAAACGCCAAAAAAGGACATGTTGGTAGTCCATGGGTATTTGAAAAGCAAAAATTGGAGAAGATGCAGTCCATACAGAAACAAATGAACCGGGCCCTCAGACTCCTAGAATTTGCACGATGCAATAAGCTGTTGGTAGCAAACACGTTCGGGTTTAACAAGCCGTCTAGATGCTGGACATGGCATAACCCAAATAATGAAGTGCACAACCAAATTGATTATATACTGGTCCAGAGGAGGTTTAGATCTATCATCAACACAGACAAAGCGAGAGTTTTCACGGAGTGGATATAGAAAGCGACCACGATCTTGTTATGATGACTATGCGTCTGCGATTGAAGATAGTCGTAAAGAAAGAAGTGACTAGACTGAAGTTTGACCTGGACAAATTAAAGACCCAACAATCATCGAAGTGTTCCAATCAAGAGTAGGAGGGAGATTTGCTCCACTGTTGGCTCTCAGAGAGGGACTGGATACTGATACAGTAACAGAGTCTCTGAACTCAGCACTCACAGATACAGCAACAAAGATCTTGGGGTGCCACCAAACAAAAAAGAAGCAATTGGTGACCAAAGAAATTCTAGACCTTTGTGATAGAAGGTCACTGAAAAACCAAAAACATCCACCTGATGAAGTCGGCAAATATAAAGAGGTCAAGAAAGCGATACAATAGAAGATGAGAAAGGCGAGAGAAGCGTGGATATGTGAGCAATGTACAAACATCGAAGAGAGATTATTAGACAGAAATGACGCTAAAGGAGCATACAAGGTGGTCAAAGAACTGGTAACACCAAGACAAGGCAGTAACTTTATGATCCAGAATATATGCAGCAAGTGCCTTATTGAGGACAATGACGTACTGGCACGATGGACAGAGTATTGTTCCGAGTTATACAACTATGAGGATCGAAACGAACCTGAGAAAACAATCCCTCCTGCACCAACAACTATAGAGGATAACCAACTGATAACGAAGGAGGATGTAGGTGCATCGGTAAAGACATTGAGAAGAGGTAAGGCGGCCGGCATGGACAATATACCAGCGGAGCTCTCACAGGCAGGTGGGGAGGTAGTGATGGAAGGCCTGACACACATCTGCAACAAAATATGGGAGACAGGAAACTGTCCAGACTTATGGACAAAATCAATGGCTATACCATTACCTATGTATGGATACCTAAAGCTGTGCCAAAATTGTTTGATAGGATGTGGCATAAAGCGCTATGGGCAACCATGAGGATGTATAAAATCAATGGAAATATTATAAAAGTCGTTGAACACCTGTATGGCAAGGCATCCAGCGCAATTCTTGTGAATGGGAGGCAGAGGGACTGGTTTCGCACATGAGTTGGTGTGAGACAGGGTTGTACACTCTCTCCAACTCTTTTCAATATATTCCTTGAGGGAATTATGAGTGAGGCACTTGGAGGTCAAGATGGTACTGTCAAGATAGGGGGTGCCGAACGGTTACCAACCTTCATTTTGCAGATAACATCGACGGGTTGGCGGGTTCAGAAGCAGAACTCCAGAAATGGGTCAGAAGGCTTGACGAAACAGCTCTTGACTATGGTACGGAGATAAACGCTGGAAACACAAAATTAATGACCAACAACGCTATGGGCTTCAACTGTAGGATAAAAGCTAATGGTCAGGAACTCGAAGTGGTTCACTGTTTTAAATATCTGAGTTCGATTGTCAGTGACCCAAAATGAGGTGGGAGGACAACATAAAAGAATTGACCAATCTCCACCCAGAAGAGGCACAGGCAACGGCCGCTGACAAAGAATTGTGACGTGGGGTTGTGAGGATGTCTTTATGTGTGCCCCAATGACCTCACTGGTCACCTGAAGTGCAAGTCATGTACCTATTTTTCAGCTGGGTAGGCTGAGCATGTCAAGATGGTGGAACGAACCTGGTCTCGCTCTGCTGTGAGAGATAATCACTCAAACTGTTCTGTCACTCACATATCTTCAACTGGACATAAGAATTGGTACAATTTTATCATTACTCATGCATAAACTGTCTTGCGGTCTGGCTAGGTGAAATGGTGTTACATAAGCCTGGCTAACAAGGTGGACATCGACACTGTGTTTTCCATAGAAGTGAGCTTGCTGAGAAAACTTGCATTGCACTACATCATGGAGGACCCGGGTACACCTTCTTCAGTACACTAAGGAATGTAAGAAGATCCACCACAAACCCGTTCACAGAGAAAATTAGCCAAGCGTATTTGAAACGTGAAAATCAATTTCATGTTCTATTTGTCTTTGTGTGTCCTAGTTTAGCCCTAATAAGGATTGGTTGTGAAACATACTTTGCCTGCATGTCTGGGGACCTGAATTATTGTCTGATTTCTTCTGCTGAATGTCCTTACTTGGCTTGACTAAATGGTGAGAATGAAACTTGTTCAGACAATTTCAACCAAGATTGCAGGACTATTTCCTGATTTGTTTTCTTTATTTAGAGTAAGTACATAACGACACCAACAGATGATCTGACAGCAATACCAGTCTATCTCTGTACGAGAAGATAAGAGAGTAAGTAGGTCACAAACTGGAAAATATAGTTGGTAGTTTCTAAAAGTGTCATTATGTGGCATCAACATCCAGCTTTGCGATTACTGTGGGTAGCAGATGCTAGGTAACGCATGCACGTGTGCAGCTCAAATATAAAATGGTGTCTTTACTCACAGAGTGTACAATCAAAGAACAGCATGCTGTTGTGAATTCTTTTTTGCAAACATACTTTCTGTAAAGGATATTTATAAGTAAATGCTTCTTGTGAAGTTCTGTTGATGCTTTGGGATGCAAATCAAAGAAAGTATCAAGGCCTGCTGACTAGATGAGTACTGCTCCATTATGACAATGCCAGACCACATATGTCATGATTATGACAGGAGAAAATTGATCAACTTCTTGAACATAAATCTTACAGCCCCGAGCGACAGCTACCAATATAAACTTGGCAGAGACGTTTGGAGAAAGAAAAGGAGGTTGAACATGAATGTGAAATGCAGAGATTCTATGCTGCAGGTTTTGGTGCACTGATAAAGTGATGGAATAAGTGTACCCAAATTTGGTGGAAATTATGTTAAGAAATAAGGGATAATATAAGTGCAATAATACACGGTTTCAGGTTTTTATACAATCTGGTTTTTTTAAATTGCCATATGTGACCTATTTACTGACTTGCCCCTGTAAATACATAAAAACATAAACAACTGTCTTATAGAAGTCTTAACATCTTCACTTTGTCATTCCTCTTCTACTTTTATGGGTAAAGTGTGCAGACAAAAAAGAGGCAGGCCTGTTGTGTCTTTGCATGATGGAGGGGCTGCACCTATTGGGTAGAAATTTTGCTACCTTCAGAATTTTTGCTTAGACAGTGGCTCTTTCAATTTTCAACTGCAGAGGGTTCATCGTCCATCTCCAATAGGACTAGGAAACAATTCCCCCTTCCTTGAGACCAGGGCATGCTTGAAACACATGGGATTCAAACTACCCTCCTCTTAAATTGTTAGTCCCTTTCTTGAAAAGCGAGTGCCTTACCTCCCAGCCTGTTAAAATAAAAGCTAATAGAATGAACAACGAAGTCTCTATAACACTTGATTCCTCCAATTGCAGCATCTGCTGTATATAGTTTCATTTGTGCTGTGTTACCAGGGCCACCTATGGAAGCAAAGAATAGTATCACTGTATCCCACTAGGAATGTTGCAAGAGGTAACTAAGGAGGATTGTACATGGGTCCAGCACTCCATAGTGTTGCAATTATAAAACCAAAGAAATTGAAAATAAAACCAGTATACCCCAGACTAGAAGAGAAGCAACTAAGTAAGTAATGGTTTCATCTATAACTACATTATGATGAAACATGTCATCCAGTGCAGTGATTGCAATTGTAATCTCCTCTGTGGAGACTGCTGTGTCTCATAAGGTTACCCTTCTGATGAAATGTTATGTAAGAAACATCACACTTGTAAGATTTCAATCCAGTATGGGCTCTGCTTAAGAATGTTGCCATAGTCACGAAGCAACAAATCACAATTATTTGCAATGTTCATCTCTTGTATAGAGCTTTCTGTGTCTAATAAGGTTACCCTTCTGATGAAATGTTATGTAAGAAACATCACACTTGTAAGATTTCAATCCAGTATGGGCTCTGCTTAAGAATGTTGCCATAGTCACGAAGCAACAAATCACAATTATTTGCAATGTTCATCTCTTGTATGGAGCTTTCTGTGTCTAATAAGGTTACCCTTCTGATGAAATGTTATGTAAGAAACATCACACTTGTAAGATTTCAATCCAGTATGGGCTCTGCTTAAGAATGTTGCCATAGTCACGAAGCAACAAATCACAATTATTTGCAATGTTCATCTCTTGTATGGAGCTTTCTGTGTCTAATAAGGTTACCTTTCTGATGAAATGCTGTGCCACAAACATCGCAAACGTGAGGCCTTTCTCCAGAATGTCTTCTTTTATGTTTAATTAGGGTGCCATTCTCATGAAACACATCATCACAAACATCGCACTTGTATGGCTTTTCCCCAGTATGGACTCTCTTGTGTCTTGTTAGGTGGGTTGCTTGAGAAAATCCTACACCACAAACATCACACTTGTAAGGCCTCTCTCCTGTATGTACTCTTCTATGTGTTTTTAAGCTGGTATTGTGAATGAACCCAACACCACAAATATCACACCTGTAAGGTTTCTCCCCTGTATGGGTTCTCTTGTGTATTTTTAGGTGTCCACCTTGAGTAAACGATACACCACAAACATCACATTTGTAAGGCTTCTCTCCTGTATGCACTCTCTTGTGTGTATTTAAACTGGTAGTATGAATAAACTGTAAATTACAAATATCACACACATAAGGCTTCTCTCCGGTGTGGGTTCGTTTATGTATTCTTAAGTGGCCTTTTTGAGTAAATGCTGCCTCACAAACATCACATTTGTAAGGCTTTTCTCCTGTGTGCACTCGTCTGTGCGTCTTTAAGCTGGTACTGTTAATAAATCCAACATTACAAATATCACATATGTAAGGTTTCTCCCCTGTATGGATCCTTCTATGTTTGATTAGGGTACCATGTTCACGAAACCCTACTTCACAAATATCACACTTATATGGCCTCTCTCCTGTATGAACTCTTCTGTGTCTCTTTAAGTCACTGCTTTGATAAAAACTGAGGTCACAAATATCACATTTGTGACGCTTGTCTCCTGTATGTATTCTCCTATGTTTAATAAGGTTGCCATTGTCATGAAACCTTAAATCACAACCATCACATTTGTAAGGTTTTTCTCCTGTATGGATTCTTCTATGTTTAACAAGGTTTCCATTTTCACGAAACCACACATCACACACATCGCACTTGAAAGGCTTCTCTCCAGTATGAACTCTCATGTGCCTTTTTAAATCACTGCTTTGAGTGAAAACATGACCACAAATTTCACACTTGTGAGGACTCTCTCCTGAATGTTTTCTTGTAAGTGAGTTCACAGTATCACAAACTTTTGAATCTATATTCCTCCCATTCAACGGAGTATTGCTTTCACAGGTAGTTGATGAATCCTCTGGCTGTCTAAAACTGCTGTCATTTTGTAAATTCCTACTGTCGTCCTTCTGCGTGATGTTACTATGTAAGGGAATCACTCCACGATCCAATTTTTCTGCCGACAGTAGTCCCATATTGAGCTTGAGTTTGATATACTCTTCTCCAACTTTAGCCGCAGTCGTATCTAGCACATCACATTTTTTTTTAGTTTTCATCCCCTTCTTTCTCTCTAGCTGTGACATTCTCTTCGAGTTAATGTTATGCTTTGCAGTATGTTCACTATATTTCTGACTGTGCATGTTTTTAATGTATTTTTGCCAGTTATCATCACGGGAGACAGCAAGACGACACTCAGCACATGAGCACTTATCTGAAAAGTGGGAACACAAGAGTTAGTCAAGGAATATATATGAGCTCGATACACAACTCACTTGGCAGTATTTTCTACTATTAAAATACCAACTACAAAAACAACATAACAACAAATAGTTAATTTCCCATTGCTAGGATCCTCAGTAGGGACTTTTAATGCAGATAAATAAAAACCACCTGCTCTGGTAGTTGCAGTGCAAATGCACAAGCTAAATTTGTATATCACCCTTCAATTTTTTTTAAAAATTGTCATTACTGCAAAGTTCTCCTCACTAGAAGATGGGTATCCTAACAGTTCGGTCATTAAACATTAAAACCTGTAATTTTTTTTATAAATCTATAAAATGTGAGATATTTAATGAATCACAACTTAATAAAACCTGAGAGAGAGAGAGAGAGAGAAAGAAAGAGAGAGAGAAAAATCAATTTACTCAACAGAAACATAATTGTATGTATGAAAACCATGTATTTAAGAAGGACTGTTGTGTCTTAGTCTGTTCCTTTATGAATGTAATTAAATCAACTGGATGCTTACCAAAACCCCTTCCAGATGGACCAGACTGTGTACCCCCCCTTGCTGTCCTTGTCCTCACAAAGGTATCAGACTGACAGACCTTTATGCCTAAATCTTTCTTTCTACCTTTGCCATGGTGCACCTGAAAGGTTAACATAAATGGGGTGTTAGAATGTACCAGGTGGATCCTGGAGAGCAAATAACATACCCTCACAACTTTCCAAACATGAAGTCAAAGTTGACTCCAGAAATATGAACAGTGGGTGGGATGGGAACTTCATTATTAAAAACCCATTGTTAAATACACACATGCTACATTTTTTTTGAGTGATTTGCTTTTTAGCTCCAAGTAAACAGAACCATCATAACAGCAGCTACCCATTTACAGGAAGCCTGTATACAAGCATTTCCAGTGGTGGTTTCATAGCAATGGTATTTACATGATGAGATTACCAGACCATGCACAACCCTCCCTAGCTGAATTTAATGACATGCTTAGTAGGTTACAGTTGTATTCTTTAAAATTATTTGTGAAGATCTAATCATTTATTGGTGAGCGGATCAGAAACATTAATGGCTGGACAACTGTGATGAGGTAGGAGCAATGCATCTATATTTCCCTTTAGCCTCAATCAATAGTACGCCTAGGCAACCAGGACCCATCGTGTCGAATAACCATGTCTGATGACCACGTCCCAGGCAGCCAATGGTTCTGTTGGGGAGGTGGCAATCTGTTTTAACCTGGTGTTGCGAGGGCCTCCAGAATGTCTCCAGGATGAGCACGGCTTCTTCCCACAACTCGTCCCCACAGCCTGCCGGAGCATCTCGTGGGCTGGGATTTCCTGCGAAAGGCGAACACCATGACTGAAGAGGGTGAAACGAAGGTGATCAATCGTTGAGACAATGCCTGCGAGTTGAGTACGTCGAACTACTTCATTGTTGGAAATCATGTCAAGCCAGATGAACCCGAGGATGTGCCACTAGTTGCGAAGGTGGAAGGCCTCAAGGTACTGTCGGTCCTGCTGTAGTAGTGTCCTGGTCTCCCGGGAGAGCCTTCGCTGGGATAATACTCTGCGGAGTGAGTGCACGGATGAAGCAGCTAAGTCTATCTTATGGGTGATGTCGTGGCTGCTGCGTGCGTCAGAGGACTGTCTGCTGCCAAGGTATACGAAGTCCTCAGTGGCTGCAACATTTTTATAGTTCACTGTGATGCCGAGGTTTTGGATTTTCGTCTTCGTCCAGGAAATGTGCAAGCATAGGTGGGTAGTTGATCGATCTAGTGCATCTAGAGGGCCTACTAGGGCCCGAGGATTGTAGCCAGGTATGATGATGTCATCAGAGATTGGTTACCCGGGTTCCCTGGGTTGTGTGGAGACTGTGTGAGGATCCAGCCCATGGCGCAGCAGAAAAGTGCAGGGGAAGAGACGCAGCCCTGTCGGACTCCAGATGATGTAGAGAACTCCTCTGTATGATCCCGCCGGAGCTAAATTTTGGCGCTGGTGTGATTGTGAAGCTCCTCAATTAGGGTCAGCTGGGTGCCTGGGATACCCACGCATTGTAGGGCCTTCCACAGGGTGTGTCTGTCCACAGAATCAAAGGCAGCTCGTATGTCAACATAGGCGACACGGAGAGGGCAGTTACACTGGTTAAACTCGCGGTGCAGTTATGTGAGAATGGCGTCAATGGTGGAGCGAGAAGCTGTGAACCCTGACTGCTGGGTGGCGACGATGCCTTATTGTATGAGACTGAAGTCTGGAGAGGAGCACATGTTTAAAGGTCTTGCCGGGGACGGACAGTAGGGTAATAGGCCTGTAATTGCCGCATTCCAGACAGGAGCCCTTTCTCTTGTACAAGGAAATTATTATTCTGTCGCACCATGGCGGGGGCACTTGGCTAGGGTGGTGGCCATCGGGTCCAGGGTGGTGGCCATCGGGTCCAGGGTGTACTTTAAAAGCTCAGGGGGAATATTGTCAGGACCCGTGGCTCTGTCGTCTGTCAGTTTTTCTATTGCTGCCTTAGCCTCAGAAGTGGTAAGGGCGTCAGGGGTTGCTGTAAGAGACTCACGGAGTAGATCTGGCGAGGGGATGATTCAAGGCGGCACTGTAAGGTTCGAACCACTTGCTAGCTATTTCCTATCTTGATGTGCAGGTAGATAATCGTCGTCATTCTGGGTGGTCACCCCTGGCCCTGTCGCTGAACTCTTTTTCTCTACGACTGCTAGTGTGGACGTAGTCAGCCAAGGTTTCCTAATGTTTTTCCTATGTCCCAGAACTGTGTCGGCAATTCATGGATGGCCTCCACAACGATGGGCCAGGCAGATTTAGGGTCATCAGGAAGGGTACCCAGAGTGAAAAATTTGCTGTCTATGGATGTGACATGTTGGGCTGCCAGACTAGGGTTAGTACGCAGGGATTCCGTGTCATATCTGGCAACTGATGCAGTCTTTTTGCGGTATCTTGGCAAGATGGCCACGCTAATTACGAGGAGATGATGATCAGTCCTGGCAGGGACCTCTGCTCCACAGTGAACACTGTATATTTGATGAGACCTGGGTTTCTAGACAATATGATCCAGCAGCTCCTTTCTGGTCTTATGATCATTTGAGATCCAAGTGAACCAGTGAGATGCCTTCTGTCTGAACTAGGTGCCCGCTATCCTGATGCCAAAAGAGGCCCAGAAGGAGAGGAATCTGAACATTTTGTCGTTCGCCATTCCACTACCGTATGGACCCACGATGGACTCCAGGCACTTCCGGGGGTGGCGTTGAAGTCACTGAGGATAACAAGCTCGTCGTGAGGGGGAACTGTCTGGGTGGAGGAGTGCAGTTTGGAGTAAAACATGAGCATCTACACTGTCGTTAAGAATGGTGGAGTCTGGATACAGAGAGCAAGAATGCTTCATACTTTACAGGTAGTTCACTTAGATGACAAGGGCCTGCGGCGCCAATTGTCCATGAACAAAATGAGTAGTTGAGTCTCAGGCTGCATGCACTAAGGTTCATGTCTTTTCAATTTGACATAACAAGATGGTACGTGGACGGTCACAGGGACAGAACCACAATGGAGAGAGTTGTTTCCCATTCTTGATAACAATGGTCTCTTTAAGAGTTGGTGGGCGAGGACATGCTCAACAAGCTGGGCTACATGTCCAAACAGTGACGCCGCAGCCTCGCCTCATTCGCATTAACATGGTGGCCTATTTCAGACAAATGGATCGCAAGAATGCACCTCTGGCTGCACATTAGGAAATGGGAACGACACAGGTATATAAATCCATAGCTTAGTTTTCAGTGAAATTATCTGTTGGTTCCAGACTTGATGCAGGGTCTTCATCGAGGAGACAGCTGCAGTTAATTACTTCTTCATCTTTCCTTGTCCAAGCACGTCATACAGCTGGTATTCAGCGACATAGATTGCCTTGTCATTTGCCTCCAACATGTCACACCTATTGCATGTTTCCTGGAGGTTGGGGGCAGATCATCAGGTGATCTGGGTTCTGTATTGCGCCACAGTCACATGTGTCCTCATCTACGTATATCTGTGTATATATATCTCTTCATGTTCCTCTTGCATCATGATACACCAGTTCGGAGTCTGTTCAAAGAACCAAACAATATAGCTGGGACAGAAAGGATACACCTTCATGAAGAAATATAGCAACTGAGATGATTTAAAATATGAATCGGTGGACAGAGACTGTTGGTGTATTATACTCCAGGGGGAACTAGAAGAAAGTCCCCCGACAGCTTATTCTGAAAAGGTTGTCCATGTTCCCTGTTAAAAAGTATTAATTTTCTGATGTGACAAAGTAGGTGAAATTGCAAATGGTATGTGTTAACTGGCTAGAATGTGGCACACCAAAATCTAATGAAATAAATTACCTCAGCATGATCAACATAAATAAGAGGTCCATGTACAGGGCAGTCCCCAGCATAGTTCATCTTGCAATCTCCACAATCTGGACAACAGTAATGGTTCATCGTAGTAGGCATTACTTATAACTAACTCTCAACTAAATTGTCATTATTTCTTTACAGTACAATACATGAGGCATGTTCAAATGAAACCAGACCCAGTGGCTTTATTACAAATATTTGAAAATTACATCATCTGGTGTGACAGAATTAAATAAAGCAATTGTTATGAAACAAACATGCCACAGGGTTAGTTAGAAAAGTCAACATATGCATTCAGACATGCATCCCACTGCTTGGGTAGACAGCAGATGCCGCCTGCAAAAAATGACTTTGGTTGCTCTTTGAACCACTTGGTCACCAAGGCCATGACGTCTGCATCAGAGTCTAATCTTTGTCCCTTTAGAAATTTTGTTAAGGGTCCGAACAAATGGAAGTCACAAGGGGACATATCGGGGCTTCAGGATGGGTGTGGCAGTACTTCCCACCTTTTCTGTGTTAACGTTCGCGACATGTGGGCGCGCATTGTCGTGTAACAGAACCACACCACGCGAAAATGTGCTGGGTCATTTATTCTTGCTTGCTGTATGCAGCTTGCCTAGTGTGTCATTGTAGCAGATGGCATTGATGTTCACAACAGGCTCTTTAAAGTCTACCAACAAAAGTCTCTCATGGTCAAAAAACGCTGCCAGCATAATAACCTTACCAGAGGAAATGTGACTTGAATTATTTTGATTTCGGTAATCAGGGATGTTTCTATTGCATGCTAGCAGTTTTGCTGCTCGACTCAAAGTGGTGGCACCAGGATTCATCCCCTGCCACTATGCACAAAAGAAATGAATCATCCTTCTCTTCGTATCGCAGCAAGTGGTTCAAACTCCATCCCATACCTTCTTCCTTATGGTGGTTGGTCAGCAAACGAAGTACCCAACGTGAACACACCTTCAGATACTTCAGTTTCTTGCTAACTTACATTTGAACTGTCTATAGCGACACAACAAATTCCTCTGCTAGCAAATGTAAGCTCCGGCGGCAGCCCACCCGAATTGCTGCATCAATTTTGGCGATGGAATTTTCTGACACAACAATATGCGCCTGACCTGGTCTCAGATCTTTCGTTAACTGACGTCCTTCTTTCAACATCGTTGTCCAGTTCTTCACTGTTGTCTTCGACACACTTTTGTCACCCTGCATTCTGCGATGAATGTCAACTTGTCGACATCCTTCAGCTGTTAAAAATGGAATCAGTGCTCGCTGATCAACTCTGGATGGGTTAGTATCACACCTGCCATGTTTTCAATGGTCTATGAGTTGGAGGATAATGAAATTTGACAAACTTGACAATTGGTATGTGCTGTTTACACCAGAAGTGACATCATGCGTATGTTCACTTGCTGCAGTTCGGCCCAGTGTCATTTGAACACACCTCATGTGTGTGCGTGTTTTGCGCCAGGCTCATAAAACTGGTTCTGTCAAACGCTGTGTCGGGAATGGAGGACACAATTTATTTACCTGCTGACCGGAACATTGTCAATTTCCAAAGGTGTCAGGAAAATCAATATCAAACTCATGGTACCAAAATAAAAACAATGCCTACTATCAAGATGTTCTGCTGAGTCAACATTTTCCAGATTTGCTTTCAACAAGATGGTACATCAGCTATCGTGCTCGAGAAACTTTAATTTCTTGAACCCGAGACATCTGCTTTTATACCTCCAGCACTTTAAACACTGAACAGTCCTAACCTAAATCCCACTTACTATGCAATTTTGAGTCTGATGATTAAAAAAGTGTATCGGACAAAACTAAGACGTCATTAAGTTTTTAAGAAAAAAGAATATTGAACTCCATCAAACCACAATCGATGCAGCAATTGCCGAAGCCCCTGAACGAAAGTAGCAATTTTTATACACAAAATGAAATAGCCAACATCTCTGTTAGTCAAATATATACTGTACAACTGAATGAACTTTCATTAAATTCTGTCAACTAATAATCATTTTATGAAAAATTTATACTGCCTCCTTTATTCCCCTACTGACTATAGCTGCGGACCCCAACTTCGTTTCCAATGATCTCTATCATTGGCTATAAATATTGTAGTGAAGTGCACTGACCAACGCATTGAAGGTCTATCCTGTGGTCTTTTACTGCCTCTGGAGTACCAGATTGCTGCCACCATACTCCAGCATTCATCTTTTCTTCTGAGCATGTGACTTGTTCACCATGTCAGCTGCACAACAAGTCAATGATAATTGCCATAGGTCAGAATTCTGAAGATTATGCATGCGCTGGTTGCAGAAAGCAAGGCCGACCTATATGTGCACCTGGTAAACCTCTTGGCCACTTTATAGGTTAAACTTATATCAGGTTGAGGTAGCTTTCCACGGCTTCTTCCTTGGCAGAGATGTTAACAATGTGAAAGGATCCACTGCATCACAAAACTTTTGAACTGGTGACATGGTTTGTAGAGTACTGTTCTTAGTTCTGTTAATTTCTGTTGTTTTTACTCCTCAGTACTACAACCACAGACAGTGTTTCTCTGAAGTGCATCTTTTCCCTCCTTGTGTTTTCAAGCTATTTGCCTCAGCTCAAAATTTACTTGAAAATGTGTCTGATGGAAAAACTAAAACAACAAACAAACAGATTCTTACAGTTATGAAACAGCCTGTTCAGCAACATATATAAAATTAATAATTTTATAATAAAACAATTCAAAAGGGATTTTGTAGATACACACTGTGCACTTCTCTAAATAAGTTCTTGAAGCCATCTGGTTAGGTTAAATGTCAATACGTACATAGTAATGGTGCAACATTTAAATAGCTATCTGATTACAGAACACACAGTTGTAGATAAGAACTTACACAAACATTTGTCCTCAACAAGAAAGGCAGAAGACATGCCATCTGTCCTGACAGGGTGCACTTCAATATCCTCAGCACCATCATCTTCATCATCATCTTTCCACCATTTTTTCTCCCTATGTCCCTAAACACAAATTGCATATTTTCAAGCTCCAATGAAATGTTATGGAATGTTACAATGAGACTGGATCAGAGTTACTCAGTGGGAGGTCTCTAAGAGTTCTGTTGGAGGTATCTAAGAGTTCTGTTGGAGGTCTAAGAGTTCTGTTGGTCTCAAGGGGAGATTATGATTGAATCAAACAAAATGTTTTTATGAAAACCAATCTGGCAGAGACCAGGCAGTCATGTAAGTCAGTGTTCACTTAATAGGTAATCTTTTCTACGTGGACCTATGGTAACTAGTAGCCAATAAATTGTGTTCTATATACAAATAACCAGCTGTTGACAATTATTATACAGACAACTGACTGATCACACTAAAGTAATGTGATCTGTATAAATAATACGTAATATAAAAATAAATAAGTGTCTCATTGAGGGAAATGACGTACTGCAAGATGGACAGAGTACTGTTCCGAGCTATATAACTATGAAGGGCGAAACAAACCTGAGAAAATATTCCCCACCTCACCAACAAATATAGAGGATAACCAACTGATAATGAAGGAAGAGGTAATTGCAGCGGTAAGGACATTGAGAAGAGGGAAGGCGGCACTATACCAGCAGAGCTCTTACAAGCAGGTGGAGAGGTAGTGGTGGAAGGCCTGACACACATCTGCAACAAAATGTGGGCGACAGGAAACTGGCCAGACTTATGGACGAAATCAATAGTTATACCGTTACATAAGTCTGGAAACCTAAAGCTGTGTCAAAATTACAGAACAATAAGCCTCATTAGCCACCCTAGCAAGGTCATGCTTAGATTAATCCTAGACCGATTGAAACCCCAAGCAGAGAACATTATTGCCGAGGAGCAAGCAGGGTTCAGACAGGGAAGAAGCACTACAGAACAGATATTTCATTTAAGGCTGCTAAGCGAGAAATATCTAGAACAGCAGCAAACACTGTATCACGTGTTTGTGGATTTTAAGAAGGCGTTTGATATGGTATGGCATAAAGCGCTTTGGGCAACCATGAGGATGTATAATATCAACGGAAATATTATAACGGTCCTTGAACACCTGTATAACAAGGCGTCTAGCGCAGTTCTTGTGAATGGGAGGCGAGGAGACTGGTTTCGCACATCAGTTGGTGTGAGACAGGGGTGTACACTCTCTCCAACTCTTTTCAATATATTTCATGAAGGAATTATGAGTGAGGCACTTGGAGGTCACGTTGGTACTGTCAAGATAGGGGGTCGAACGATTGCCAACCTTCGTTTTGCAGATGATATCAACGGGTCAGAAGGCTTGATGAAACAGCTCTTGACTATGGTATGGAGATAAACGCTGGAAAGACAAAATTAATGACCAACAAAGCTACGGGCTTCAACAACAGGATAAAAGCTAACGGTCAGGAACTCGAAGTGGTTGACCGTTTTAAATGTCTTGGGTCGATTGTCAGTGATGAAGGATCAAAATGTGAAGTGTTGGCCAGAATAGCACAGACAATAGCGGCGCTTGCACGGCTTAACAAAATCTGGCAAGATAAACGGTTAGCAATAAGCACGAAAATCAGATTAATGCGTACACTGGTCCTGTCAATATTCCTCTATGCGTGTGAGACATGGACAGTTACAGCTGACCTTCAACGAAGGATACAGGCCTTGGAGATGAGATGTTTCCGAAAACTTTTAAACGTCACGTACAAAGATCAAGTTACAAACGAGGAAATACGAGATAGAATTACAACAGCAATAGGGCCTTTCGAAGATCTCTTGGCAACTGTCAAAAGAAGGAAACTCACTTGGTACGGTCACATATCGAGATCAAGTGGTCTTGCAAACACAATCCTCCACGGGAAGGTGCATGGCAGACGACGAAGAGGCCGGCCCAAAAAGAGATGGGAGGACAACATAAAAGAATGGACCAGTCTCCAACCAGAAGAGTCACAGGCAGCGGCATCTGACAGAGAGGGATGGCGTGGAGTTGTGAGGATTTCTTCATGTGTGCCCCAACGACCTCACCGGTTACGGGATGACCTGACCTGATAAATAATACTTTTTATGTAGGAGTTCCTAAATCTGAGACATGACGCGGATAAAAAAGTAGGATGAGCAAGGGTGGGTTAGATTTAAATAGTTTTTTCATAAGGCATCCTCAAATAAAATTTGTTTATCTTAGAACAGGACTGAAGATGCAACTGTGAATGAGTTGACAACAGCCAAGCAATCATAGGTAACTGCTTGTTAGCTCCAAGTGGCAGTCTTGGAAACAGACTGCACACATGCAACATGGCTAAGAGAATAGGAATCAAAGAGGGAACTCAAATCTGGTCCCAAATATGGCACGCTGAAACCGAATGTGTTGGGCCGAAAGACACAGCCTGAGAATTATGACAACATCTTTTTCAAGATGAATGTTGAAGAAAATATCTATGAACAATTCTGAGTTAAGCAGCATACTCCCTCAAAAATATGATTGGCTAGTTCAACGTGCAATCTGTGGCTCAGATGTTTGTCAAGTTACAATTCAGTATCGTGTATCAGAGGGTTACAAGTATTCATCAATACAAATTAACCAGGAATGACAACTGAAGTATCATAAAAATCATAATAATTGTCCATAATTGTAGATGAGGACTACCAATATCATTTTGTGTCCTTGCTCCCATCCTCTTTGGTATCTTCTTTGCAATTCTGCTGAACTATGCCCTCTGTGGTGCTGCTGCTGAAGTCATCATTCCCACTAGATCTGATGGTTCCCTTTTCAATGCAGCTTGCTTGACAGCTAGACAACAGAACTTCTCAGAGATCTTCTCTTCGCTGATTACGCTGTCCTTGTGGCACACAGTGAGTCTACCTTGCAGTCCCTAATTAATAATCTAGTCAAGGTTTGTGATCTGTTGTCTCTGACTATAAGTGTTACGAGGACTGTAGTTCTCAGTCAAGAAACTACCACCACAACAAGTATTACTTTAAATGACAACCTTACTGTGGCAACACAACTATTCTGCTTTTTGGGATCAAACGTCCCTTAACAAAGAAATCAATACAAGGATAGGAAATGCAGTTATTACATTTGGCAGATTATCCAAATGAGTATGGGAAAATAAATTAATGATGCAAACTAAAACTCAGGTATACCGGGCCTGCGTGCTTAGCACCTTACTGTATGTGTGGACTACTTATTCGAGACATGAGAGGAGACTCAATATCTTTCACCTTTGTTGTCTACGCAAAATCAAGTGGCAGGACAAAATTACCAACACTGAGGTATTGCATTGAACCTAGCTGCAATCCATTATGTGGACATTCATTAGTAGAAGACTGAGGTTGCTGGGGCATGCAAGAAGAATGAAAAACAACTGCATACCAAACAAGTGCTTTTCTGTGAATGTTCGGTGAAGAGACCTGTAAGTAGACCAATGTTAAGATACAAAGGTGCAAATATTGCAGTCAAGCTGTAAACTTCGACACAGCGCATTCTGTTCGCTGGATAACATCCTGCTACTTGCAAAGCCCATTTCAGGGTTTAGTAGTGGGAGTTTGAGAATGAACGACGAAGAAGAATAAACTGGATCTGTTAGTCCTTCTTTGATTCATATAATTGCCACTTGATTTTCATACAGGTTCTGGATTAACCTAATTACTGGTCTCTCTTCTTCTTCTTCTGTGTTCGTTCTCAACCTCCAGCTACCAAGCCCTGAACAGGGCTATGCAAGTAGCAGGATGTAGTCCAAAGAACGGAATGCGTTTTGTCGCTAGTTTAGTTTGACTGCAATATTTGCACCTTTCGGTCCGGCACATCCGTCTTCGGCAGAATTAGTCTCTCTATAGCTATTGTTACAACATCTGAAAAAGTTTGTTTCAGGGGACTCAATCAAAGGCTTTTAAAGTACAAAATAGTGGTTGTCCTTGATGCCTCCTTCATTCTGTGAGAAGCCTCAATGATCTGATGGTATCCCTTACAAAATCCAAACTGGATATCTTTTAACACCTCTTCTATCTTGCCATCAATTCTCTCCTTAATTATCTTTAACAGAATTGTTTTTAATGCATGCAGAATTGGCCTCATTCTATTGCATTCGATATTTTGGGCAAAGAAATTTTTATTGAAGTTGTGTTCCGTTGTGCATATACCATTGTTGTAAATATCACTTTCATGCTTAAAAAGCAAATGGTATAAAGTCTCTCTCACTGTTTTGAGGTCAATAGACATCTCTGCCAGATTATGCAGATGTATTCTTTTCTTTTTGGCTTATAGTTTCTGAGGAGCAAGGGCAACATAGTGATTAATTCACTGACTGCCTAGTTCTACGATCTAGGCTCAATCCCCAATTGATTGATGTGGAATACTTTTTAGATCGCAAATGGCGACCGGCATGATGGTGATCACCTCATCCCTACTGTGCCATTGGTTAAGAAAACATAGGCCTAAATAGAATATTCCCAATATGCCACATGGTGTGTAAACATAATCTGTACTTTTAAAAAAATGTCTATAGGGTGGAGTAGTCAGCCCAATGCAGAACCCTGTTTAGACACCTCTTATAACATACCTGCCAGGTTACAGAATTACTTTTCTTTTCTCTCTTTCCAGGTCCTGACAACAGACATGTGCACTATATAATATGTAAACATCTAACAACAGAATGCAAGTGTCTTGCAGTATATCTTACACGTGATAATTGTCAAATAGCTTACCTCATAATCTACCTCCTGCTTTATTGTCACAGTTAGATCAAGCACATCAGACTCATCATCGTCTGTAGCCTAATGGGAAATATATGTACAACAATGGTACAACAACACTAATCAACAGTGATATAATCAACAAATAAACATGTAGACTCCAGCGTAAAGTTGCTGTAGTTTAGCTAAGTATGTCCAGCTGTTGGCCCCTTCTGTCAATGCCAAGTTGTAGAATTTGCAGGTGTTTTATAGCTGATGACATGTTGAATAAAGTGTCAGTGATTGTTGGGGGTCTCAAATGATAACTCTTCTCTTTCTGTGACAAGTGCTGAGAAAATGAACAGCACACATTGCACTGTCTCATATGGGTGGGTGCAGTTGATAGGTTCGTTTGTACGGTCTAAATTGTTTTTGCATTTGTTAAGTCTGATGTGTTCTGTCCTAAGTGGAATCCAGTGTACGGTAATGGTACTCCCGTAGCAGATACTGTTGTCAGGGATGAAGTGTTAGAGGCTTCATTGTAGTAGGCCAAAGCTTTTTATGAGGTTGGATGACTAGTTCCCTACCAACCAATTTTTTTTCTTCTTTTAAAAGTAAGCCATCTACATATTTACAGATGTGTCAACTGAAGCATATCAGGGCCAGAAGCCATCAACTTCACTGTATGAGTCAGACACTATACCACTCTGCTACTCAGACTATCCAATCTAAAAGTGTAAGGTTGGCACATGTGTTCTATAGACAAATGAACTATGCAGGTTAGAATCTGTTACTTCTGGCAAGTTGTATCAAGCTAAATATGTCACTGGCAGAGATTATTAAAGAAGTGTACAGGTATACTAATTTTAGACGTAATAACAGATATGGGGGAATTATTCAGGAAGCAAAAACCAAGATCAACAAAGGCAGATTTATGTTAAATCTTCATGGAACTCAGCAGCTTTCTCCTAGGTAAACAAAACTTGGTTATTGTGAGAAATATCAAAGCTGGGCATATAAACTAAAGCATTTATCAGTTCTTAAACAAAAATATTAGATATTAAACGAGAATAAAAACAAAATGAATTATACACCTAAATATGGGCTTGACAGCATATTAAAACATTCACATATCATAAACAATAGTATGCTTGGGCGAATAACCATGTCCATGACCACGTCTGATGGCTGCATCCCAGACAGCCTGCAGTTCTGTTGGGGAAGTGGCAATCTATTTTAGCCGGGTGTTGCGAGGGCCGCCACGAGGACGTCTCCAGGATGAGCCTCTTCCAGTCCCTCGTGCCCACAGCCTACCGGAGCATCTCGTGGTCTGGGACATCCCGGGAAAGGCGAACAACGTGACTGAAGAGGGAGAGGAGACCAATCATTGGGGCAATGTCTACAAGTTGAGTACGTCGCACTACTTCATTGTTGGAAACCATGTCGTGCCAGTGGATGAGTACGTCGCACTACTTCATTGTTGGAAACCATGTCGTGCCAGTGGATGTGCCCCTGGTTGAGTACGTCGCACTACTTCATTGTTGGAAGCCATGTCGTGCCAGTGGATGTGCCCCTGGTTGAGTACGTCACACTACTTCATTGTTGGAAGCCATGTCGTGCCAGTGGATGTGCCCCTGGTTGAGTACATCACACTACTTCATTGTTGGAAACCATGTCGTGCCAGTGGATGTGCCCTGGTTGAGTACGTCGCACTACTTCATTGTTGGAAACCATGTCGTGCCAGTGGATGTGCCCCTGGTTGAGTACGTCGCACTACTTCATTGTTGGAAACCATGTCGTGCCAGTGGATGTGCCCCTGGTTGAGTACGTCGCACTACTTCATTGTTGGAAACCATGTCGTGCCAGTGGATGTGCCCCTGGTTGAGTACGTCGCACTACTTCATTGTTAGAAGCCATGTCGTGCCAGTGGATGTGCCCCTGGTTGAGTACGTCGCACTACTTCATTGTTGGAAACTATGTCGTGCCAGTGGATGTGCCCCTGGTCGAGTACGTCACACTACTTCATTGTTGGAAACCATGTCGTGCCAGTGGATGTGCCCCTGGTTGCGCAGGTTGAACTACTTCATTGTTGGAAACCATGTCGTGCCAGTGGATGCGCCCCTGGTTGAGTACGTCGCACTACTTCACTGTTGGAAACCATGTCGTGCCAGTGGATGTGCCCCTGGTTGCGTAGGTTGAACTACTTCACTGTTGGAAACCATGTCGTGCCAGTGGATGTGCCCCTGGTTACGTAGGTTGAACTACTTCACTGTTGGAAACCATGTCGTGCCAGTGGATGTGCCCCTGGTTGCGCAGGTTGAACTACTTCACTGTTGGAAACCATGTCGTGCCAGTGGATGTGCCCCTGGTTGCGTAGGTTGAACACCTTAAGATGCTGCCAATCGTGCTGTAGTAGTCCAGGTCTTGAAGTCATACAGAAGAATTGGGATGATGCAGGAGTAGTAAATAAGAAGCCTGATCTCCAGGGAGAGCCTTCACTGGAGCCAGACTCCGCTGAGCGAGTGCATGGATGAAGTTGATACTGGACAACCCTTTATTCAGTGACAGTTACACCGTTGCGAGTCCCAACTTCTCTTCCAGCGGTCTCTGTCTTAGGTCACAGTGAACCAGTGGATAATGAGTCGCCCATCTGTGGCATCATGAATGCAAGGTAGTCGGACCAACGTGTTGGTGGTCGTTTCTTGTTTCTGGGGTACCATGTCACTGTGCTCCAACGATCGTCTGTTCTTCGCAGTAAGTGAAGCGATGTTTCATCTTGTCTGCATAAATAGCTGCATCTTCCACTAGGGACAATTGACGTATGTCCGAGTTATGAAGACCTTTTGTGCGCTGGCGTGAGGCCGACCGTGCATCTCTCGATGGAGGCTTGGGTCACTTTGAGTTTTAACTCCATCTCTTTCGCGAGTGCCCATGTTTCCGCCACATAGCATATTGTAGTACTGTGGAGTTAATACAGAGGTGCGCAGGCTCTGGTCGTGGATGTTGTCCAGTACCGGGTTTATCGAAGAGAAAGCCGCCCAACTTGTGCGACGCCATCCTGTCAACTCTGGGCTTAAGTCGTTCTACATGTTGAGCAGGCATCCAAGGTAGATGTACATCTCCTGTTTTAACTCTCATGGCTTGGTTTTAAAGTTTGCATGACAGTATTTAAAAAACCCCAATTATATTCTAGTACTACCAAACATGAATATACCAACGAATATTAACTCTTAGACTTCCTCATGATACTGGCAGCACTAGCTTTACCACAAGCCACTTGGGGTGTCTTAATATGGAAAGTCTCGTCAGCAATGTTTAAATAATTGTAAATCCTTAGTTCAATAAAACAATTTTAACACCACGTCCTGTGGTCGAGCCATTCAATTTTGCACAGAATTATGCTCTTTCTTGAACAAAAGGTTGGTTTTAACAAATAAGTGCAGTAATTGATTGACAAGCAAAATGGATTCTAATGTTCGTAAACAAAGATGATTGGCAGAACGAGCATTACAGCTTATTTATTCATGATTAAAGGAAAAGATCAATCAAACAACAAGGAGGGATAAAATACTTCCGATTCTGAATACAGGTTTAGTGGTGATTGATGACTTTTACTACAGTAACAGTGATACTGATTCTGTTCAAGAGGGGCATGTTCACTAACTAGCACTAGTTCTACTAAAAAATCCAGGTCTTTAAAAAACCAAAATGATAAAGATAAAGTCCACACAAATAGAGATGATTGATCTAGGTCAGTGCTTGCCAGAGTTGAACTGACAGTGTCTAAAAAGATGGCAATCAATTACCAAATAAGGTACACTGGAATGAAATGGATGCTGGCTCAACTGAAAATGCTATTTGCTTCATCTCTTAGCCCAGATATAGATGGACACAATATTTAACTACCAACAAAAAATGATAAAATACAAAAAATGATAAAATGTGTGTTTCATGTGTATAAATGGATTGAGAGGATGAATGTTAGGAGCTTCAGACCTGTACATCTCTTTATATTTTATGACATTCAAATAATTTTTCCAAATTTAAAAAATGTTTTATTTATGTAATATTTATTTGTGCATTCTTCTAAGTAGTTTTCTTTGATAGCTCTTTCAATTCTGCCCATTATGTATAGGAGCAACATTGATCTCATGTTTAAAATAAGAGCAAGTATGATATAATCCGTAATGCAATCTAACCTAAAAATATAAACATGAAAATGAGCAGGTAAAAACAAGGTCTTAGTATGCTTATACTAAGTTAATGACAAACCAAACAACACACAAGATTTACCTGGATAAAAAACTAATAATTGACAACACACTGAAATGCTAATATAAAGAAAAGATCATAGAATAATGTGCTAGATCATCACTACTGAAGGAATACATTAACAGACAGAGGTTTGTACAGGCAGTCATTATAAAAGTATCACGCTTTAGTATAATTGCCATGTACACTGAGAACAGAAGTGATGGAATTAAAATACAGACTAGAAGAAGCAGATTGAGGTTGACCAACACCTTCAGGAAATGGACACATACACCACTACAAGACTCACTTCAAGCATGGACCAGCAACATTTAGCAAATCATCCCAATAATACTTCACAACATAAAGAGTACAAGATGGAAAGAATGATGTTTAAGTTCTGGTAACATGCACACTAGTGGGAAATTAAGTTAATCTCTACAGAGTCGTTGACCATTGCTCTGAAAGTACTTATGTAACAGTTTCCGCCGGAGCAAGAGAGTTTAGGGCAGGGGTGATGTGGTTGACGACTAAGAACAAAGGTACCTGAATGCATGCCTAGGTCACTCACCGTCTCAACAAAGGAAAACAGAGTTGGGGCAAAGAATGTGGACAGGTAGGAGCTGACCACTGGCTTTCCGATTTGGGTAGGGGGAGAATGAGTGACAGACGAGATGGTAGCAGAGCTTGCTGCTATAGATGAGTGACAGGTGTGCAAAGTATTTAGTTCCAATGGCGACTGAGTAGAGCCATCCCCCTGAGATACATTGGTCAGCTTTGATACTGCTTTAGTGTATATAACACGAGACAAAGTTTAGCTCAACAGGCTGGATGGAGAGGAGAGCGAATGAGTGACTGTAGATAGAAGTTCGTTTAGCTCACCGATTTGATATAGAAGCGATTGATAGACTGTTGTACGAATGTTAGTGATAGAACAGGATCGCTCAAATAGGTGTGAGTTTTGTATTAATAGATAACCTGAACGTTTGTTGTAAGCAGGACACAATGTGAACGAGGTATGTCCAGATCGCCCGCCTAAGGGGATTTTAGTGAGGCAGTTTTTGATAAGGTGTGTTGAGGATGCAGTTAAAGAGATGTATGTATGATGTGTGTGCCAATAGAACTGGGTAATGTTAGTTGGGAATTCCATCAATAGCTAATGCTTAAAATTTCCGCTTTAGTTAATATGTATTTTAACATATATATATATATATTAATATATATATAATATAGGAATATTTAGTTAAGATGACATGTATTGTATTGTGTTTGTAATTTCACTCATTTTTTCTGGTATGAGTATTATATAATAAATATGCCATCTGCTGTGTGCTATATTATTTGCAGTGTGTGGTCATGATTGATGTGGATAAGTGTGACAATGTTCTAAGTTAGAATAACCCTAGGGCAAACAGTGGGGTCTGCTACACTTACTTCATCATCTGGTTCCTGCTTTACTTTTACTGTTAGATCTAGAACATTAGTGGCAGTACTTCTTCCATCCTGATAAAATCAAAGATTGACAAACAATCTGTAATAATACTACTAATATGTTACACAATGTCCTTGATTTCAGAGTATCCTCTAACTTTAAAATTGACCATAAACTTCAATAAAACTGAAACTGCAGAAAAGTTTTTTTTACAGTACATTCTATTAATAAATCAACACATGCCAACTCAAGTTAAGTGTTAAAAGGGTAAACAGGTGTGACTCTGTTGTTGAAACACAGACAATGACAATCACACAACCACTTCCTCCTGCTCTGAATGACCACAGCAATTGATCCCTATCTTACAGGTGTTAAAACATAAAGGACACATTTTTTATTTCATAACTTTATGGCATACCTTATATTTCCCAACCATCCCACATCTTAGAATTAAAGAATATTGTACATATTAATGTCATGCCAGGATGAAGTTGCTCAGACAAAGGAGTGGAAATGAGAAACTGTAAAATTGATATCATGGGACTGGTTAAAACGAGAATTTTAAAAGATGAAATTGGGCATTGAAGAAATGCTGCTGTCCGCTGGCACACTAATGCTATCAAAAGAGGTGCAAAAGGTACATTTAGAATGGGGAGGAGTAGGGTCCAGAATGCTACTAGCTGATTTCACAACTGCAAAAACAAAACAAAAAGAAGAAAATGAACATTATTCAATGTCATGCACCAACAAATGACAAAGAAGACTCAGTAAAAGAATTTTACACTAGACCAGTAGACTTCAATATATTGTTGATAAAAGAATAAGAAAAAAACTACGTTTTTGATGGGAGACCTAAATGCTAGCTAGGTTTGGGAATGATAATATCAATTTTGAAGATATCATGGGGAAAACTTGGAAAACGGACTGCAAATTAAAATTGAGAGCTAGTTATGGACTTGTATGCTTTAAATGAACTGGTGATTATTGGCAGTATACTTCCACATACAAGAATACAAAAAGCAACATGAGTGTCCCCAGACCACAGGAAAGAAAACCAGATTGACCATACATGAGAAGTTCTGATCATCATTATATTATGCAAATAAAGGTTAAACTTAAAAGGTTTACAACATTTAACCACAGCCAACAGTTCAATGTGGGACTCCTCTGGAGCAAGGACATTCAAGTTACATTATAAAATGAGTATCATGTGTTACAACTAGAACAAATACAGAATAGAGGGATTAACATGGTATGCAAGGTTGTCTCATAGCAGACACTGCTGTCAGCGATGAAATGTTAGAGACTTCACTGTATGAGGACACGGGTTGTTTATGAGGTGGGGTTTTCAGTTATCTTTCACGCTGCCTTTCTTCCTTAACAGCAAGCCAGGTGGTATCCACTGGAGCATGCTGATAATGAGAGTTGAACTCATTACCCTTGCCCTAAAAGCAAGTGCTCTACCACTATGCTCATCAGACGATTGAAATGGTATGACAAGATCCCTAATTTTGAAACCGTTGGAAAGAACCAGACGGATATCAGTGGGACATGACAATGAGGAGAAAGTGCTGCCGTTAGACTGGACACACATTAAGGAAATCATTTGATAACATTACAATACAGTCTGTGTTCTAGAATATCCAAGGCAAAAGAAGTAGAGGTATGTCAAAACGCACTTGGAGAAAAGAATAAAATAAAATAAACAGGGAAGATGTAGATAGAGCTGGAATGGATGACACAGGACAGGAAGACTTGACATGTATTTGTTGAGGACATGTGCTCCACAGGGAACCATAGGGTTTTGACTGATGACTGAATACCATGCCATAGAGCAGAGGGAATGCTCTACATCTGATAATGCCACGTCACTTTAGCCAGTTTCCTTTTCTTTAATACAGCACTAGTACTGGATTTATGCTTGTTTTAACAAATGTAAGAGAGACAACAGACACAACCAGTTTAGATAAGCAATGACTTGGTTTGGCACACATGAGACAGTTCCAAAGATGGAACACATGTCAAAGATATGAAAAAAAAGGCTAGAAAAGAAAGCAAATAAGATTGTCTAATCTCATGTTCTAGTACCTGATTTAGTTTCTCAGCTATTTCTCCTTGTTGTTCCACTGCTGCTTGCATGATTGCTGTAAAATTATGATTGGTCTCTCCCTGTGGTCTGTTAAAAGGGTGAAAGAACATGCTTATTAAATCTTCAAATTGTAAACATTTACATAAGCATTTTAAGCATTTACAGTTCCTTCAAAACAAACAGGACAGTGGTTAGAATATGTTCTTTTCACTGCAAAGGTGACACACTCCATCTGATCTTGACATTTTCAAAGCTCATGTTAAAAGTTTCACCTTGAAGTAGGAATATTTTGAAATATGTTATCTTATCAACTAGTTCAGTTAATATTCTTGTTCAAATGAAAACATAAATTAATAGATTTGCTATTAAAACCTGCCTTCATTTTTCTTTCCTTTATCCTTTCTATAGATTCTGTTCTTATCCATGCTTTCTGTTGGTCTTGCCTTTTCCCCAGATCTTCTCCACAAATCCTGCTCCATATATGTTTTATCTGTTCACAGTGATCACCCGTGTCCTCTACAACTAATTTCAACACCAAATTGTCAACATTCCAGACTTCAAATATATTTATGGTACCAGTGCCAATATGACAAGATCATATATAAATGAAACATCTATGTTGGCTCATCTAGATGTAGAAACGTGATTGTGAAGGAGTAGAGCCTGCTATATGCTGGCAGAGGTATAAGAGTTAACATTTAGCACTTCACAGAATGTCCTTACTTTTTTTTTCCATTGTTCAAATCACCATCGTTAACCTATATATCCCCGCTGATTGATACATTTTAACTGCTCTTCTTGATATCTTTATTCCATTGCAGTTGTCTTGATGACCCGTTCCTCAGTGTAACTCCTGGTCCCAGCTTCGTCTCCAGAGGACCCTGTCTTGGGCCCCAAAAGTCCATTGCATGGTAAGTGCTCCTCTAGAGGCATCTTGGATGTTGCAGTGTACAGCAAGGAAGTCTGACCAATGGATTGGAGGTCTTCCTCGCGGGCTCTTCTTACCTCTGAGATAACATGTGACCTGCCCATCTATGTTTAATCTTGTCTGCAAGGATTACCACATCATCTACCCATTTCTTGAGGTACAATATGGTCATTTAGATTTCTATCTTAGATAAAGTGTTGTGGTCTAAATCAGGGTCTCCTCTTCTGGCAGGATGTTTGGTGTTTCTTGCAGTGAAAGTCTGCTTACTTTCTTTGAAACATTCAACTCATCATTTCTGCTGTTTCTTAGATGATGTAAATATTTTGCCTTGTCTATCTTTGCCTGTGGATATATTTATTTGTTGATGTGTAGAGATCTCTCATATTTCTTCTCTTTCCGCTGCTTTGTGACCATGTACCAACAATAATTGTTAAAATTTTCTATATGCATACCTTGACCTCTGTTTATAGTAGCATAGTTTTCTGTTTTTGGAAAATGGCATGTCAGTCTGGGGCACAGTGTCCAAAACAAACACAGACCGCCTAACAAAAGTACAAAATGCAGGCCTCCAATTAATCAGAGGAGAACTGAAAAGTACCCAAATCCAGGCAATGGAAAAACACACCAAACTCAGACCCCTGCACAATAGAAGAGAAGAGAAGGTGCTTGTGCACAGCAAGAAGTTGTGACGCATGCTAAACACCAAAATCCAGGGGAAAATGTTGAAATGGACTACCTTCATACACAAATCACAACAAATACATAGTTGTCACAAAGACCTCCTCCCAGGCAAAAGCACAGATATGGAAATGCTGGTGGGCTATGAGGAGTCAAACCACTATCTATTATAAAGTTTAAATTAATACAGAGTGCCCTGAATAGAAAGATAATCAGCCCGCAAAGGCTTAAGAGATGATTGAAGGCAAATACAGCCCCAAAGAATGGACACATGCGTACACAGATAGATTTGCAGAAGGGGTGGTACAAAATGGTTGTGGTGGTATCTTTATAAGACAAAATAACAGAAAGATAACCCATAAGTCCTTTTCAACAAGGAAAACTTCCTCTAGTCTGAGGGTAGAATCAACGGCACTTCTCCAAGCACTGAAAATTTTCACCAAATTGAAAGCTCACAGACATGCCAAGAAAGTGATATTCACAGACTACAAAGCACTACTCAAATCAGTAAAAAGCACAACAAATGAGGACATAACACATAAAATCAGAACAGAGCTAAATGCCATACAAAAGATCTCAAAGATCACACTACAGTGGCTCCCCTTTCATTGTGGAATTACATGAAATGAGAGAGCTGATTCACTATTCAAAGCAGGTGAAAAAATGGAACAACACACCCATAAAGTGCCATATAAAGAGGCTAAAACCATCATTTGCAGCCAATATAAAATAAAACGGGGGAGAAAAACAGTCCAGACTCAATCCACCAGCAAATTGCAATCATCCGCTTTAGAACGAGCCACAGCAGGCTACTGGGCCCCCTATATCCGCTCAAAATCTCCCAAACAAATGAATGTCCATGTGGGACAGGAGTTCAGACCCTTGAACACATACTTCAAGAATGCCCGGCTCATGAAGACCTGGCCAGATGGGGCAGAACTAAGGCAAAAACTATGAGGTCACCGCTAAGACCTGGAAAGGATTGTAGACTTTATCCTTGTGATAGGACTTAGCATGATCAGAAAAAAACCAAATGCTTCTATTTGGCAATTGTTGAGTATAGCTTTCTTCTTTTTCCTTTCTTATATTTTATATAATGTCTTTATTGTGACCCTTTCCTGAGTTTTCTTTAATCGTATAATTTCTTCACATGTCTTAATTCACATCTCTTTAGCCTGTTCCCACACACTACTAATGGCAGTCTGCACATTCTGAAACAACTCTTGTTGTATCTGAGTTTTATCGATGTTCTGTCTTCCTTTCCTGGTCTTGACATACCTTACATCTCATTCTCCTTATTCCCCTTTCTTGGTGCTCTTTTTGATTAAGCTGCAAAGTCCTCAGCAATATGTCGTGCTCTAAGGCTATGCCTTTACCTCACTTTACTCTTACATCTGCTGCAAACATTCCTATTTTAATGAATATGTCCTATTCTATGTCTTCCAATAATCTATTCATAAACCAAACCAGGTTCTCTACTCATCAGTGAGTACTTTAGCAATGAAATCCCCCATCAGTATTTTGAGATCTTTATTTTTCTGTGTGTCAAGAATCTCTTGCAACTTGTCATAAAACCTGCTTTTTTTTTTGGTGCCCTTTTCTACCTCATTAGCTGGTGCATAACACTGAATGATGTTCATATTAATGTTCCTGCTTTTGGTCCTAAAGCAGCTGGAGGTACTGTTAAATGAATTGGATATGGCTAACATCGTTCAAATCTGCACTTAGTTACACTTTCAAAATTCAATACACACTAAAAACATAAATTATATGACGATCATATGCTTAAAGTCTTAACACTATGAATAAAAGAAAAAGGTATTTGTTGGCTATGTCAGTTTATGCATTCATGTAATTATACAACTCTCTGTGAATGAGTCCCAACCAGAAACTGTTATTTTTTCATCATATTACTAACAATCTGTTACTCTTCATCCATTTTCACTAGATCACATGCAAGACCATAAGCACACCTAGTCTTATGGCAATGTGAGGTTTGCAAGACAGTTACATTCATTTGATCATATAAGAAGCCAATTTATACATTAAAAAATATATAACCTGCCATCAAAGTCAGAGGGAGGTTATATGTCAAGACGGTTACTAATGTAGGGCAAAGTCTGCTATACAATATTCTGTTCTGCTGATTTATTTTATTTTCTAGGAAAATGCAAGGGGCATTCAAATCAAACCGGGGCTTTGTCTTCTAGTTCTACCCGAATTTGTTATAGCGTGCTGGAACTACTATCATTAGTTAGACATTTGAATGGTGCGAACGTTTTAGAGAAGGCTGTACATCCGTGAGTGATGATCCCGACCAAGGTGGATCTCAACCCACCAGTCATTCCTGTGAATATCCAAATTGTGGAATACCTTATTCTGGAAAATCGGCACATAACTTGTTGCAAAATTGCACACAAGAGGCAAGTCTTTCTCTGGGTATGGTGAACAATTATTCATGAACATTTGCATTTTCTGAAGGTTAGTGCACAGAGGGTGCCAAGACAGCTTTCCGCTTTTGACCGGCAGAGAAAAGTTCAAGCCAGCTTGACCTCATATGGCTCACCGCACTATGTGTCATCTGCATCAACTCAGCTCTGAGGTATTGCCACATCCACTTTACAGCTCAGACCTCGCTCAAAGCAATTTTCGCCCGCTTCGACCACTAAAAGAATTCCTGGGAGGTCAGCATTTCAGCACTGATGACAAAGTGAAACAGGCTGTCCTGGATTGGTTCAGACATACTGACAAAACTTTCTACGCTTAAGTTTTTAGAATATTACTTAAACGCTGGAATAAGTACAAACAAGTTGCAGGAGATTATATAAAAAAATTAATGGCATTTTGACTATTTGAATAAAGTCCCGGTTTGACTTGAAAACCCTAGTAGAATTGGTACTGTTAGACAGTCTCTGTTCTGGAATTCCAAGTGCAAGAGAAATGAAGGGAGACAAAAATATACAGAGAGCTTGAGACAGGCACAAAAGGAATACCCAGTAAGGAATGTGTTAAAAGAGCTGGAATGTGTGTGTATACATATACATAATTTTCGTAAAATACAAAATACATCCTTGCCAGAGTCCACACACCTCTCGAAGAATCTCAACCAGTCGAACAAGCAGGCCTTTGGTATTCATACATCACTATGTACCACATTTCAACCTGCTGTTGCCTTATTGAAGTAGCTCGAGAGTTACAGACACCCTTGATATTTACCTTCATCAACTACAAAAATGCTATTGATTCTCTATAATCACATTTTGTCTGGCATTCTGTTGGAACAAAATGTCAATTCTTGTTATATCATAATTTTTGCAAACAGTTATATGAACTGTACTATCACATTTTGTCCCTTCCAACATCCAATTAAGGTACCAGCTCAGAAGGGGGTCTACCAGGAGAACCCTATCTCATCAAACCTCTTCTCCGCATGTTTGAAATCAGTCATCAGCCGATGAAAATGGGGCACCTTTGGCATCCATTTTAATGGCAGATGCCTCAATCACCATTCAATTTGCCAATGATATAGTGCTCATCACTAACAAAAGAAATTAAAACCAATACCAAATTAAAAATCTTCAACTCCAACGTAAACTCTGTTCTATTATATGGTTCTGAAATATGGAGGACAAGATAGGTACTTATGAAAAAGTTACAGGCTTTTTTAAAGAGTTGCCTGCACAAAATACAAGGGTGGAAATGGTACGACAAAATCACAAACGTGGAACTGATGGAATAAATGGGAAAAATACCAGAGCATGAAATACAGAGGAGAGGATGATGATGGATAGGCCACACATTACATAAACCAGTGGATAACATTACTAGGCAAGCTCTGTTCTGGAATCCACAGGGCAAGAGAAGTAGAGGAAGACCAAGACACTCATGGATGTGGGAACTGGAAGAAAATGTAAAGACAGCAAACATGACGTGGACAGAATTGGCTTAGATGGCTCATGAAAGGAAGACTTGGTGAGTATTTGCTGAAGACCTATGCTCCATAAGGAGTTGACAGGTTTCTGATTGATTGATTGTGCTCATCACAGAGTCAGCAGTAGAAGCCAAATGATGCAGCTACTCGATGGTGAGGGCAAGAAAGCGGTACTAGAGATAGTTGTCCTGAAGACTATAATGTTGGGCAATCATTTCGCTAATTGTAATTCAGTCTTCCTTTGATTGGTGAAATTAGAGGATGTCAACGATTACATCTATCTTGGGTGCCTCCTCAATGTGGAGACTAACCTGGAACCTGAACTGACGAGACGTCGCCGCGCGGGCTGGGCAGCCTTCTCATCCATTAACACAGTACTGGGTAGTTACAAAGACCAGAACCTGCAAGCCTCTCTCTTCAACTCCAATGTGCTCCCTGTAAATGTGTTACTGTGCTGAGACATAAACTATAACAAAATCACTGAAGGACAAATTGAGAGTGATCCAGGCCTCTCTTAAGAGACGCTTGTCTGCAATCACTCTCCAGAACCAACGTATGTAAAATCTCAACAATTCTTATATATGATGACTGTCCTTGGTGAATGATGCAGTAATCTATGTAGACAAGACATAACATAGATGGGCAGGTCATATGTTGCAATGAAACGATGGACCATATATGACAGCAATCTAGTACCCCCAAGTTAAAAAGAGACCTTGACGAAGACCTCCAGACTACCTTACTGTCCCTCACTAACATCCAAGTCGTATCTGGAAGAGGGCTTACCATGCACTAGACTTCCGTGGCCCACAACAGGGTCCAATGGAGATAGATGAAATTGGAACCGCAGCTACGCTGAGGAACGGATCATCGAGATCAAGATATATACATTAATAAATATATATATATATATATAGGGTCTAAGCTATATTATAGAGATCTGTATATATACAATTTGATAGGTGATAATTACTTGTCTTGTGAGTGGATAAATCTTTCGTTTAAAAAAATACCCACAAACAACTATACTGACACTGACTATAGTCTATAGTTACCTAAAATCAACTTGGTCCTTTCCACAGCTTGTGTACATCTGGAATTGTATTCTTGTCTCCCAATAAACGGATATAAAGTTCAAGTATTATTATGTAATTCTTCTAATTAGAACTATTCTTAATTCTATGTCTGGGGATTTTGCGTGACCTTACAGTAACACTAGTACTACTAGTACTAGTAACGGAGTGATTTGATAATAATACTTATCATAGTCTGCTTAATAAAATGACTTAAACAAGTGTTCAACATGGGGATATTTCTGATGATCAGTTTGTCTCCTGCGATAATGATCTGTACATAGACAAGAGTCCAGGACTAACGAACAACTAGTGATGTTTGTTGTGTCAGTTTTGAGTTGTCAACTCTGTCTAAACTGAGCCAAGTAAAAAAATTAGCTCCTGAGACTAAGATTAAGAAGACTTCTCTCCAGTAAAAACATGTACCTTCTTATAATAGAACCGCACGCTTAGGGAACTCAATAATAATTACAAATTAATTATTTTAACTGTTAAATATGCATGGCTTAAAACAGAACTAAACAGATCTGTCTGGGGTCTGATAAATATCTAATCGCTCTGAAATGTGCCCGACACGAAAATCCTAAGTTATAACTGTCAGAAACAGTTGGCAGACAATGTATACCGGAAACGGAAGTCGCCATACAAATATGGTTTCTTCCTGACGGTAACCATTGACTTTCTTCTCACTTCAATCGTTTTTGGGTATGAATGATTTATAAATCACAAGTGCTTTGGAAATACTTTATCCATATAGAATATCATACTTTGGCAATGAAGCAAACGCTTTGCATGATAGTATTTCTACTATGTTATTATTTGAAGTCGGCGGGGGTATTATGCCGTCCGGACGTTCGAAAGTAAATAAATATTATTAAATTATTATTATTAATTTTAATTAAATTAGTATTAGTCAATTACCGAATTAGTCTCTAACTCCCCTACACATTCAAAGTGTCCACAAGACAAAGTCCTCAAGTATAATAATATTATGGGATATCTTTTACTTTAAATATTTAAATAAACCAGATGCTCATGCATAGACGCGATTTTGCGTACAATACAATATTTTATTTTTAAGAGGACTACAACAAATGATAAATATTAAATGAACAAAGAAAAGAGCCATGACTGCCCCATTTAATCTTCTTCATTGCTGGACACACCAAAAGGATTATAGCACTGGGAAATAAGGGATGCATGCCCCTGCCGTCGTTATGCAGTGTGCAGGCTAGGTTTTTAATTTACCTCCAATTTTAAAAAAAATATTCCACTGAATACCCACAGAGAGATTTTCAACACATGCACCCTTGTACAGGAGACAGTATTTTAACCATTCGATCATCATCTCTTCAGTGTGGGACTATTTTAAAATTAAACGTGATGTTAGATAATCATGTCTGTACATTTAAAAAAATGATGTTTTCTAGGTGCAGAACCAGCACTTGATTAAAGTTATAATCATGACCATTAGTCATTAGCATTCAAATGTTACTCATACTATATGTTTCACTCTTCTGAGGCAGTTATTAGCATTCAAATGTTACTCATACTATATGTTTCACTCTTCTGAGGCAGTTATTAGCATTCAAATGTTACTCATACTATATGTTTCACTCTTCTGAGGCAGTTATTCTCCCTTTTTGCGGATTCCTTCTAATATGCTAAAGACACAGCAGACTAATCACCTGTTTGTCTGCACATTTGATTGCAAGTATATACAAAAGGACCTCTATGCATGATGGTCACTGATTGCTTTACCAGTCATTTATTGATATCTAAAACGCAGAGGCATGCACAATGCTTAACCAATTTTAAGCTACCTTAGCATTCTTACAACTCGGATGCCAGATTAGGTGGAGGTCAAATGATAAAGCTATTACTCTACACAAATTAATAATTAAACTAAAACTCAACTTTTGGTTTTCATATTAAAACTCTACTTCTGGTTTTCATATTAAAACTATACTTCTGGTTTTTAATCACGAACTAAATATTCCGCAGATGAGCTTATTGTCCATATGTATGTAGACAACAGTTCACAATAGAGTACACAAGTAATTTGTGTTTAAGCTTTCACATATGAAATGTGTCTCATTGTCTGTTCACAGACTCATCAAATGGCATTCACTTTGGAGCTTAAGCTGAAAATCATCAATCTTATATGTCAAGCATATGTCTTTCTATTCTCGTTTCTTACGTTGGTAATATTTTTTAATGTGACGCTGCCTGAGGTTAGTAATGGAGACCACAAGACTTTGCACCATCTTAAATTTTTGACATGTATTATATTTGTTAATATATGGGGCAATTATGTCTGTATCTGGTACAAGTCTTGGTTGTCAAGTGTGGAACCTGGTAGTCCCAAGGCATTATCAAGTTCTCCTTTTTTAGCACAAGAGTTCACTGATACGTCAAAATCTGCGACCACTGTGACAGCTGACATCTATAACAACAAATACACATCGCAGATCGGTAGCTACCGTTTAAAAGAACAGTGGACAAATGAGGATCCAATTAATGGCAAACAACCTTATGCTTTCTTCACATATACTGACTATTTATCAGAAAACAAAACATTGATAGGGGGAAGAAGCAGTGTGAGTAACAGCAATGAATATAAATTGAACTCAGTTTTTACTTACAACACCAATCTTGATAAATATAAAAATGATTCTTACCAGGAAAATGTCATGAAAAAAATAGACAGCGAATCTGTTTTGTGTTCAGAGATCATTAAGGAACCATCACTTATCATAGCTGGATGGTCCAGGTGCAAAGATTGTGGAGTGACAGTTCCTCCCAGAGCAAAACATTGCCCACTTTGTAGACACTGTGTTCTCAAGCGTGACCACCACTGCTTCTTTGTAGGTTGTTGTGTAGGCTTTCATAACCAGAGATTTTTTATTATCTTTTGTTTGTATGCAGGAATAGGAGGAATTTACAGCTCTCTTATCACACTTTTGTATTTGAGAGAAAGTTTTGAAGCTTCACACAGCTGGGGTTATCTTGCATATTTGTTTCCAGTTGTCTTGTATGTTTGGCTGATGGGAGGTACTAGTGGCTGTACAGTTGGGCTGATAATGTTCCTGTACTGGAGCATACTGACAGCACTTGTTTGTTGGTATTACTTCATTGTCCAGATTGTCCTTGTTTATCGTGGCCAAACAAAGTATGAGTGTCTAAAAGGGATCAAAACTTATCAGGGAACTGTATGGAAGAACTTAACTTCAGTTTTTGGCAGGTACTGGCCAATAGGGTTCATCATACCCGCTCCGTTCTTGGGTTATCATTATGATGGAATAGACTGGAGGGAACTGGTTAGTGACAATAAAGTATTTTAGAGACAGTCGTTGAAAATTATATTTAATTATATGTAAATCAGTTCTTGTGCTACTCTGACATATTTGCCTATCTTCATAAGACAATGAGCATCTGGGCTTCTAACCTACAAGCTTCTTGAATAGCTTCCCTTTGAGGAGTTAGCTTGTTGTTAGGTAAGCTAATTGCTGCAAGTCATGATCCAATGCTCAAGTCCAAATGTCATCACCTGTTTTATTGACAGTCCATTTTCTAACCAGCAATTAGTGCAACACTGCTGAATCACATTTTCTCATATCTCTTCTTCCTAATTTAATTTATTTAAGTTGCTCTGATTTGCCAAAATTATTATTTACACATTTGATTTTACATCTGCAATAATTATATTTCCTTTTTTGGATAATGTTTTAATTTTAGTGTTGAAATAGTATTGGTGTTTATTGATGAACTTCTATTGTATTTCTGCTGCAATAATGGTATTTACAACTGATATAATGTTGGTCATTGCTAATTATTTCATGTTGATATTTGCCATGAATATATTACTTTGAAACAAAATTAATATAGACCTTGGTTTAATGGTGTTGTTGATTTTAGTTGGGATACTTACTTTTGTATTCCATGTCTCCCAAAACTGTAACTTTGTTTTTTACAAATTTTAAACTAATATTTGTCAAATTATTAATAGTTTTTGTTGTAATGTTAGTAATTTTCTAATTTATTGGTTTGCTGTGTGTGTATGTTGGTTGATTATAATCAGCTTTTGGCTCCAAATGAACCATGGAGTTACCACTAACCTGGCATATTTACATTGTCCATATCATGATAGTGTCAATAGGAATGTTCTTACATGACGAGAATGCTAACCCCATGTGCAATCCTATTTAATCACTTTTTTATTACATGCTTGTTAATAGTGTTGTAAATTGATGGTCACATCTGGCCTAAATGTAAGAAGTCTAGCTGACAAAACAACTGCTGTTAATCTAGCCATTTAAAAAAAAACACTTCATCCTCAACGTCTTTATACTGGTTTAGAAAACTCTGCAGATTTTATATACAACCAGTTTCATTTACATTACCTTGCACTAAAAGCTATGCGCATCCAATTTATTCTTAAATGCAT
Source organism: Ariolimax columbianus (assembly GCA_036924085.1). Classification (NCBI taxonomy): domain Eukaryota; kingdom Metazoa; phylum Mollusca; class Gastropoda; order Stylommatophora; family Arionidae; genus Ariolimax; species Ariolimax columbianus. The sequence goes on from JAVGWX010000004.1 coordinate 124,887,398, forward strand.
TAACTGTCCCTGCATTCACCACTCTCTGACAAAAAAAAATATTTCCTAAAATCTAATCTGGGTCTTAACTTAACGTCTTTATACTGGTTTAGAAGACCCTGCAGAGTCTATATACAACCAATTACATTTACATCACCTTGCTCTAAAAGCTATGCGCATCCAGTTTATTCTTAAATGCATTAACTGTCCCTGCCTCCACTACCTCCCCTGGCAATGCATTCCAAGCAGACACCACTCTCTGACTAAAAAAATATTTCCTAATATCTAATCTGGACCTCTCTTTAGTCAGCTTGTAGCTATGCCCTCGTGTTAGTGTAGGTGGCTGTATTTTAAAAAACTTGTTATAGTCTAATTTATCCATTCCTCTGATCATCTTATAAACCTGTATTAAGTCACCACGAATTCTTCTCTCTTCGAGACACTGTAGGCCGGTTTTTCTGAGTCGTTCCTCATAACTGTAATTCTGGAATCCCACTATCATCTTTGCCGCTCTTTTTTGTATTCTTTCTAGCATGTTTATTTCCCCTCTATGATAAGGACTCCACATCTGTACACAGTACTCCAATCTAGGTCTAACTAAAGCTTTATACAGTTTGACGATCACTTCCTTGCTCCTATGTTTAATATTTATTTTTATCATACCTAACATTGCATTTGCCTTTTTCACTGCTATCTGAACTTGCTCACTCACCTTACCATGTATGATCTATTATGACCCCTAGGTCCCTTTCCTTTTTTATCATTCTAATATTGTTCTCTCCTATTCTTTGTGATTATGTTCCATATTGGATCTACCCATGTGGATGACTGTACATTTATCTACATTAAACTCCATTTGCCAGCTTACAGGCCATTCTCAAATTTTATCTAAATCTGACCTCAATATATCCACTTCTGCTTTAGATGAGACATTACTGCATAGTTTTGTGTCATCTGCAAATTTTGCAATCATGGATCCCATATCAATGTCCAAATCGTTTATATATATCAAGAACAAATTGGTCCCAAAACTGAGCCCTGTGGCACTCCACTTTTTACTTCACACCACTCAGAGCACTCTTTATTTATGCCCACTCTCTGCCTTCTTCCCGTTAACCAATTTTCAATCCATTTGGCAACTTCCCCACCTATTCCATGTGATTTTATCTTTTGAAATAATCTTTGATGAAGTACTCTATTTGCAAAATCTAGATAGATAACGTCCACTGGCTCCCCTTTATCTATCACTTTAGTAACCCCCTCCATGAATTCTAATAGATTTGTTAAGCATGATCTCCCTCTAGTAAACCCATTCTGACTGTTTCTGATAAGATTAAATTTGTCTAAATGCATTACAGGGTTTTTTTTTTTATTATTGACTATAACAATTTACAGACTATGCTCATTAAACTCACCGGTCTATAATTCGCTGGATCTGATTTTTTGCCCTTTTTGAATAAGGGAATCACTCCTGCATCTTTCCATTCCCGTTGAACAATCCCTTTTGAAAGTGATTGAAAACATAATATAGCCAATGGTTTTGCTAGTTGGTCTCTAATTTCAAACTGCAATTTTGGATAAATACCATCTTGACCTGGACATTTATCCACTTACAACACCTCCAATTTTTTAAAAACCATTTCTGTATCCATGTCTCTGAAAAATATCTATAGACTGACCAGATGTTATAACGTATATTTCACAAAACAATTGTTACCGTTATCGTCTCTTCCCTTAACAAATGCATTGACATTGGTAAAATAAAAAAGCTGCTCGACTTAGCATGCAGCAATATTTAAACAGTATTTAGTATTAGTGAATAAATTCTGTCTCAGTTTTACTACCACAGGCCACCTGCGGTACACATCACAGGGCAGATACATTGCAGTTGTCTGTCAGTTTCACGATGGCTTGAGCACTGCGTGAAGGAGAATTGGTGTAGTTTTCCCAGTCACCAACGGTGTCGAACAGAGATACGTGCTGGCACAGACACGCTTTAGCATGGTCTTTGCACCAATACTTTATAATGTCGTACATGGTGCTGCTACTGTCAGGCATACCAGGTACATGATCCAAGGTCAGCTTTTCAATCCGAGACACCTGAAGTTTTACACCAAGGTGAATGGAGCCACTATCTTGTATCTTCTATTTGCTGCCGACTGCACCTTTAATACTTGCTCAGAATGCAGTCCACCGTGACAGATATTTTGGTCTTGTAATCAACACTAGGAAAACTGAGCTACTTTTCCAGCCTGCTCCTGTGAAGACATACATCTGGAACCAACAAGGTATCAGTGTTACCACTAAGATAAAAAAGTGTATCATTCTGCTGCATGTCTTGCAAAACATGGACAGTGTATAGCAGACACACCAGACAGTTAAATCTTTTCCACTTGGGCTGTCTGCCTAGGGTGCTCATGATCAGGTGGTGGGTCAAAGATGCTGAGCATCATACACTTCTGCAAAAAGTCTAGATATGATGGGCTGGACATGTTGTTCACATGAGCTCAAAACAGGCAGAATCTCATCAGAATAACAGAAGAAACACTGCAGAGACTCCTTGAAAGTGTATCTCCTGAAAGATGCTTGCACAGAACCATTCCACCGCATGACACGCTATCACCACACAAGGTGCTCATATAACAGAGCGAAACTCCTTGCATGTGCGCTCTGGGTTCAATAAATTCTGCATTGCGAGGATTGGACTTTAACTTCATGTGAGATGAGATCTTGCAGCACAAGTCTGATAATGTCGCCATCTTCGTTTGTAATGGGCAACTATTATTATTATTATATCACATGGTTCCAAGCCTGACATTTTAAAGACAACTACTAGAAGAAACATTTTTAATTATAAAATTGTTTGGTGTCAGACAATTGTTTTTTTCTTTTTTAGAAATTGATTGGTGTTAGACAATTTGTTTAACTTATTTTTTATTTGGGAACAAATTGACATCAGAAAAACCATGTTTGACTGCATCTGATTTTAATATTTTTTTTAGTATGTGATCCACAGAAAGAAAAAAAAGCGTTAAATGTTAAATAGTACTAATGAAATTTGGCAAACAGAAATTTCCCAGAAAGAAACACTATATATCTAGGAGTTAGTCTCAACCGCCAGCTCAGCGTCAAGATATATGTTAAAAATAGAGCGTTGGGCAGTTATTGAAGACACTCACTGTGAGACTTGTATCTTGGCTACATACACTCTGCTTTAGAATACTACAGTGCAATCCTGACAATATGCTTAAAGACTAATGTAGAATTCCCGGACAGAGTGCAGAACAATGCCCTGCGCCTTATTAGTGGAGTAACGAGGTCAACACCCACTGCTATATCTGAAATTCATGTGAATGTGAAACACCTTGAAAAGCAGAGAACTGGAGATAAGTGCCATTGACAAATGCTCCTGTACTACTACGAAGACCACCGTGTTGTGAAAGTGCAGAGCAGACGCAAGACCCAGAAATCACAAATAGCGGTAACACCAACACCTTCTACAGACCTCGTGTGCTCGTTATGCACCAGATGTTTTTATGCCTACATTGGCCTGTTCGGCGCCAAGGCTCCCACCCCGAACATGGAACTCTATGACAAGGATGATGTTGTGAAGGTCTTCATCAACAACGATGGACAGCTATTATTACTGGGAAAATTACCCCTGAACATATGGTGCAAAATTGCCCAAAACACGAGGACCAGAGAATGCACATGTGGCCATCACCATTGCCAACATTTGACTACCTCTTTGGCAGTGTTGACAGACTCGGGATGGCCGCTGCTTTCTTTGAACAACTTCAAGTCAATGTTTGACAGCATGCGAAGAAGAAATGTTGTCCCCGATTTTTACAGACACGCATCGGGCTCCAGTCATCTTTGAACTCATCGACTGACCGAACATATTCTAAGTGGATGACCATAGAGTGGTCTTCACCTCTCATTTTGGATGAACAACTATGGTGACAGGAATTTCATTGCACAGTTGCCATCCTCTGTGACTTTTGTGTGACATATATTTTATTTTTATATATAATTTATATTCCTTTTTTTTATATACATTTGATTGAATATTGAATAAACAATTTATTGTGCATATTTTTCTTGTTTTATGTTTTTAATCTACATTTGTTTTTGTAAATAACATTATGTAAACATTAAACAAACAAAAATGTAAAACATTTTCATTAGCTGAACATTTGGAAAATTTCACCAATATAGCTTTAAAAAAATGTATTTCTATCTGAAAAGATCTAAACTGAGTTAGAAACACCTCTTGGATGTGATCAGTGGGCCTGTTCTTTAAAACCTGTGCACCACCTGGGTGCTATGTCATTATTATTATGCAAGTAATTTTCTTGTTGGTAGTTGGTCGTCGCTGTGGACCTAAGATATACCAAAATAAAAGTCAGTCCCTGGGGTACTAGTGGTACAATTCTGTGTATCATAAGCTGAAACGATGAGGTGTACTGGAAGGATATATAGGGCTAAGAAATAAAGACCACCTGCCTCTACAATCGCCACTCATTGTACAGACTAGGTTTGTGTTTTTATCTTACCTCCGATAGAGAGAAAAAAAACCTATGCCGTTATCAAGGATTTGAACTCATGTTAGTTAAGGACTGATGTCAAAAGCATTTGACCAACCGCTCTGTGCAAATTGTAGTAGTACAAAAGCTAGCGGTATTACAAGAAAACACCTGTCCGCCATGCTATAACAACTTAACCCGACCATAACTTTATAATGACATATTATAACATCACCAAACTTGTCACCTTGGGAGTTTGATGAGCCATGCTCTGAACCTCACTGGGCTGCTGCCTGCTATTCGTTTTGAGAAGATTATTGGTAGTGAAGAAAGAATACCATCTTGCTTGTATTATATTTGAAGTGTATCCACCTAGGCTACCAGGGCTCGTCTCACTGACTGTCCATGATCATTGTTGATAGCACAGTCCCCGGCAGTGAGCAGGGCAGATTGGAACGGCACATGATTTATATAGGCGTAGTTTGGTTTTCAAGGAGAGCCTCTATTGTAATCAGACTCGTGGATACTGTCTCAAGGCTGATCCTCAGAGTGATTTCATAGCCGCTGCATGGATCAGAATCAGCCTGCTGTCCATTACTGTAGACAGTGATCCCTGTCACAGGCAGACTACTGCCAAGACTTTGAATCTTGGTCTTTTCTCAGGAAATGTGCAGTCCCAAACGTGAAGATGGCTGTTTTAAGTTCTCCAGGGCACCTGTCAAGTTCTGAGAGTCTGAACCTGGTATGAAGACGTCTTCTGCATAATTGAGGTTGGTCAAATGCAAGGGTCTAACAAAGATGTTCTGGATTGTGTGTTTCCATATGTGCAAGGATCCAATCCATAGCACGGTAGAACAGCGATGGTATGAGGACACATCCCTGGCGGATGCCAAGCAATGTTGAGAATGTCAGTTAGATCCTGGTTGAAACAAACTCTTCCGCTGATGTTGTGGGGGAGTTACCGTATTAACCCCATCAAGGTGTTATGGACTCCGCCACATCTCAAGGTCTTCCACAGAGCAGATCTATCAACAGAATCAAAACGGCCCTGAAGCCAACAGGCAACATGGAGAGGTGGATTGAATTCACAGTGTATTTCCGTGAAGTGCAAAGATATCAACAATGGGGCGGACAGGTGGTGAAACCAGACTGTTGTGGGGGGGGGGGGTTGATGCAAAGACACTCTAAAAGTTTCTGCATTGATGTTGCTGCCTGGGGGCTGCTTGTTCCGAACCTGCTCAGCCTGGTGCACTGCCATCACACGTGGCGCTTGCACCACTGAGCAGAGGGCCATTACGGAGGCACATGAAAAGCGAACTGCATGAAAAGAAAGAATGCATGACTGCCCACCTACAAATGCTGTTCACATGTGCCCTACGTGCGGTAGAGTTTGTCACAATCAGATCGGACTGCACAGCTCTTCTACTTCATCGATCAACTGATGTCGTGCTTCTAGTCCTGTGAGGTTCACGATCAACTGATGTCGTGCTTCTAGTCCTGTGAGGTTCACGATCAACTGATGTCGTGCTTCTAGTCCTGTGAGGTTCACGATCAACTGATGTCGTGCTTCTAGTCCTGTGAGGTTCACGATCAACTGATGTCGTGCTTCTAGTCCTGTGAGGTTCACGATCAACTGATGTCGTGCTTCTAGTCCTGTGAGGTTCACGATCAACTGATGTCGTGCTTCTAGTCCTGTGAGGTTCACGATCAACTGATGTCGTGCTTCTAGTCCTGTGAGGTTCACGATCAACTGATGTCGTGCTTCTAGTCCTGTGAGGTTCACGAAGAAGACTGTGTGTTTCATATCTTTGCCAGTCCCCCACAGCTTTTCAAGCATGGTCGTAATATGCAGTTACATCTGAATAAACATGTCTGACTCTGTCACCATGTTCGCTTGCAATGGGCAGCTAACTGTTGGATATTCAATACGACTGAAACAGACGGCAGTGAAAGTTGTAGAAAGGATGGCACAACACTGTGTACATTTGTGGTGATTAAAAATAGTAACAAATAAGTTACTATCCCCCCCCCCCCCCCTCACAGTAATGCCATTAAATGCTTCATATTTATATATTTTAATATATATACGTACGTACACACACAATAAGTCTTGAGAGAATGGCAATGGAAGATATAGTGTCGGAAATGAAAGGCGGAGGCAGACCAAGAAGGCGTTAGCACCAAGATGTCAAAGAATGCTTCAGCATGTCTGGATGGGCAGGCTGCAGGTTTGGCAAAAGAGGTTGAGTTACTCTCAGGTATGCTGTGATTGTAGTGGCGTGCTGCTACATGATGATGATTTATATATATTTATATGATGTTCACATGTGATGATGACCTCTATCTCTCTCTTTCTCTGTTCAGCCGCAGCTGCGTAAAAATCTTTTCCTTTATCTGTGTCTGCTGAAATGTGTGAAAGAGTGATTTGTAAAGTGATTAAGGTCTGTGCTATTTATCAACCTCACTCTCTCGTCCCGAGCTACTTTGGGCCAGTGGCAAGACATTATCGAGACAAATGGAGATATCACTGGATGCATATTTTACCTCAGGGTTTACTCCCTGAAGCAGATATCCCATAAGTCAGCTATTATGAATACTTCATGTCTTTGATAATTTCACTTTGTGTCTTTAGATCCATCAATCACAAATTTAGCTTGATTTGTTTAATATTTATGAACTTATGCAACAAGGGCCCATTGCCCCAACCATCCATGAACACGATGAGTGGCTTGAGTCCCAAGCTGCATTCAATGAATATGATGTCTTTCCAATCTGACCTAACAAGGTGCCGGGTCAATGATGGGAAAGATCTTTTTCATCATTGATGTCCATGGCCTGTTTTAGGAGCTGACGGACTGGGACAGCCTCGGCAAGGTGGGTCACATGTGCAACGGCTAATCGACAAGCAACACTGGAGTCCAGCTGGATCACAATCTCCCCTCCCCCCCCCCTCACACACAGGCTCTCTACATCATCCAGTGTCCAGCAGAGATATGTTCTCACCCCGGCATTGTACTGCCGCACAAGGACTGGATCCTCGGCCGGCTGGAGAATCATAAGCTAGAAGTCACCACCGGCCAACAGCGGGGGAGAAATGGAGACTAATGTCTTGTCAAGCAAACATAATGATTGGACAATGTCAGCTAGAGTCAGGTGAAATATGCTGATTGGACAATGTTAGTCAGAGTCAGGTGAAATATGCTGATCGGACAATGTTAGCCAGTCAGTTGAAATATGCTGATCGGACAATGTTAGTCAGGTGAAATATGCTGATCAAGACCCTCACCTAACTTCCACGCAGATCTCCATGGAAACAAATTGCTTCATGACAGTCTGGCTAACGAGGTGGATGATCTACGCGATCCCCGTAATTGTGAGCGACACCCAGATGAAGTAAAGCATAGCATATCCGCATGGACGTTCCCAGTCCACCTTCATCATCACGCTCGTAATGTCAGGAAAGTTATTTCAACCCGACAGTTACCGCCCTTTTCAAGCGCCACACGTAAGAGTAAAAGTACTCGTTATGGGCATTCAACAATGACAGAGGCATGCGGGTGACTTTGATTACACAGATGATGTAATCATACCAGGTGCTCAGTCCCTATCAGCAAATGGTGAAGCGAGTAGATCTTGAGGGTTCCTGTACCTCGGTTGTTGTACACACTCCCTCTATCTGGCGCCTCTCTCTGTTGGGCCCACTTAGGATTCAAAAGTTTGCAATCTGTCCATTACTGATTCATGAACTGCAATATCTTCATCCAGTAGACGGTCCTTGATCAACTTCAAAATTTCATTTGTATCCATTGCCAATATTCCCACGGCAGACGCCCACGAGGTCAGGATGTCAGCCATTTTATTCCCACAGACCCCAGCATGACCAGAGCAGTAGATTTGCACGAGACCCCGGAAGATTTGAGGCACAACATCCGAAATGCAATAACCAGCTTTTTTGTACCTTCTGAATCAAGGATCGAAAGACAGGGGTAACCACGGCACTCATTAATGAGGCCTCAGATAACACCTCAATCAGCACACACATTAAAGAGACCTCAGATAACCGCACAATCAGGACATACATTAAAGAGACCTCAGATAACCCCACAATCAGGACACACCTTAAATAGACATCAGATAACTCCACAATCAGGACACACATTAAAGAGACCTCAGATAACCCCACAATCACGACACACATTAAAGAGACCTCAGATAACCCCACAATCAGGACACACATTAAAGAGACCTCAGATAACCCCACAATCACGACTCACATTAAAGAGACCTCAGATAACCCCACAATCAGGACACACATTAAAGAGACCTCAGATAACCCCACAATCAGGACACACATTAAAGAGACCTCAGATAACCCCACAATCACGACACACATTAAAGAGACCTCAGATAACCCCACAATCACGACACACATTAAAGAGACCTCAGATAACCCCACAATCACGACACACATTAAAGAGACCTCAGATAACCCCACAATCAGGACACACATTAAAGAGACCTCAGATAACCCCACAATCACGACACATATTATAGATACCTCATATAACCACCTCAAGGCCAAAGCCCCTACTCTCATCTCTATTTTAAAGCCGGGGGTTGTTATCAAGTATGCACTGAACCGCTAAGCATGTTGTAGAATGTGGCTAAAGAGGATTGTGGATGGGGGAAAAAAAACCTTATGATGTAAAACCATTGCTGTCGTAACGGCCACTGTAAATGTTTAGAGACAGGTTTTCTGTAAGAACTCGGCTGTAATGGTGGTTCAATGCTTCTCTTGGAGGGAAACGGTAAATTATCATCATTCATCTTCTAGAGCAGAACACGTGTGTGACAGAGACAAGAATATGACCAATGCCACACTGAGATCATGACGTGTGAGACGCGACGAAGGAGCAGCAGTGGATTAACTGACAGCAGCCAGCGAATCAAAGCTGACTGCTTGCATCTGGGGCAGCAGACCTTAGATGGCTGCTTGCAGCAGACCATAGCTGGCTGCTTGTATCAGGGCGAGCGGACCATAGCTGGCTGCTTGTGTCAGGGCCAGCGGACCATAGCTGGCTGCTTGTTTCAGGGCCAGCGGACCATAGCTGGCTGCTTGTCTTCCCTCCCATCTCAAAGTAATCACCATCGAAAACTAATTGCAAATTGTCTTATTATAAGTTGTGCCCCACGAACACTGGCTATCTCCCCTGCCACATAGTTACTTCAGATCCGGTAAAGTTTTTAAATAACTGTTTATTTGTTTGTAAATGGCCGACAGACAGTAGGATTTGCGTTATATCAGATAGTTTAGCGGATTTGTCATGGCTACACAATTAGGAATGCAAGCATACATGGACAGACATCGAATTCGCGCACTTTTCGAAGTAGATTTATTGTGTTTGTGTTAGTTACCAATTAAACAGACTAATAATACAGTTGCAATGCAAAGAGTCTGTCATTTATTTTCAAACAAGTCCAGTCTTGCTATCCTGTAGACTGTAGGCACAACATAATATTATAACTTCAGATCAACTGGCAATTGCTCTTCGAACATTTGCTGCAATGAATTTATTTAAAGCATCTTCGATTTCTTGTCTTGGTGCAAGTGGAAGGCGTTATCTTGTCCATCCCTAAGTTGATGTTGTGTTACCATTTACACAACATCAATCACTCTCAATCAATGCAATGGCGATTACGACAAAATTACCGGCGCAACGCTAAAAGCAGCAGATGATGCTGTAATTAGACATTTGTTGTCCATCATAGATGAAGTGCTGAGAGAGAAAAATTCACCCCTGCAATGGAAAAATTGTATTATTGTTAAAATATTAAAGAAAGACGACTTTTTACATTGCAACAATTGGAAAAGTGCTTTACAGTATGATGTTAGAAAGATTCAGGGATAAGCTAGACATAAGATTCTGAAAAGAACAGTTTGGTTTTAGACAAAAGAGATTTGTGTCTACCAAATTTTCACTCAGATAACAACTACTGAGCTGATGCAGAAGCTGTGAAGCTGCCACCCGGACCTGGAGAGGATTGTAACAGGACTACATATCTAATATGACTAAAAAAGCCTGAATGCAGCAGAAGAAGAAGCAATCTTCACTTGTTATTAACTTTATTGATTTAAAAAAAAAATTTGATAATTTACTTTGACCAACACTTCAGCTACGATTTTCCATCAAAGTACATTAGCACCATTGCAGCTCTTTACCATGTTTCAGAATGCTGTGTTTGGACCACTACAAGCAAAACTTATTGGTTTTGCAAAGAAAATAGAGTGAAACGAGGCGTATTATTGTACTTCTGCTGTAGATTGGGTATGAAAAACTATACTCCAGTCAAAAATTTTGGCATAAAGTGAGTAGGGGACCATGTCTTTTGCAGATGACTTGGCCCTCTTGAGTTTCACTCCTGAAGACGTACAAAAAAAGTTAGATCGGCTTTGCTGCCTATCAGAACAGGTAGAACTTCAAACAAATACTCCAAGATTGTCATGAATTTTACCAACAATCTGCTATTATCTAGTTGCATGGAGAAATATTACAAACAGTTCACAGTTTCACCTATCTAGGAGGCAAAATGACTCAAGATGGAGATACATCTAAGGAAATTTTTCACTCTCATTGCTGTAGCTGCACATACTTTTACCCAACTAGCAAACATCTGGAAATCAAAATTGCTGATCGAGCACACCAAGCTCAGGTTGTTCAACTCCAACATGTTATCAATACTCACCTAAGGATGGGAATACTGAAGAATAACAATGCATTGTAACCGAAACTAAATTCATTTGAGTATAAATGTCTTAGAAAACTGTTGAATATTGGCGGGGAGGAATTAATAACCAACGCTGCCGAAGACGGATGCGTCGGATCGAAAGGTGCAAATATCGCAGTCAAACTGTAAACTAGTGACACAACGCATTCTGTTCTCCGGACTATGTCCAGCTACTTGCAAAGCTCTGTTCAGGACTTGGTAGCGGAGGATTGAGAACGAACGCAGATGAAGAAGAAGAATAACCAACAAAACAATTAGAAAAGTCACCAATCAACAATATGTTTATTCACTCATTAGGAAAACAATGATGGACATACATAGGCATGTTTTTTCAGAATGGACAGCAACAGACTCCCTTTTTCAAGCATTTATGTGGTCACCATCTGGCAGTAGGAAAAGAGGAAGACAGAAAGAACCTCTCCACAGAACAATCATCAGAGACGATTTCATTATGAGCTTGAACAACATTCATGAACTAAAAAAGAGCAAACTAGAGAGCACTGGTTTCTATCTTATGCACTATGTTTGACACTTGAAGAACATAGATAGATTGTACTATGTCTATATTTTGTATGTTTATTGGGGCACTAACCTCTGGCAGGGTAACCAGTCATCATCCTTTGTATATACCTTGATAATTTTCTAGTAGGCCGCACACTTTGCTGCTCTGCTACTTTGAGATATACAGCTGTTATGTACGTACATATGGGGAAATGTGTCAAATTTGCTTTTCAATTAATAAAATATGTTGACCTTTAGCATTTTAATGGGGAAACAAATGCCATTGACAATAAATTTGATATAGTTCCCTTAGAAGCAGGTCCTGGCAATAACTTTATATTATATATACAAATTACATCCTTACTAAATAAACACAACAAATGACCACTGCAAATTCTGGGACATGAGTTTTCTGTAAATAGGACAGCTATGTCCCTGTGCTTCACTAAATCATCATCATATTAGAAAATGGCGTAGTGAATGTAGGGATAGAAATGGGAGGGCCTGTTAACTGTAGGCAAGTCTGGTTCTGCCTATTGTAGTTTGATTTACTTTAGCATACATGACTTTGTTACTGCCTTTGCTTTGAGGGACAAGGAATCTAACTTCTCTTTCAGTCATGCGTCTAGAAAATGGACAATTAAAAAAAAAGAGATGGAATAACAGACTCAAATATTCAATGCTGTTTCTATTCTTCATTTTTCCAAACCAACAGGTAACTGGTTTACCATAAATTCGGTTCCTATTCCTCATTGTCCCTGACAGTGTCTGTCCATTTCACTATTTTCTGTATTTTAAAGATCTGTTATCATCAATATAGGGGATTCCGTGGTGAAGGGGTTAAGCCGTCGGCTTCGTGATCGGTTGGTGTGGGTTCAACTCCGGACTCCGCCGTCTTTTTCACCGGTGCTTGATGCGAAGTCCCTTGCATCTCGTAGTCGCACCCCCTAGTTGTCTTGTCCTTGACTTGCCACTGGGGTCCGGCGGCATGAGACGAGAGAGTGAGGATAAAAGGTAGCGCAGTTAATTCTTTGCTAAAAATAGCGCTAGCTAAATTAATTATGCCATCATCGTCTACGATGGACGGCGGCCTTTGCCTTATCATCAATATTGACATACTTTCTAGAAGTTATGGTGGAGTACACTATGTAGCAAGACCTCACACAGTGACAGCTTAGTGGTTACCAATACCACCGCAGACATAGTGCAGGCCCTATACTGCAGTGAATGCTAAATGTCAACAGGTAAAAACTTGGAAGCTGGACACCTCCGAGTTGCATTTTTTTCAGACCTAGCAAGCTGCAAAAAGGAAACTACCCACACCGTTACTACTAATAGTCAAATGTGAGTCCAGAAGGCAAACCGGGGAAGACACGGGATGACATCTTAAATTCAACTAGATGAATTTTGAAGAACAAACTGATAACTTTTGTTCTAGTTCTAACATCTTCCTCTGTGTGATGCATGTGTATATGAATAAATATTAATCACTAAATGTATTTCTTACAGCAGATTTATAATTTTCCTTTGAGGCTATAGACATGTTTTCCTAAATGAACTCAGTATTTGATTGTTGCAGGAACTGATGAACAAGGTCTTGCGAGACATGCCTGATGAGCCCCTGGTGTACTTGTTAAGAACAGTGTACAAAAAAGCAGGAATGGAGATCCCACAAGTACTCAACTTTTTTTCTGGTCAATGCATAAACATTAACCTTTTCTCTAACAAATTCAGAAATCATCTACCTTACAAATACAAGATTTTGGATTGATTTAATTAATGGCCACAGAAGACCTTAGTGTATGAATAATTTATTGTAAAGAATGACACAGTGGCAAATAGGTCTTGAAACTATTGTGTGAAGGATTTTTTACATACATTTTGTTCAAGTTGTCATTAAGTCTGTTTTTAATAGTATATTCGCTGGTGACAAAATGTCGTTTCAATAGACCATGTAAGTATTTGCATGTGTAGAGCAGTTCATTACACAGTACCATCTTACAATACTCTCAGAATCCTTTTCTAACAGATATAAACAATTAGAGTAATTAAATTGCCCATCATAATTGAGGGTATCATTCAATTTCATGAGGAAGTTAGTTGCATAACCAATTCTATTCATTTAAGAGGAACTCTAGTATTGACCTTACATTAGTATTAAACTGGTAGGGCCACCTTTCCTCTACCATCACATACCCCTATGGTGTGACATTTAATACAATAATTCAAATCCTACCCACATGTCTTTCTTCCCCCCAAACCCAGTAAAAACCCATTCTCTCACCAACCTTTTCTAACTGTCAGACTCTTCCCCCTCAAATATAAAATATATACAAAAGATAAATGTAGAGACAACATTATAATTACTAATTAACATTACCTTAAATACAGATCTACCTGCGTGATGCTGACCACATCACTCCTAGTGCGCTGTTCGTCAAAGCAAAATATGGAAAATATTGACCTAACACAATACCCCGAATATGTCACATAGTGTGTGTACAGGATCTTTTACCCTCTTGTTTAAATACATATCTTCATTTGTTTCTCAGTGACATTTCATTAAATGTAAAGGTTAGGGAAAAGGCAGCTTTATTAATATATACAAAGGATAACAGATTAAAAAAGCCATAAAATTAGAAATAAACAGTACCTTAAATACACCATGAACCCTGTAAGTACTTGCATGTGTGTACTGGTTCATTACTCAATACTCTACAACCTTATTTGAACTGGTTCATTACTCAACACCCTACAACCTTATTTTCAAAATTCTATTCTAACAGATATAAACAGTGGTGCTAAACAATTCATGTGGTACGACCTGACAATAAAAACCAATGCATTGTCTTTCACCAGGGAATTCGTTATGGTGGACTTCGTAAAAGTACATCAGATTTGCAGAAAAGTATCAGTCCTGAGAGAAAGTCAAGGCCAACTGTAGTTTCTGCCAGTGCAGGTTTGTTAGTGTTGACAATATTGTGTGTTGCTTGAAGTCTTAATTTGTGATGGTGTATGTTTTTATATCTTAAGCACATTGTCAAAGATCATCCTTTTTACAATTCTCTTTCTCAGTTACAATTTAATTCGTTTTTAGTGAATTTGTTTTGTTCAATCTAAAATCACTGAAACTCGATATTATTTTTATTCACCTAATAAAATATAAACATCATTAATAAATTGTGTTTTCATATTCATTGTCTTAATACATTGTTTTTTTTACCTCGTTTTCAGGTATTTGTATTGGTGAAAATGGCAGAATCAAGTGTATCTTTTATCATTTCAGATATGGCAGCAACAAGACTCAAAACTACTTCCCCAACTCGAGTCACAAAGGTGAAAGATGTAACCAGAGGTATGTTCTTTAGTGGCAGAGTTGACAAGCTTCATTCTAAAGTCTATCATCTATTGTTTGTGTGGAATAAATTGTGCAATCAAATGCTTCTTTTTCTTCGTAATTATGTATTTCATCCTTTCTTTTTGTATACAATGTTTCTTCTTATTCGTACGCTGTATACAATGTTTCTTCTTATTCGTACGCTGTATACAATGTTTCTTCTTATTCGTACGCTGTATACAATGTTTCTTCTTATTCGTACGCTGTATACAATGTTTCTTCTTATTCGTACGCTGTATACAATGTTTCTTCTTATTCGTACGATGTATACAATGTTTCAATAATTTTATTCTCCTCTCTCCCATTTTCCACTTAGCTCCTTTTTGTCTTTTGAATTTGGCAGCAGTTGTTCACACTATTATTTACACAAATCTTTAATATAAATACAAAATGTGTCACTCCTTACTCATCTCTTCGTGATCTAGTGGTGGTAAATAAACTTGTATAGGCACAACCCTGTTTCCATGTAGAAAGACTGGGGACAGTCAATGGTTGAAAATGGTGAACCTGAAAGAAATACTTCTTGAAATTGAATTCACTGGACTAAATATCTAGTGAAACAGTGCAACATTATTTCATTTGAAAGGGATGTCACAAATGGTAATTAGGCAGTATGGTGCTCATCCATCAAGAACGTAGAACTTCACCAACAGATGTCTCTGTCTCATTCTTATGTTACATGGCTTGAAGTAATAACATGCACAAAGATGTGTCAAAGATCGCAACAAAAAACAGCACAGCTTAAGATTAGGGAGAGAATGTGGAGATGGGTATGACACACCCTCAGAAACAAGCCTGCAAGTATGACCACACATCTGCTGGATTGGATCATACACGGGAAGAGATGAGTGGGGAAGCCAGTGATTACCTGGTGAAGAATCATGGAGCAGAGGAGACCAGGATGGCTGGATTCTTATACAGGAAGTAAAGAAACCGGCCCAAAATATAGGCTGATGAAGAGCATCCATTCCAATGGAATCAGATGGATTAAGTCAAATAAGTCAGGTCATGAGACTGATTCTTTTTACTGCTATTACTACCTTTTTGGTGATAGCCTAAGTCATGGCTTCCGAACCAATGTTTTACAGAACCCTAGGCTTCAAAAAAATGTCTCTGGGGGTTCCATAAGAGGTCATTTTCTATAGAACCATAGGCTTCAACAAAAGGTTTCTACTGGTTCTGTAACTAGTCGTGTTCTCAAGAAATGTTCTATGGGACCATAGGTTTCAACGAAAGGTCTTGGGTTCGGAAAGAGGTCGTGGTGGATTAAAATTAAGTAATTTTTAAAAACATAACTGGCAAAGATGGCGCCGTAACTGGCTGCGAGTCTACATTTCTCTACTGTTTTGGATCATTATGGATGCCACCAGACCACGGATTTGCCTGGAACTCACACTAGTCGACGACTTACACTTGTGTTCACGGATACGTGGAGTTGTTTTCCATCTGGACTTGTTATTTCGTTCTTTTTTTGTGATTTCTTCCATCCGTTTATCCTGGTCTGGACGCCGGCTGAATGGCGCTACGCTTAAACTAGTTATACCTGTGTCGTAGCTCACGGGTTAGTTCTGCCGGTTCACCTTCACGAATATGGCGTGTGTGAATTTTAGATGCTACTATGATGAACTGAATACAGCTGGGGAGAGATGCCAGACTCACTCACACGCTGAGTGTTGTCCATACGACCTCTTGTGGTTATCGAAAAGGCACGACAAACTGCGTTAGATGGCTTCCCACCTTTCTACCCTGCAGGTTAAATGTTTACGGAAAGGCTTCGGTGGTAACCCTGAGGCAAAATCTGCATCCTATGCTATCTCCAGTCGTCTCGATGAATGTCTTGCCACTGGCAAAAGGTAGCTTAGGCTCTGTGAGTGAGGTTGACAAAAGGCGCAGTTTCTTCCTCCAAATCTCCGCGCAAGTCACCCATTTCAGCGGACACAGCAAGAGATACGACTGTCCACACGGCTGAACAAAGAGAGTGGTCTTCATCACTTGTGATGGACAAACTATCAACTGGCTGTATGTCAGTGAACAATTAATCTTCTTCTTCGTACGCTGTCAAACGTCAACCTGTATTTACCTGAAGAATCCGGTGGTCATCCTGAGGCTGTCGACACTGCCATATAGCTTGTCTAGTGTTGCCACTGGTGATGGCCACATGCGCTTTCTCTGGTCCTCGTATGTCGGGCAGTTTTGCAGCAGATGTTCAGCGGCCATTTTCCTGGTACCACAAGTGCATTCGTCAGTGCCTTCCTATCTTCAGTTTATTGAATAGGTGGTACCTCAGTCTGTTGTGGCCTGTGCGGAGTCTGAAGACCACGACCTGCTCTCTTCTGTTCAGCTGGTAGTAGGCATAATTTTTTGTGTAGCCAGTATGTTCTGTTTCCCATTTGGCCATGTATCTGGCCCTAATAAGCCTTTTGGACTCTTTGTAGGTCACACTAGAATCTGGTTGTGGTAGTCTTGCACCTTCATTTGCCAGTCTGTCTGCCCCCTCATTGCCTTGGATGTTACAGTGGGATGGAACCCACTGTATCACTACTCTTTTTGGTGCGGACTGCTGGCATAGTTGACAGAGTACTGCTCTTAAATCATTAAGTTCAGTATTTTTTTGGCTTTTTAGTGCTGTGACTACGACCAGGGCATCTGTAAACAGGACTATCTGGCTTTCATTGATTTCGCCTGTCAGCATTGCTTCTACTGCAGCCCTCAGTGCCTCTGCCTCCGCTCTGAAATTGCTTGAGAATTTTCCAGTTGCCACTGACAGTGTTATTTTTCTACCATTTGGTAGACTCAGGAATACCCCTGCCCCTCCGTTCTGTGTTGTGTTTGTTACAGAACCGTCGGTGTATGCATGGGTCCAGTCCATGCTTGGGTAGTTTTCCGTTATGTACCTCAAGGTTATGTCTCTTCTTTCTTTTTCAGTCTGGCTGTTCTTGTTTCCAATACCTGGTATATTTTCTACCACCTCTGGAATGATATGCTGCTTCCAGGAAGGTTTGCGAACAGTAGGGATGGGCTTTGGTATTATTACGGTGTTCATAGGGTCTTCGCCCATCTTTGCTTTTGCTATTTCTGCAAAGTTTCTCCGCTTTAGTTTCCCATTTCCAAATCTATTTAGTCTCTGATGCATTGGATGGTCTGTCAGTCTTCTGAGTTTCTCTGCTTGCTGCTGGGCTCTGCAGTCTCTTCTGTTGGTCATGGATTGCAGATTTGTAATCTTTTCAAGTTCTACAATTGGCGTTGACTTCATGCCTCCTGTTATAACTCTCATGGCTTGGTTCTGAAGTTTGCTAATTTTATCAAAGTTCGCCTTTGTGCTGTTGTCCATGCCGCAATGCCATACTCGAGAACTGGTCTCACTCTTCCAGTGTACAGTTTTTTTAGTATTCTTTCGTTTGCTCCCCAGCTTTTTTTTAGTATTCTTTCGTTTACTCCCCAGCTTGTGCCAGCAAGTTTCCTCATGAATGCCATTCTTTGTCTGGCTCTCATTCGGTTTCTCTCGATCTGACTTTTCCATGTCATGCGCCTATCAAATGTGACTCCCAAGTAGTTTGGGTTGTCATTTGACTGCAGGTATTTGCCACTAAGACTTATTTTGGTGTTCTGGGGTTTATTTGAAAGCGAGAATATCGTACATGTTGTTTTTTCCTCATTTATTTTGTCCAGCCATGAGTTCGCCCACTCCTCCAACGATGTTAGGGCCTGCTGCATCCGATTGTTTGCTATGGTGAGATTTTTCTCAGAGGTCCAAAAGCCAGATTGTCTGCAAACATGGAGCTGTGGACTCTTCTTGGTATATTCTCTGTGATGTTGTTTATATACACCAGGAAGAGTGTGGGTGACAGTACTTCCCCTTGGGGTACTCCCTGCTCAAGTGTCACCTTTTTACTCATCTGCCCTTGTACTTGAACTCTGGCTTTTCTGTTTTTGAGGTAGTGGCTGATCCATCTGTACATTTTCCCACAAACTTGACTTCTTCTTAGCTTGACTTTAAGTCCCTCTTTCCACACCTTGTCAAATGCCTTCTCTAAATCCACCCAAACCGCTACTGTGTGTTTTTTCTCCTGGTAAGCATCCTCTATTTCCTGGGCTATGAGAGTGATCTGGTCCTCGGTGGGTCTGTGCTGTCTAAAGCCTGCTTGCTGTAGAATTAGCATGTGTTTTTCTTCCAGGTGCCACATCAGCCTGGTGTTTATCATACGCTCCATCAGTTTTGCTACACAGCTCAGTAGACTGATAGGCCTGTATCCATTTGGATCGAACAATTAATCTGATATATTTTCAATTAATTCTGTTTGGATATTTGATGTTATATTAGTCATTGCCAACAAGTTTTTAGGTTGTCTATAGAATTCAATAAAATTAATAAAAATACCATGTACAATTATTTTTACACTATGACACATTTGTTATATTCGCTACTCTACTCTGTTCTTCCTCTTCACTGCCTCTTCCTTATTCAATACTGAACTTACTAGAGCTACCACTTTGCTGAATCTTGGAGTCACACATCTGCAACTAACACCTCACATAGCAGATTAATACTTTTAATTGTGAGTTAAAAAATATAAGGTTAACAATGGTAATGAGCTCACAACATCAGAGTTTCTCAGCTTGAGTGAAATAAATCTTTTGTTTTGCTTATTCATAACAATGACCGTTTCGGGATCTACTCTACTAAATGTTCCCTTTTTGGGGACGGGCAGTATGTACATTTGCACAGCTGTCTAGCCAAATACCCCCCTCCCCCCGCAATAATGTTTCCCAGGTTCTTTCACTAGGTCAATTAATCAGGCTTCTTATCCCTTCTAAACTTGCATATCTGCTCAACTGGTTGTGAAACATTCTCTTCTGACGTTTGTAGTCCATTCTCTTGAGGTTGTGCTTTAGTTCTGACTTGACACAAACTGCTGTACTACTCAAATTGCTACTATTCGACTTCCCTGACTTGTTGAGGGGGTCTTCACATTCGGTGTCTGCAGTTTATCACTTGCTGTCCAGTTTCCTGGCTATTGACTTCAACAACTGTCTATAACTCTGCTTTGAATACTGCTTTGACAATTTAACACTTTACAATTGTTTGCAGAACTCTCCCTTTCTCTTTCTCTCTCTCTCCGTTGTGCTTGAACTATAAGCTATGTGATTCAGTGGTTACCCTCTCATTGTGAGATCACATGGAGCGAGAGAGCTGGTGCCCTGTCTAAAGCAGGTGCAGGATGGAACAGCTTATCCACAGCTTAGAGGCAAAAACTATCATCCACAATCTGTATAACTCAAAATGAAAGAATGACATGGACATGAACAATAGAACTGACTCAATCCACCATCTTCGCAAAAACCAACAAGCTACCATCTTTTGTCTGAGAACAGAACACTGCAGACTATTGAATCAGCCTACATGGTTATTGCCCTTGTGTGTATGAATTCTCAGTTGGCATAAGTAGCTGTTGTGTCAACCCCATCTGGACTGGCATCTATCATTTTCCTCAGTCTGAGTGTCTTTTGAAGTTTGTAGACATTTGGCATTGTTTGGTCTAGCAATGAAGTTCTCTCATGTGGCCACCTGGCTTATTACGTTACAAAAAAGAGCGA
Organism: Ariolimax columbianus; assembly: GCA_036924085.1. Taxonomy (NCBI): domain Eukaryota; kingdom Metazoa; phylum Mollusca; class Gastropoda; order Stylommatophora; family Arionidae; genus Ariolimax; species Ariolimax columbianus. The sequence continues at coordinate 124,908,182 of JAVGWX010000004.1, forward strand.
CAAAGCTGATAGTGGGATTTCAGAATTACAGTTATGAGGAAAGAAACTATAAAAGTACTCAGTGCAGGGCACAAGGAGAACAAGATATAATGTACACTTTTTGCAATACCAGGAGAAGAAGACAAAATTTAGCTTAAATCTTAATAACAGATATCAAGTGCTACAAGAGCTGTATGAGGATGAAGAAATGGACATTAATAGTATGTGGGACCAGGCTAAAGAGATGTGGAATAAGACGTGCGAAGAAACTGTAGGATTCAAGAGAAACCAACACAAAGAATGGATCACAACAGAGACATTACATAAAATATAAGAAAGGGAAAAGAAGAAAGCTATACTTAACAACTGCCAAACCCAAACCACCAATGCAGAAGCACAGAGTAATTATACTGTTACATACAAAGAGGTCAAGACACGAATAAGGAAAAATAAAAGGGAATATATTGACAAGCTGGCACAAGAGGCAGCAGAGAAAGGAAATAGGAGAGATTATCTACAAGGGTCCTGTAAATTAAAATCGTGCATTTTCTTCCTTCAAAATCTATCCAGAAAAAATTACACACAACTGAATCATTTTTTGACACAGTTTCCATTGCCTGTGGTACAAGTTCCATAGCCCCGTCCCTTCAGCATGGATTTGTCTAAAAGTAAGAACTGTGGTTGCATGTTAGCCACTCATGCATCATGTTGCTGATACAATTTTTGAGTCAGCTACCAGGGCACCCACCTTGTGGAACTGAAGCACATCATGGATGACGTAGTGTGCTGAACATTGACGAATGTCCAGAGTTGCAGTTATTTCATTCACATTCATGTGACAAATGTTCATCATGATTTGTTCAACTGCTGCAATTGACTCACTACTTGATAATAATACACTTGCTGGAGGGACAGGCATACATCACTAAACTGAATTGCCATTTGCCTATAAATTTTTACAGGTTTCACGCCTTCATTGATAAAAAATGTTGATTTTTTTTGGGTACATACCTTTATTGTGGTGGCTATCTTTAAATGGTTACCAGGACATCATGTGGCTCATCTGCATTGTGATACCTCCTACAGGGATACCCTTGAATTTCACAACCATACTATAGACTTATATGACAATGCCATGTTGTTTGGGATTTCTATCACAGGTTAGAGATTTTTAGTTACAGCCCCTTTGTTCTTTTGATTTTCAGTTGTACTGTAACTCATATGATTGTTATCCCTCAGGCAGCAAGCAGAAGCCAGAATGGAGTTCAGACAATAAGATCACGTCATCTTTTGATGAACTCTGGGAAGATTCTGCTGCAGGCAAGAGGGAGAAGACAATCACAAGGTCCTCAGTTGTTAGGAAGTCGAATACAAAACAGCCAGCAACATCAGCCAATGCTTGGGCTTCAGTGGGGCTTGGGGTAAGTGGGTCTGTGGATGTTATTAATATGTACCTTTATATATTCACACAAGGTCACACATACACACAAGGTCTCACATACACAGAAGGTCTCACATACACACAAGGTCTCACATACACACAAGGTCTCACATACACACAAGGTCTCACATACACACAAGGTCTCACATACACACAAGGTCTCACATACACACAAGGTCACATGTGTTTAACTAAATTATAGTTATTTTCCAGATACCTGTATCTTGTACGAAATAAGACATTTTGAAATCTGAAGCATTGTAGTTTAGGCTATTTGTGGAAAACTAATGCCAGAGTGTAAGAGGTAGGGGTAGTATGGTTCCACTGATACCTGTCAGACATGCAGTAAGAAGGAACTAAGTAGGTATGGGCAAAGTAACGAAAGCCTTTTGAACCCCTATCCACTAAGTAAATACATAGATCTCCGGGTAATTCAACCACCCTCTCTTCTTCTTCTTCTTATTTGATGCAGGGATTAACAGAGGAAATAATTCACTTTTATCTTAGGTTTGTAATAGGCAGAACAGTTTTTACAATCAGTCTCAGCAAAAACAGTCAAGCTACCATGAATGAGAAGGAGAAATGGATTTGGAGGTAATGAAAGACGAAAGAATAAGGGGCAGTAGTAGGATACGATTTGCTAAAGAAAGAAATATAAAAAATGAGAAATAAATTCTATTTTAAACCAACAGGAGGATGGAGAGGAATATACCAGTCCTACACGCCATGGCCAGGGACAGAAGCAAGAAGCTTCCAAGTTCTCAGAGAAGGAACTACTAGCATTGGAAAGTGTACCTCTTTCACGTAGAGCGGAGCCTAGCAGTGTGCTTCCTTCATCATCAGTGACTTTACATGGGTAAATGGCAACCAGATTAGTACCCGTGCAGTTTTTATTCATCTTCGTTGTTGTGATTTGTTATGTATTTTCATTTATGCTGTTGTTTGTACCTGATGAAGAACTTTTGGTCCTAATGTTTTGTTTCTGTTTCTGCAAGATATCTGAGTTATACTTTTTAAAGCTGTTGTCAGCTACATCAGGGTCAACAAAAGCAGTTAAGATAAAACTTGAACTTCACATTAAAAGGAAACAAAAATAGATGTTAATTTGAATAACTGAATGAAACAAAAAACAAATGATGAACCAAGAATTAACATTTGTGAGAGTGTGTGTGAGTTTTTGTTGTAAAATAGATGTGTTTTTTAAAGCAACTTCTCTATTTGTATTCATAAAACATATTGATCCAGATCCCACATCCTGTCCTTGTTTGTGCTCCTGTAAACAGACTGTGTCACAGCAGTTTGACCAGTGAGGTGGGGATCAACGCTGTATTCCCTATAGTGGTGAGTTTACTGAGGAGGCTCATATAACACTGCAGTCAGGAATGACTTGGGTTGTAAGAAGAACAACTGAAACCTGCTACAAAAAAAAACACGTTATAATGAGCTAAATCAACTTTTACACAAGTAGATTTGAACAACAACAACAACAAGCTTCTTACTGCATTTGCCCCAGTACAGAAACCTGCTTCAACTATACTTGTCCCATAACAGAAACCTGCTTCAACTACATTTGCCCCAGTACAGAAACCTGCTTCAACTATACTTGTCCCATAACAGAAACCTGCTTCAACTACATTTGCCCCAGTACAGAAACCTGCTTCAACTACACTTGCCCCATAACAGAAACCTGCTTCAACTACATTTGCCCCAGTACAGAAACCTGCTTCAACTACACTTGCCCCATAACAGAAACCTGCTTCAACTACATTTGCCCCAGTACAGAAACCTGCTTCAACTACACTTGCCCCAGTACAGAAACCTGCTTCAACTACACTTGCCCCATAACAGAAACCTGCTTCAACTACACTTGTCCCAGTACAGAAACATGATTCAACTACACTTGTCCCAGTACAGAAACATGATTCAACTACACTTGCCCCAGTACAGAAACCTGCTTCAACTACACTTGTCCCAGTACAGAAACCTGCTTCAACTACACTTGTCCCAGTACAGAAACATGATTCAACTACACTTGTCCCAGTACAGAAACATGATTCAACTACACTTGTCCCAGTACAGAAACCTGCTTCAACTACACTTGTCCCAGTACAGAAACATGATTCAACTACACTTGTCCCAGTACAGAAACATGATTCAACTACACTTGCCCCAGTACAGAAACCTGCTTCAACTACACTTGTCCCAGTACAGAAACATGATTCAGCTACACTTGTCCCAGTACAGAAACTTGCTTCAACTACACTTGTCCCAGTACAGAAACATGATTCAACTACACTTGTCCCAGTACAGAAACCTGCTTCAACTACACTTGTCCCAGTACAGAAACATGATTCAACTACACTTGTCCCAGTACAGAAACATGATTCAACTACACTTGCCCCATTACAGAAACACGATTCAACTACACTTGTCACAGTACAGAAACATGATTCAACTACACTTGCCCCATTACAGAAACATGATTCAACTACACTTGCCCCATTACAGAAACATGATTCAACTACACTTGCCCCATTACAGAAACCCATTTTAACTACACTTGCCTCATTACAGAAACCCATTTTAACTACACTTGCCCCATTACAGAAACCTGTTTCTACTACACTTGTCTCATTACTAGAAGCCTAGGACAATACTCTAGTTATATTTTTACAGTTATGCATCTTTTTGCAGGATGTTTGACATGATGAGGAAGATGCATCTTTTTGCAGGATGTTTGACATGATGAGGAAGATGCATCTTTTTGCAGGATGTTTGACATGATGAGGAAGATGCATCTTTTTGCAGGATGTTTGACATGATGAGGAAGATGCATCTTTTTGCAGGATGTTTGACATGATGAGGAAGATGCATCTTTTTGCAGGATGTTTGACATGATGAGGAAGATGCATCTTTTTTGCAGGATGTTTGACATGATGAGGAAGATGCATCTTTTTGCAGGATGTTTGACATGATGAGGAAGATGCATCTTTTTGCAGGATGTTTGACATGATGAGGAAGATGCATCTTTTTGCAGGATGTTTGACATGATGAGGAAGATGCATCTTTTTGTAGGATGTTTGACATGATGAGGAAGATGCATCTTTTTGCAGGATGTTTGACATGATGAGGAAGATGGTCCCTTCCATGGTCCTCTCTGCTCGCCTTCTGCGAGATGTATAGACAATTATATTGCTCATATTATTTCTTTAATACTTTAATTCTGGTATTCTTCTACTTCTTCTTCTTCGTACGCAAATTCTGGTATTCTTCTTCTTCATCGTTCGTTCTCAATCTCCCACTACCAATCCCTGAAAGGGCTTAAGTAGCAGAATGTATTCCAGAGAACGGAATGCGTTGTGTCGTAGTTTACAGCTTGGCTGCGATATTTGCACCTTTCGGTCCAACACATCCGACTTCAACAAGCATTTTTTGAGTATCAGGTTAGCATTCCCTCTTCGATCCCTTCTCCTTAGCCAGTCTGCCCTGCTGCAGCCTATTATCCAGGATCACCGCATGGAGGTGTAGAAGGGTCTTGGCAGCTATGGGTCGCTGACCACTGGTCAGCATCTTGATCCCTAATTCTGGTATTCAATCAGGCAAGGTTGCCTGATTCCTATGATTTTCTCTTGAGAATCCACAGGCCAGATATTTGGACGTTGTACAGCTATCAAGTTTTCATCAATATCAAAACATGTGAGTTCCATGTGAAGCATAAGCCTTCACCAAACCAGATCTCTCTGTCCTGTAGCATCTGTTCCAGGTCTGTCCACATCTTTCCTGTTGCTTTAATGTTTATCTTAAACTATCTTCTCTGTGAGTGTTTTGCTCTGCCTCTACTTCTCTTGCCTTTAGGGATTTCAGAACAGTGCCTGCTTGTAATTCTATCAGCTGTTTTCACAATATGTGTCGACACCAGTACCTTCACCCGACTGATATTCATCACAGCACCATGTTATCTGAAATTGCTAGGCTATTTGGCAGAAAATGACTTATTTACCTAAAACATGAATTGTTTCTTGTTCACAAACTAATAATTTATTAGTTCTTTGTCTTCTGATCCTCAGAGAAATGAGTTACCCGCTCTTTTATTCCTGTATTATATTTTTATATTTCTTTCTTTCTTAAGTTTTCTTTCAAATAAAGAAGGCTATTCTACATACACCTGAAATATGTCAAATATGAAAGGTTAGTTAATTATTGAGCCTTTTACGTCATTGGGAGCTGAAGCCGTCTGGCCTGGGCCAAGTGCGTCGTGTTAGTCGTTGTGAGCCCCTGTCATTACAAGATTACTCTAATGTCATTTATCCACCTGTCTCACAGGAGTGAATTGTAGGGCATGCAATATTATAGGTTGGAAAGTCTTCTGTCCTACAGGGTAAGACTGCCTCTTATGACGTGCTCTCAACGTAGCAGTGTTGATACTCTTGTGTCTGTCATACACAGTTTCTTCAAAAACGGCACAGCTTTTACATATGTATATTTTGTTTGGTTAAAAATATATATATGACCCGAATGTTGCTCGGGTCTGAAAGATGAACAAAGAATAGAAACAATGTAACCTGCCAAGCATGTCATAAAAGGTTACTAAGTAAGGTTGGGCATAGGGTCGGATACCTAACCCTGTAAACATTTTAAGTAAGCCACTGAAAATTCAGAGGCTGCGGTAGCGCAGTGGTTAGTGCACTGGCTTCCCAGTCGGGCGATTGAGGTTCAGTCCCCAGCTGGTGCAGGATTTTTTTTTCAGCTCGCAAATTGTCTCCTGTGGTCGACCCAGCCACAGAAATTGGGTACCAGAACAAAATCTGGGAAGTAAAGGCAGCTGGTGTGATGCTGACCATATCATCCACTATGTGCCGTGGGTCACACAATAATATGGGCCTAACACCATATGTCCTATACGCCGGCCAGATCGCGTGATAGGATCTTTACTTAACTTACTGAAACTTAATATGGACAAGTCAAAATAAGTATACATTCATGTTCTTCTTCCCTTGTTGGTCATTATGAAGTGCGGGGTCAGTATTCTTATGGCTCAAAGAATAGGTGCACTTCTTCTCAAACATGTCATATAAGGCTACTAATGAGGGTTTGTGTATAGGACTAGCAACCTCATTATGTTGTTTTTGTAGAAACCACTTGTACTTAATTATTTTAGCTTCTTATATCCTAAGACATACTTTATACTTGAGAAGTTGAACAGTGTCCATCTGGCTTTAGTGCAATGGAAGACTCCTCAATAAGTTTACAACTATGGGGATCACACTGTCGACCCCCATCTTGTGTGGCCAGTCTGATGTGACACAACCTTTTCTAAGAACCACGACGAGAACTTGAGGTGGGGTCATGATTAGTATATTTCACCTACCCCTTGAGGTAAGATCATGATTAGTATATTTCACCTGCCCCTTGAGGTGGGGTCATGATTAGTATATTTCACCTGCCCCTTGAGGTGGGGTCATGATTAGTATATTTCACCTGCCCCTTGAGGTGGGGTCATGATTAGTATATTTCACCTGCCCCTTGAGGTGGGGTCATGATTAGTATAATTCACCTGCCCCTTGAGGTGGGGTCATGATTAGCATCATTCACCTGCCTCTTGAGGTGGGATCATGATTATTATAATTCACCTGCCCCTAGAGGTGGGGTCATGATTAGTATAATTTGCCTGCCCCTAGAGGTGGGGTCATGATTAGTATATTTCACCTGCCCCTTGAGGTGGGGTCATGATTAGTATATTTCACCTGTCCCTTGAGGTGGGGTCATGATTAGTATATTTTACCTGCCCCTTGAGGTGGGGTCATGATTAGTATATTTCACCTGCCCCTTGAGGTGGGGTCATGATTAGTATATTTCACCTGTCCCTTGAGGTGGGGTCATGATTAGTATATTTTACCTGCCCCTTGAGGTGGGGGTCATGATTAGTATATTTCACCTGCCCCTTGAGGTGGGGTCATGATTAGTATATTTCACCTGTCCCTTGAGGTGGGGTCATGATTAGTATATTTCACCTGCCCCTTGAGGTGGGGTCATGATTAGTATATTTCACCTGCCCCTAGAGGTGGGGTCATGATTAGTATATTTCACCTGCCCCTAGCCATTGTTCCCATCTCATCATTTTCAAACGGATTGTTACAGACACAAGCAGTGCAAGAATACTCAATGTACTTTGACAATAAGATCTCTTTAGGTGTCAACTGTATTGGTGTCTTTTCTCTTCTCTTTATCGCTCTTCATCTGCCTGTGGAAGTATAGAAGTCTTATTTAGTATATACGTGGAATTGAGTTAACAGACAAGCAGGTGATTGGCCTGCATGATAAAGGGCCCGCCTCTTTTTGGCCTACAAGCAGACAACTGTTGGGTAGGAATTTCATTACCTTTAGTGTTTTTTTGTCCATACAACTCTCTCTCTCTTATTGATCTTCAACTGCCTAGGTTTCTATCATGGGGACAGTGTGTACACTGGGTATCAGAGTATATATTGTCCATCTCCGATATGACTAAGCACTGATCTCACCTCTCTTGAGACCAGAGGAGGCTTGACACTTGTAGAATGCAAACACTGTTTCGTGCTTTGGTTTATTTATTTCTTGATAGACGAGTGCCTTGTGGTGATTCCCCCACCCCCACCATCCCAGCAGTGTTGATCCTCCCCCCACCCCCCTTCCCCCGCAGTGTTGACCATATGCTTCATAAAGAGAAACGCGAAGACAGGATAGTTTATTCATTTAATACGTTTCCACATTAGCGGCACACAGAAGACCTACTTGTCTGAAATGCATTTTTCTTCTTCTTTCAGGCGCGGCAGCAAAAGCAAGATTGAGGCCTTGAAGCACAAGCAGGAACTAGGTCAGCTCTTGTCAGCGGCTGACCACAAGTTGACCGACTCTGGTATTGGACTTGATCAGCTGAAAGATGATGATGATAATGATGCTATTGAGCTTCTAGGTGAGTACAAGATGATGTTTCATCTTTGATAGTCTGTTCTTCATGTGTCCAAACCTAGGATAGCTCTGTGAAGGCGGATTGCTTTTAGTGGACAAATCTGTCTATTTGTAGAAACTTTCAGAAAAAATGGGCATAAAATAATTATACGAAAAGCAACGGATAATTTGTTTACCCTTTAATAGATCTTAGACTTTTATATTTACCTTTTGGCCCCAAGTAAAGCATAAGACCGCCACTGCAGATGGTTCTCCTACAGGAAACCTGTGTCCAAGTATTTGCAGGGGCTGTTGTTTTAATAGCAAATATTTTACATGATAAAGTTGCTAGTCCCATGTATAACCCTCTTTAACCATTTTTTATAACATACTTGGAAGGTCTCATTGGCAAAATGGTAGAGCACTCACTTTTCACAGCAAAGGTACCAAGTTCAACTTCCATTATCAGCATGCTTCAGTTGAATCAGCTGCAAATGGGTACATGTCTTACTGTTAGGGAAGAAAAGACACGAGGAAGTGAACTGTTCACCCTTCCTTATAACCAAGCTCTGACCTTGTACAATGCAGTTTCAAACACTTCATCCCCGACAGCAGCACCTGCTATGAGGTTCACCTAATCTTGGAAGGATACAGGGGCTCTGTTCTTCTCAACCCAGGTACTACTTGAGTAATGATCATCTATGGTAGTTGGCATGGCAGATGATGATGATGGATAAGTTTCAATCCCTAAACAATCAATCTCTTTGCTGATTTATTTTGTCGCGACCGTGATCGATTCTTATTTGTCATGTAGACAATCATCGTAGATCATCCCAACATCCAGCCCTCTTTACTCTTTACCAGTCCTGCTATACCATGGGGATAAACTGTCTAACACCTTCTCTATTTTGTTATAATCTGTCTCTTTGTCACGTTAACTTTTCTTGTTGTCACAGTTTGCTCTCTCCGTCCCTTCTCAAACCATGCCCATTTAAGGATGATTATTTTTGTCTGCTGTATTTAACAAGCTGTTGCTGTTGCAATGCCCTGCCTCCTTAAAGCGTCGCCCTCATGAGTCTGTTCCATGCTGTACATGGACTCAGCACTACTATTGTCAAACCACATTTGTGTGCCTTCACGTGATCTTCTCATTTGTTTCTGATATAGCCATGATTTATATCCATACAACAGGATTGGATCTACATAACATAGAACTCTTTTCTATACTTTCATTGATGAAGACAAATATGTACAGTGCTTCTTCTATTTCTTCTTCTTGGATTGGGGTCCTGAAAAAGATGTTTTGTTACTATGTTGTAGTTTGCAGCGTGGCTGCGTTATCTGAAACTTTTGGCCCGACACATTGGGTATAAGCAAAGCACATTATTTAGACTGGGGTGATTTAAGAGCAGTACTCTGTCAACTATGCCAGCAGTCCGAACCAAAAAGGGTAGTGGTACAGTGGGTTCCATCCCACTGCAACATCCAAGGCAACGAGGAGGCAGACAGACTGGCAAAAGAAGGTGCAAGACTACCACAACCAGATACCAGTGTGACATACGAAGAGTCAAAACAGCTTATTAAAGCTAGATACATGACCAAATGGGAAACAGAACATACTGGCTACACAAAAAACGATGCCTATTACCAGTTGAACAGAAGAGAGCAGGTCGTGGTCTTAAGACTCAGCACAGGCCACAACAGACTGAGGTACCACCTATTTAATAAACTGAAGATAGGTGGCACCGACGAATGCACGTGTGGTACCGGGAAAATGACCGCTGAACATTTGCTGCAAAACTGCCCGATATACGAAGATCAGAGAGAGCAGATGTGGCCATCACCAGTGGCAACACTAGACAAGCTTTACGGCAGTGTTGACAGTCTCTGGATGACCGCTGCTTTTTTAGAAAAAATAAAGGTCGATGTCTGACAGCGCAAGAAGAAGAAGAAGAAGAAGAAGACTGGGTTTACCTTCTCTCTTCAATCCTTGTTCTTTCAGTCAGGCTGACTGGGTGCAGCCTGTTTTCAGAATCTAATTGGAGATGGAATAAGGTCGATCAGCTCTGGTTTGCTGACCCTGATGTAAGCAGCCAGATGTGTGTCGTCGACTGCTTTTATCTCGTTCACAGTGTTTTCACTGTCTTCTAATAATATGTTGTTGAGGCTGTGATTTTGCTGTGGTCCGAGGACCCCTAACTGTGAAGAAATGAATAGAACCACATCACCACTATATATGTTGACTATAGAAGGTTGTGTTTGAATCTAACAACCTCATTATGTAAAGCTAATTGCTACAGAAATGACCACTGAAGGGTGCAGAAAGTACTTTGGTACAGGCTACCTCTAAGGGGCCTTCTCCATCTGACCCTATGTATTACAGGAAGCAAAATGGACAATAAGAGAGTCCATGTAAGTCTTAATGATGACTCATGTTATGAAATGTTGAAATAGTGAAGACTCATGTTATGTAATGTTTAAATAGTAATGACTCCTGTTGTGTAATGTTGAAATAGTGAAGACTCATGTTATGTAATGTTTAAATAGTAATGACTCCTGTTGTGTAATGTTGAAATAGTAATGACTCGTGTTATGTAATATTGAAATAGTAATGACTCATGTAATGTAGTGTTGAAATAGTGATGCATTCTGTTATGTAATGTAGTTTAACTTTTTTTGTTTCCTGACACTTTTACAGAAAATGGTGATGATTTGAGGCGAGAAGGTGTGAAAAATATTCCCAAGTCTGGGTTCAAGCTAAGCAGGGTAATATTTCTCTTTCTTCTTCATCACTGTAAGCTTCCAGATGTAAACTTGAATACGTTAGGGTCACATTTTAACCAGATTCAATTTTCAGGCTCATTGACAAATATACAAAACATTGTCCTGTTAGCCATGTGTCGTATCTGTAGCCTGGATCTTATCTTTCTGTCTTACGTTATGTTGCACGAATGCAGTCTGTGTTGTACGTTCTTCCAATTGAGTTCCATGCTACATGCAGTTATTTGCTTGCTGTTTTTTTACGTTTGTTTTCATCACATTATCATATGATCTTCAATGTCATTCCGGCAGACGTATCGTTTTCGAGTTAACCAACGATATTATGTATGCACCCCAATCTTTTCCAACGCTGTACCAGTGCGAGCCTAGGTCGTTGGTCAGTCGATCTTACCATCACAAAGGTGGGTGACCCCGCAGACGTGTATAGGCATATGGCCACTAAAATGTTGTTCGATGTGTCCATCTGCCCAACAATGTTTGCTTGATATCGCTGCTTCCACAATGTCCCGAAACAGTTTTCATGTCATTGTTTATTTTGTGCTGTATGAATACCAGCTGAAAAAATAGAACTATACGTTGAAATGCTGATGGAAACCATTGAAAAGTGTCACCAAATAAGCACAAAAGGCTATTCATTTATTTAAACTTGAAATTCTGGTATTCAAACAGGTAGATTATGTCTGTTGTCAGGTAGCCAAACGCTGTTTGTACTATGTTCTTTATTTTGCACTGTTTACTTACTGTGACTGTCTATTGCATTTTTGGTAGGAATTTCATAACTTTTTAGAATTTTGTCTGGACAGCGGCTAACAGTCTGCCATTATAGATTTTCATCTACCAATGGGTCGCTGTAGCTGAGAGATAAAGGTGCTGGGTCCAGCTACCAATGGGTCGCTGTAGCTGAGAGATAAAAGTGCTGGCTCCAGCTGCCAATGGGTCGCTGTAGCTGAGAGATAAAAGTGCTGGCTCCAGCTGCCAATGGGTCGCTGTAGCTGAGAGATAAAAGTGCTTGCTCCAGCTGCCAATGGGTCGCTGTAGCTGAGAGATAAAGGGGCTGGCTCCAGCTACCAATGGGTCGCTGTAGCTGAGAGATAAAAGTGCTTGCTCCAGCTTCCAATGGGTCGCTGTAGCTGAGAGATAAAGGTGCTTGTGCCTCATGAAACAGAAACACAAATTGGTGAGGTGTTGGTTCCCAAAAGTTTCAAGTATTCTCGCAGACAAGGAAGGGGAGACCAGTGTCTAGTCATATTGGAGAATGATGAAAAACATGGAGATCTTGTGTAAAATCTGTTCACATAAAAGGTTGCCAACCTCATCAATTTAAAAAAAGTGCTATATAAACTACTACCGCAAGGGCACTTAAATGCTTTGGCGCTGGCTCCTGCAGGAAAAGCCAGCTGCGATGGTAGACCCATGCTCACACCAGTTCAGCTTAAAAGATGATGATAGTAAAACATTTCTCTCAAGCCTTAGATTACACATTCAAGTGCTGAAATAGCTTGTGCTGGCTAAATGGGATTGGGCTGGTTGAAATATGAATTAGGCTGACTGAAACAGGTTTAGGCTGACTGAAATGGGATTAGATTAGCTAAATGTGATTAGGCTGACTAAATGTGATTAGGCTGGTTAAATGGGATTAGGCTGACTAATTGGGATTAGGCTGGCTAAATGGGATTAGGCTGGCTAAATGGGATTGTGCTGGTTAAATTGGATTGAGCTGAATAAATGAGACTACTGGCTAAATAAAATTGTGCTAACTAAATGGGATTAAGCTAGCTAAATAGGATTGTACTGGCTTAATTAGATAGGTCTGACTAAATGGGATTAAGCTAGCTAAATAGGATTGTACTGGCTTAATTAGATAGGTCTGACTAAATGGGATTAAGCTAGCTAAATTGGATTGTACTGGCTTAATTAGATAGGTCTGACTAAATGGGATTAGGCTAGCTAAATTGGATTGTACTGGCTTAATTAGATAGGTCTGACTAAATGGGATTAGGCTAGCTAAATTAGATTGTACTGGCTTAATTAGATAGGTCTGACTAAATGGGATTAGGCTAGCTAAATTAGATTGTACTGGCTTAATTAGATAGGTCTGACTAAATGGGATTAGGCTAGCTAAATTGGATTGTACTGGCTTAATTAGATAGGTCTGACTAAATGGGATTAGGCTAGCTAAATTAGATTGTACTGGCTTAATTAGATAGGTCTGACTAAATGGGATTAGGCTGTCTAAATAGGATTGTGCTGGTTGAAATGGGAATTGGGCTGGCGGAAATGGGATTAGGCTAGCTAAATTGGATTGTACTGGCTTAATTAGATAGGTCTGACTAAATGGGATTAGGCTAGCTAAATTGGATTGTACTGGCTTAATTAGATAGGTCTGACTAAATGGGATTAGGCTAGCTAAATTGGATTGTACTGGCTTAATTAGATAGGTCTGACTAAATGTGCTTGGGCTGGCTTAAAGGCAGCTGCTGCAGTCATTGGAATGAAGGATTTATATCAACCAGTCAAAAACGTTCAGCTTTCTATGCAGCATAAGTCTTTAACAAATACATCCATCAGTTCCAGGTCTGTCCACGACTTCCCTTTATGTTTGTCTTGAACTCTCTTCTCCATCCTTAAATGTGTTTTTTGGTCTGCCTCTACTTCTCTTGACTTGGGATTGCAGTCTTCAGCTTATTTTCCTTATTGTGTGTCCTAATTAATGCCAACACTTCTCTTGACTTGGGATTGCAGTCTTCAGCTTATTTTCCTTATTGTGTGTCCTAATTAATGCCTCTACTTCTCTTGACTTGAGATTGCAGTCTTCAGCTTATTTTCCTTATTGTGTGTCCTAATTAATGCCAACACTTCTCTTGACTTGGGATTGCAGTCTTCAGCTTATTTTCCTTATTGTGTGTCCTAATTAATGCCTCTACTTCTCTTGACTTGGGATTGCAGTCTTCAGCTTATTTTCCTTATTGTGTGTCCTAATTAATGCTTCTACTTCTCTTGACTTGGGATTGCAGTCTTCAGCTTATTTTCCTTATTGTGTGTCCTAATTAATGCCTCTACTTCTCTTGACTTGGGATTGCAGTCTTCAGCTTATTTTCCTTATTGTGTGTCCTAATTAATGCCAACACTTCTCTTGACTTGGGATTGCAGTCTTCAGCTTATTTTCCTTATTGTGTGTCCTAATTAATGCCTCTACTTCTCTTGACTTGGGATTGCAGTCTTCAGCTTATTTTCCTTATTGTGTGTCCTAATTAATGCCTCTACTTCTCTTGACTTGGGATTGCAGTCTTCAGCTTATTTTCCTTATTGTGTGTCCTAATTAATGCCAACACTTCTCTTGACTTGGGATTGCAGTCTTCAGCTTATTTTCCTTATTGTGTGTCCTAATTAATGCCTCTACTTCTCTTGACTTGGGATTGCAGTCTTCAGCTTATTTTCCTTATTGTGTGTCCTAATTAATGCCAACACTTCTCTTCACATCATGTGCTACTGATATCTTCTATCTGGATCTTTCCAACAGTTCCACATTAGTGATCTTATGAATCCACTTCAATCTCCTCTGTACTGTTTTTGTTCTTGTTCCCATTTTTCATTCAGCACCATACAATTGAACGGACTTCACACTGAAGTTGAAGATTTTAAATTTCGTGTTGGACTTCATTTCTTTTGATTTCTATAAGCTCCCAAAAACAATGATAGCTTCTCTTGCTTTTTTCATTCTTATTTTGATATCTTTATTTGCACCTCCTATTTTGTCTATGTTGCTACCAAGATGTAGGAATGTGTTTCTCTCAACACAATTTCATTGTCATTAGTTGCAATTATTCTCATAATCTATCTTTCTTGTTTTTCGGTGTATTATCAGTCCCAATTATTATCAGTCCCAATTATTATCAGTCCCAATTATTATCAGTCGTTGTCATTTTCTACTTGACACAATCTTGTTAAAATTTCATCTACAGATCAACATTCTATGTCATGAGTATGCTGTGAATATATTCATGTTGATCTACATACATAGTGAGGTTGCTAGCTCTATGCATACTCCTCTTTAGTCATCTTTTGCTTGCAGCTGCAGTAGTCATTATCTAAAACCATTGGTATTTAAATCACTTCTGGGAAGATCTAGAACAGACTTCCTGTAAGGTAGGCCAATAGAAGTGGTGACCCAATAATTCACTCTTATCTAAACAGTCAATCAAATCAGTACAGATAGAGATTACAGAAAGAAAAAGTAGTAATAGATATGTAATACCTTTAGGAAAACACCTAACAAATAACCAGACATGGACTGAATTGGAACCCACATAGTAAGAGAAGAATGGAGAAGCGCAAAAGAGCAAGTGGAAGGACAATCAAAGAGAAAAGCAAAGTATCTGAAGTCTCATAGGTGGAGTTCAATAGGTCATCCCAAGACAGGAATATGTGTGGTATTACCATGACAACACAATTTTTCTGTGTAAAAGATAGTGAACAGTCAAGTCATCCATGATTTGTGTGATTTTATGTTGCTGTAAATGTGTCCTCCATGTCTGCTTAACTTACTGTCCCCATTTTCTGTTGTTGTAAATGTGTCCTCCATGTGTACTCAACTGGCTGTCCTAGTTTTCTGTTGCCATGTACAAGTTCTCCTCGTCTGCTCAGCTGGCTGTCCCAATCGTCTGTTGCCATGTACAAGTCCTACATGTCTGCTCAGCTGAATATCTAAATAGTCCAGTGTCTCAATACAGATTTATCTTTAACAGAATCTTCGACACAGAGAGAATGAGCCTCCTATGAAGCTCAGTATCAAGTAAGTCTGACAGTATTTCTCTATTTTTTCTATCTCTTGGCTAAGAAGATTGAACCTGTGTTCCTGTACTGTTATAATCATTTTAAGATTTTCATGCAGCAGCATCATGTCTAGAAAAGTAAGGAGAAACTTTGGGGCTAGTCAATCAAGAACAGTGTAACAACAGCGATCGTAATGACAAGCGTTTTAATAATAATAATGTTCGCTTAGGCGTCCGAGGCCCGTTGCGTCGGTCGGCCACATCCATGACCCACAGCTGTGGCGTGGTTCCAGGCCACGTCCAGGGCGGAGGAGGAGGTTGCTACTTGCTGGAGCCATACTGTTCTGGAACGGCCTCTTCTGCGCCTTCAGCCGGTCGAGGGAAAACTTTTGGCTTTGAGGAGCGACTTGTGTAGTATCTTGTGGGTAGAGGTTTCCTGGTCCAGCTGTACCAACATGACCGAACAAAGAAACTCGGCGCCTGTCAAGTGTTTCTCAGATTGGGTGGAGGCCTGTTTTATCAGAGACCTCCACGTTGTGGATGTAGTCATGCCATCGGATGCCCAGGATACGCTGCTGGTTGTGCATATGAAAGGCTTCCAGTCTTGAAATTTCAAGTTTCAGCAATGTCCAGGTTTCGGAGTCATAAAGCAGGACTGGGACCACGCAAGACTGGGACCACGCAGGACTGGGACCATGCAGGACTGGGACCACGCAGGACTGGGACCACACAGGACTGGGACCACGCAGGACTGGGACCACACAGGACTGGGACCACGCAGGACTGGGACCACGCAAGACTGGGACCACGCAGGACTGGGACCACGCAGGACTGGGACCACGCAGGACTGGGACCACGCAGGACTGGGACCACACAGGACTGGGACCACACAGGACTGGGACCACGCAGGACTGGGACCACGCAGGACTGGGACCACGCAGGACTGGGACCACGCAGGACTGGGACCACGCAAGACTGGGACCACACAGGACTGGGATCACGCAGGACTGGGACCATGCAGGACTGGGACCACGCAGGACTGGGACCACGCAGGACTGGTAGATGTGGATTTCTGTCCCAAGGGAGATCTTGCCATTACTCCACACACGTCGGAGGTCGTGCATAGCGGACGCAGCTAGTCTGATCCACCTTGACATATCGGGACAGCTACGCCCATCGGATGATACCATGATATCCAGTGTTCTTTGTGTTCTTTGATCAGGTTCAATGGGGGGGGGGGGGGGGGGTAAGGGGCGACATAGGACACAGTGCCTTTTTTCTGGAGGGCTTTCCATAAAACCGGCCGGTCAACCGATAAACCGAGTCAAAGGCATACTTCAAGACCACATGTGCAGCGTACAATGTGTGATTGAAGGCCCGGTGCAGTTCGGCGAGGAGCAAGGATAGTGTCGGATGTAGAATGGCCCTGGGTGAAGCCAGACTGTTCTGGGCGACGTTTTGTGCTCAAGAGAGGTTTCAGTCTAGCCAGTAGCACGTGGGCAAACACCTCCCCAGTACCGAGAGTAGTGTTATAGGCCTGTAATTACTGCAGTCTTTGCGACTCTATCACGCCAGTCGGCTGGGACGTGTTCCGACCTCTATACTTGCAGGAATAAATGATGGAGGGCAGAGCTGATTGGGTCGATGGCGTGCTTCAACAGCTCCGGTGGGATGTAATCCGGGCCTGCTGCTTGTCCATTGAGTTTCGAATATCAGCAAGAACTTCAGCTATAGTAGGGGGTGGGGTGGGGGGGAGGGGGGTGGGGGGGGTGTGTCCAAGTTGATTTCCATATCTGGGGAGGATCCGAAAACTCAGCAGACAGCTCGGGACATGTCGTTGCTGGTGGGTGGTTAAGAGCATACGTGTAGGGCTCTTTCCACCTGTTCGCTACCTCCTCGTATGACGAGCACGTAGAGCCGTCGGACTTATTGATGATCTCTGTGCTTTTTTTTTCATTCTGCTTCCCTCCAGGGCGGAGAAGCCTGATAGGCGGGTCTGAGGACATGAGATCTGAGACCAGCTTCAACTCCGTCAGCAATTTCCTTGTCTGCCCTGCCGTGGAATTGGCCTTTCATCTGTCGTCGTCTGGCGTGGTCATTGCGAAGTCTGGCTGAGTTCTTCTGAAGTATGATGTCCTACAAGGTATCGGAGAGCCATTGCTGAAGCTTTGCAAAATGGTGCGGAGCAAGATGACTGCGCCTCACAGGCTGCGCTCACGTCTCCCGGTATGTGTGTTAAATTCAGTCGTTTCCAAATCTTCATAAACGTCAGAAGACAGACACGGACACCAGCCTGGCACACAGGAGACGGAGTACTCCTTACAAACTCCCTCCTCGTGGCCCCCGTCTCAAGGCAGTGGAGTACCCGGCTCTTCCCCAAGAGCCTTCAAGGATCACCATCAACACATCCATTGATAATACAGAACACAGTAGTGCCCCCTCCTTACCAGGGGTTGTGAATCTCAAACGAAACGTGTCACCAGCACCCTCGCTGCCCCCGGATATAAGAACACTGGCTAGAACACTAGCCGGTATCACTGAAATAAGAATACAGGGCCAAGGCCAACAAGATGTCAAAGACGCTTGTCTGTTGCACTCTGGTGGCCTTCAACACAGAAATTGTGTGGGCTTATTCATAAGACCCCAACTCAGAGACAGTGTAGTATCCTGACACGCCTAGACGGGCTCCTCGTGGCACGACTGAAACATAAACATGGACAGCTCACAATAATAGTCGCCTACGTCCCCGCAGACGAGGCTCAACCCCTGGCAAAAGACGACTTCTACCGGGATGTGGCCAATGTCTGAGCCACAGTTTCTTCATATGATGAATTCATCTTACTGGGTGATTGCAACGCACTTTCAGGGTCCCAGCGCTGTGGTTATGAATCGGTCCTGGGCTCGCTCGGCAGCGGAAATGCAAATGATAACTCACACAGGTTTCTGTCATTTTGTGCCACCTTCAGTCTGAAGATTACCGGCTCATGGTACCGCTGTCTAGACATCCACCGCCACACATGGATTTCTAACGACTGAAGGACAAGGAAGGAACTCGATCACATCCTTGTGAGAAGTCTTGATCGGGTGACTTTCTGGCCATGTCTTTCGCGGTGCTAGGCCCCTGCCAACACTGACCACTGCAGGCTGATGATCAGTTACCCCATCAGTCCATATGCCCCTCCAAAACATGTGCCGACCCCTAGGTACCATATCCAGTTTCTCAAGGCTAACCCAAGTGTCTCAGAGATATAGGCTGATGATGTTAGGGGAAACCTGGCTGCATCGGGCCCTCTTCCAGATGACCAGGAGGCAGCATGAGAAGTCATAAAGAACACCACATACGAGGCTCAAGCGTTTTGAGCACTGGAAAAACCTTTACTCCAGACAATATAAAAGATCTTAAAGTATTAGGTTCTCAAGGATTGAACACCAGCCTTCCAGCGTACAGAGTCCAGTCATGTTCATGTCTATTGTTTTTTGTAAATGTTTAACGAGTGCTCAAAATACTTAACTTTGTGGTTTTTCTCACTTCATTATTTACAGATTCTTGTCAGTTTTTGTATACTTATTTGCCAGCACGTTCAGCCTTCTGTCTATCCAGTTTTTATATAATATTATCATCTTAATACAGTCATTTGTCTATCTAGTCACTCATTTAGTCATCAGTTATGCAGTCAAACATCACTTTATCTGTCAAACATCCCTCTTTTCTGTTCAATTAGTCATTTAATATGTCACACTGTTATGTTGCCCAACCAACTGTAATTTGACATCCATTAGTCTGTTCATTTATCCATCTGTGATAACAGTTACTTAGAAATCTGTAAATCCAGCAACCAATAGTTTTATGTCTGCCTACCCAGCCACCAATAATTTTATGTCTACCTACCCAGCCACAAATAATTGTATCGGTCTGCCTACCCAGCCACAAATAATTGTATCTGTCTACCTACCCAGCCACAAATAATTGTATCTGTCTACCTACCCAGCCACAAATAATTGTATCGGTCTACCTACCCAGCCACAAATAATTGTATCTGTCTACCTACCCAGCCACAAATAATTGTATCTGTCTACCTACCCAGCCACAAATAATTGTATCTGTCTACCTACCCAGCCACAAATAATTGTATCGGTCTGCCTACCCAGCCACAAATAATTGTATCGGTCTGAGTGCTTCTGAGAGAGCCCTCCAGTAAGGGGGCAACTCTAGGGGTTGGTATGGGGTTGCCCTATTCTTTGTATGGAAAGAATAGGATACAGAAGATCTATCAAAGCATTTTTTTAATGGAAAAACTGGGAATAGGTATTAAACATATGTAAAAAAATAAAGTGGATAAAGAAAGACTTGAACATCAAGTAATGAGAGAAGGGAATATGGCCATACTGGAGATGCACCCGCATGTTGCTGGGGCCCAACAGGGAAGCAAACAATAGGAAAACTGTAAACATACCAAGCTTGTCATAAGAGGCAATTAAGGAGGCTTGGGCATGGGGCTGGCTAGATCATCCTGTCATGAGGGCAGGTCAGGACAAAGCTTGAACAGATGGCTCAGAACAGGATGACTTGCATGAATGAACTGAAGTCCTGTGCTTCACAGGGAGATGAAAGGTTTTGATTTGAAACTGAAGATTAAAATAGGCACATATTGCCTTACTATGCATGGCATAACAGGTGGCTAAGTAGGGTTGTGCAATGGGCTGACAAACACATCATGTAAAACAAAGTGCCACAAAAACTGCTTTATAAGAACACACAGATAGTTTGACACAGGTGTCCTGCAAGTAGGCCATTTGTAGTTGTCTCACTGTAACAGGCATCCTGCAAGTAGGCAAATTGTAGACATGTCCCTGTACACAGGCGTCCTGTAAGTAGGCCAATTGGAGTCATTTCACTGTGCACATGATTTCTGCCACTTATAGTCGAGTTCCTGTACTCCTACTGGATTGACAAAGTAGAATTGATGATATCATGAACTAAACAACAACAAATTTCCCATTTGTTAGCCCATGAAATGTTAGGAAATTGTTTTCCTTTAGTCTTGATTAAAACTGTCATTATTTATATAATTTATCCGCAGTACTTACGTCTACCCCAGTGGTAAGTTGTCATATTTTGAAGTGTTACTTAGCAGTTGTCTTTGTTGTGTGGGCTACGAGTTTTATTTGTAGTTGTTATTTTTATGAGAATTTTGTTCTATTTACACAATGTTTTCAGCTTGTAGAAGAATTCTGTATATTTGTGAATGTTGGTTAAAGTGACTCTTTGCTACAAGAGTCGAGCTTGGTTCTTGTCAATGGAAAAGAAGATGACGATTACAGGTGAAATCTTCTTCTTCTTCTTCGTACGCTGTCAAACGCCAACCTGTATTTTTTAGAAGAAAGCAGCAGTCATCCTGAGGCTGTTGACACTGCCATAGAGCTTGTCTAGTGTTGCCACTGGTGATGGCCACATGTGCTTTCTCTGGTCCTCGTATGTCAGGCAGTTTTGCAGCAGATGTTCAGCGGTCATTTTCCCGTCAGTGCCACCTATCTTCAATTTATTGAATAGGTGGTACCTCAGTCTATTATGTCCTGTGCAGAGTCTGAAGACCACGACCTGCTCTCTTCTGTTCAACTGGTAATAGGCATCGTTTTTTGTGTAGCCAGTATCTTCTGTTTCCCATTTGGCCATGTATCTGGCCCTAATAAGCCTTTTGGACTCTTCGTAGGTTACACTAGAATCTGGTTGTGGTAGTCTTGCACCTTCTTTTGCCAGTCTGTCTGCCTCCTCATTGCCTTGGATGTTACAGTGGGATGGAATCCACTGTACCACTACTCTTTTTGGTGCGGACTGCTGGCATAGTTGACAGAGTACTGCTCTTAAATCATTAAGTTAAGTATTTTTCTGGCTTTTTAGTGCTGTTCTTGTCTGGCTGTTCTTGTTTCCAATACCTGGTATATTTTCTACCACCTCCGGAATGATATGCTGCTTCCAGGTAGCTTTGCGTACAGTAGGGATGGGCTTTGGTATGGTTACAGTGTTCATAGGGTCTTCGCTCATCTTTGCTTTTACTATTTCTGCAAAGTTTCTCCGCTTTAGTTTCCCATTTCCAAATCAATTTAGTCTCTGATGCATTGGATGGTCTGTCAGTGTTCTAAGTTTCTCTGCTTGCTGCTGGGCTCTGCGGTCTCTTCTGTCGGTCATGTATTGCAGATTTGTAATCTTTTCAAGTTCTACAATTGGCGTTGACTTCATGTCTCCTGTTATAACTCTCATGGCTTGGTTTTGAAGTTTGCTAATTTTATCAAAGTTTGCCTTTTCTGCTGTTGTTCATGCCGCAATGCCATACTCGAGAACTGGTCTCACTCTTCCAGTGTACAGTTTCTTTAGTATTCTTTCGTCTGCTCCCCAGCTTGTGCCAGCAAGTTTCCTCATGATTGCCATTCTTTCTCTGGTTCTCATTCGGTTTCTCTGGATCTGACTTTTCCATGTCATGCGCCGATCAAATGTGACTCCCAAGTAGTTTGGGTTGTCGTTTGGCCGCAGATATTTGCCGTTAAGACTTATTTTGGTGTTCTAGGGTTTATTTGAAAGCGAGAATATTGTACATGTTGTTTTTTCCTCGATTATTTTGACCAGCCATGAGTTCGCCCACTCCTTTGGTTACCTTCTGAGAATGCAGCCTGACCAACTACCACTGCACACATATAGCATAAGATCTGGTTACACGGCACAAGGAAGAACACGTGGCAGATGGATAGATGACATATCAACACACCAACAACACACTTGGCCCAGGAAAGATGTCTTCGGCTTCCCGCAACAGTTAACACAAGTAATAGATCATACAGGTAAAGTGAGTGAGCAAGTCCAGGTAGCAGTAAAAAAGGCAATGTTAGGTATGATAAAAAAAAATTGAAAATAGAAGCATGGAAGTGATAGTCAAACTGTATAAAGTATTAGTTAGACCTAGATTGGAGTACTGTGTACAGGTGTGGAGTCTTTATCGTAAAAGGGATATAAACATGTTGGAAAGGATACAAAAAAAGAGCGCCAAAGCTGAAAGTGGGATTCCAGAATTACAGTTATGAGAAAAAACTCAGAAAAACCGACCTACTGTGTCTAGAAAAGAGAAGAATTCGATGTGATATAATACAAGTTTATAAGATAATCAAGAGAAAGGAGAAATTAGACTATAACAAGTTTTGAAAATACAACCACCTACAAGAACAAGAGGACATAGCTACAACCACCTACAAGAACAAGAGGACATAGCTACAACCACCTACAAGAACAAGAGGACATAGCTACAACCACCTACAAGAACAAGAGGACATAGCTACAACCACCTACAAGAACAAGAGGACATAGCTACAACCACCTACAAGAACAAGAGGACATAGCTACAACCACCTACAAGAACAAGAGGACATAGCTACAACCACCTACAAGAACAAGAGGACATAGCTACAACCACCTACAAGAACAAGAGGACATAGCTACAACTACCTACAAGAACAAGAGGACATAGCTACAACCACCTACAAGAACAAGAGGACATAGCTACAACCACCTACAAGAACAAGAGGACATAGCTACAACCACCTACAAGAACAAGAGGACATAGCTACAACCACCTACAAGAACAAGAGGACATAGCTACAACCACCTACAAGAACAAGAGGACATAGCTACAACCACCTACAAGAACAAGAGGACATAGCTACAACCACCTACAAGAACAAGAGGACATAGCTACAACCACCTACAAGAACAAGAGGACATAGCTACAACCACCTACAAGAACAAGAGGATATAGCTACAACTACCTACAAGAACAAGAGGACATACCTACAACCACCTACAAGAACAAGAGGACATAGCTACAACCACCTACAAGAACAAGAGGACATAGCTACAAACTAATTAAAGAAAGTTCTAGATTAGATACCAGGAAGTATTTTTTAACCAAAGAGTGATGAATGCCTGGAATGCATTGCCACATGAAATAGTGAAGGCAGGGTCAATTAATGTATTCAAGAATAGATTGAATGCGCATAGGTATTTTTGGGTCAAGTGAATGTAAAAGAAGCTGGTTGTATACAGACTCTGCAATCTTTGAAACCAGTATAAAGATGTTAAGTTAAGTGTACAGAAAAAGTCAAGTAAGTCAGAACAGTTTTTATTTTGAAAATGGAATATTCTTCCGTATTATTTATCTAAGAGAGTGTCCTAGTCTTCACTCATAACATTTAAATGTGCAGTAATAAATAAATACCAGTTGTCAAACAGAGTGCTTTCCCTCCAAAATCAATCTTAATATTCCATTATAATGCAGACCACTTTGTCACAAGTCAGTTTGATAGTCCTCAGCTTGTACTTGTCGGCCATATTCTGTCAGGTTTTTGTTTGTCATTTTTCCCAGTGCGACTTCATACAATAAATCTTGTCAGATTATGTTTTAAATACAGCGGACAATTTCTTGTTCTCCTTCTTCTTCCCCTCTTTCTTCTTCATTTTCTTCTTCTCTTCCTCCTCTTCTTCTCCTCCCTCTCTTCTTTTTCTTCACTGCATCTTTGACCCGTAATGGACAAATGAATACGCCAAGTTTGTGTCCTTTTAATAAAAATGTTTTTTTCATAGCACCTGCCAAATGTTTTTTCATGTACAGTTCGTAAACATTGTGTAAGGCTTTTACTATCCTATGTGCATGTTATAATTTCTAGAGATTATGTTATAGCAGCCAACTGTACATGAATTATTATAGCTGTAGCGTTGACATGCCTGGATTCCAAATTTTTATGTAAGACCTTGTGGCTGATCACAGACATCATTCTGGTTGAACAATCTTTGTTTTTCAATATTTTCTTCTAACATTTTTCACTTTTTCAGAAAAAGCTGAACGTTACGACACACCAGGGACAGAGATGTTTTCTTCAGGTATACACATTGTCGTAATTTGCGTGACACCTGTTGTAAAGCTAATATACATGTCCAGTAAATGTAAACAAAATAATATAAACCTATATGTTATCAGATCTTTAAATTAACTTAACATCTCTATACTGGTTTAGTAGACTGCAAAGTCTGTGTTCAACAAGTTTTGTTTACATTCACTTGATCTAAAATTAATTATGCGCATCCAATTTATTCTTATATTCATTTAAAATTTTGTTTTACAATATCATCTTATTGAGATTCGGTGGTCTAGGGCTTGTGAACTTGATTTACAATCTCAGCGTACTATGTTTGAATCATGTCACACTCAGTTTGACAAACTGGTCATGTTGGAGGCTATTTTAAATGGTATTATAGATTCTTTCAGTCGACCTAGCTGTAAATTGGTACCTAAAATGTCAGGGACAAATTTCTGAGCTGCAGAGTGAGCTACAAAGTTTGTCCTCTGTTGCCTGTACTTACAGCAAAGAAAGAGATTAAGCACTTATGAGTGCGACCAGGTGCTATAAAGTCAGTTCTATGAGCCATTTTCCATCTCGAGTTACACCAGTTGTTTTAGATGATCTTGATCTATGCAACATGCTGCCCTGAGTATTGTCAATCCATTCTGCAGCTGACAGTCTTCCATGCCCTGATATCAAACCACCCAGCATCTCCTCTCATCAGTATTATCATCCATTTTCCTAGCAATATTGCCAGTTGGTACATTGTATGTTGTTTATCAACATTTCAACGACAAAAGACAACAATATAGAAACAATGCAATGTAACGAAGATTCATGTTCATTGATGAAACACATTTGAAAGTTCAAATGTTGCTATACATCAAAATCGTCATCATCATCATCAACATCCAAATTAATTAGCTGTCAGTGGAGCACATGTCTTCAATAAATCTGTGGCAACTTCCCCTGTTCTGAGCTGACTGTGCCAGCTTTCTTCAAATCTTCCTGATCTGTTAAATGAAGCCTAGCTCAATCTGCCTTCTGCCCATGCGTTTGGACTTCTTCTTTTGCTCTAACCCTGGGTATTCTCCACAATATACTACACATTGCTGTGATACCTTGTTCTACAAATGTGTTAATAAATTATAAATATAGTCACATTTTATTTCTTGTGAATCTTTCTGTCTTCTCATATTTTCTCTGCATTTGTACATCTCTTGCTCTCTCTCTCTCTCTCTCTCTCTCTCTTTCTCTCTCTTTCTCTCTCTGTTTATCTCACTCTATCTCTCTCTCTGTTTATCTCTATCTCTCTCTCTCCTTTTCTCATTATCTCCTCCTCTCTCTCCTTATTTTTAATTTTTTCTCTTTTTATCCTCTTGCTTGTTGACCTGCTATTTCTCTTGTTATGGCTCTCTCATTTTATCCCTCACTTTTTATTTCACTCTCTCTCCCTTCCTCTCTCTCCCTTCTGTATTGTCCATCTTCACTTCACCATGACTGCTTTCAGCAATGCATTGTCAAATCTTTCTAGCATATCTTTTAATTGCAAAATTCATTGCTGAAGTTTTTTCTTTATCACCTGTAACTATAATACCTTTATATTACAATAATTTATTATCTAAATTCTGTTTTCTTTTTTCCTTAACATATTGTTTTCTTCTGTGTTATCGTAAGGGACTCAGTGGTCTCGAGGTAAGGTGGCTGCCTTGGGGGCCAGAGCTCATGGGTTTGAATCACGGTGAAGAACGGGGTTATTTTCGCGTGAGTAGATCTTCTTGTAAAAATTCCCCTTATCTCTGAGCAGTGAGATCAGACTCCAGTGTGCAGTGTCAAGCATGTTAAAAATTCCTTAGCAGTTGGAAATTAAAAAAAGAGTAGGCTGTTGCCCGGACAAAAATCAAATTAAAAATCTACAAAAATCTAAAAGTTATTTGGACCTTTCACCAGGTGGTTTTGTTAAGAACAGCTATAGATGGTGCCTAACTGGCTGCGGGTCTACTTAACTCTAGTGTTTGAGTCTATTAAGATGGACTTGCACATTGGTTAAACCACCCTCCATGAAAATTGGCTGTATACAGAATCTGTAGAGTCTTCTAAATCAATATAAATATGTTAAGTTAAATTAAGTAAAACTGGTAGATACTATACACCATCACACACTTGAATTCATGGTAAATCTCCAGCTAACATCACCATAGGTCAAATAAATGTGTGTGATTGGCCAGTTTTGTTGATCCAGTTTAAAGGAAGAATGATAGGCACAGATCAGAAACACATAATCAGCTAAGATTGGAGACAGGTGAAACAGTTCTTATCTTTGAATCATTTATGCTTGCATGTTTCCCCGCTGGTCCTTCTCTCCACCCTGCCTGTTTATCTCTCTCAGAGCGATCACTAAACATGATCTTTCTCTCCACCCTGCCTGTTTATCTCTCTCAGAGCCATCACTAAACATGATCTTTCTCTCCACCCTGCCTGTTTATCTCTCTCAGAGCCATCACTAAACATGATCTTTCTCTCCACCCTGCCTGTTTATCTCTCTCAGAGCCATCACTAAAGAATATCTTTCTCTCCACCCTGCCTGTTTATCTCTCTCAGAGCCATCACTAAACATGATCTTTCTCTCCACCCTGCCTGTTTATCTCTCTCAGAGCCATCACTAAACATGATCTTTATCTCCACCCTGCCTGTTTATCTCTCTCAGAGCCATCACTAAACATGATCTTTCTCTCCACCCTGCCTGTTTATCTCTCTCAGAGCCATCACTAAACATGATCTTTATCTCCACCCTGCCTGTTTATCTCTCTCAGAGCCATCACTAAACATGATCTTTATCTCCACCCTGCCTGTTTATCTCTCTCAGAGCCATCACTAAACATGATCTTTCTCTCCACCCTGCCTGTTTATCTCTCTCAGAGCCATCATTAAACATGATCCAACAAACAAATAAAGGTAAATGAGAGACTGCTTTCTTTTCTCATTTCTATTTTGTTGTTGTTGATTTTCATCTTGATCATTAACATGTTATTAATATTGTTGTTTTGATTATTCACCCTTGTGTGCGGCATGTATGGGTGTGAGACTCGAAAAGGGAGCAAAGCACAGTAAAACTGTAACTTGCCAGTCATGTTGTATGAGGAGACTAACGAGGTTTGGACATGGGGCAGACTTCCGCACCTAGTAGAGACTATAAGCTATAGGAACGAGAAAAGAATACCTCTACAGCCTAAGGTGGAAGCAAATAAGTTATCAACATCAATCAATCAGAACCTATTGAGCTTCCAGTGGAGCATATGTCTTCAATAATACATGACGAGCCTCAAATGTTGACCTCCCCATATCTATTAAGTTTTTATGGCTTAAAGTTTCTACAGGACGGAGTAGCCAACTCTTCTTAGTAACATCTTATGACATGACTGGCAGGTTGCAGTGGTACTATTCTTTACTGCCCATTTGGACTCCGTTAACACTGGATTATAGGATACATGTTTATTATTGTTATTATTATTTGACCATGTGTGTTACTGGGGCCCAAATAGGGAGCAGAGAATAGTTAGATTATAACCACCTACCAGGCATGTTGTAGGAATTCACTAGGGAATGTTGGGCATGGGGCAGACTACTCCATCCTGTAGGAGCTATAATTTACAAGGAAACATATATGAAAAGATCTACATTCCATGGTAGAAGACTCTACATCACATGTTAGAAGACTTTAGCCTGCTGAAGTCGGATGTGTCAAACCGAAAGGTGCAAATATTGCAGTCAAGCTGTAAACTACGACACAACGCATTCCGTTCTCTGGACTACATTCTGCTACTTAAAACCTGTTCAGGATTTGGTAGCGGGAGATTTGAGAACGAACAAAGACTCTACATCCCATGGTGGAAGACTCTACATCCCATGGTGGAAGACTTTACACCACATGGGTGAAGACTCTACATCCCATGGAAGAAGACTCTACACCACATGGGTGAAGACTCTACATCCCATGGAAGAAGACTATACATCCCATGGTGGAAGACTCTACATCCCATGGAAGAAGACTCTACATCCCATGGGTGAAGACTCTACATCCCATGGTGGAAGACTCTACATCCCATGGGTGAAGACTCTACATCCCATGGTGGAAGACTATACATCCCATGGTGGAAGACTCTACATCCCATGGTAGAAGACTATACATCCCATGGGGGAAGACTATACATCCCATGGTAGAAGACTCTACATCCCATGGTAGAAGACTCTACATCACATGGTAGAAGTAAGTAAGTTATTATTTTGGTAACACCAGTTTAAAAATATGAACCAGAAGCCAACAATGAAACAATATTTGTATGTGACATTGATATATCTCTGACAGCGTTAAACTGACTTTTCCATATTTTTTTGAGTAAAATAAATCCTCAAATGATCAGTCACATTTGACTAATTCTGCTGAAGCTGAAATCGCTAAAAAAAAAACACATCACGGTTTCTGATGGCTGTACAATCACATTTGTGGAACATCTTGAGTTTGTTAAGCTTTCAGTGTGTAGAGATTGCTGGTTCTTCTAGTCAGTAATATCTTCACCAATGATTGATTGGATATTTATGATCAGTGATGAATTATAGTTGAGGTGGGTTCTTCTTCTTCTTCTTCGTTCGTTCTCAATCTCCCACTACCAAACCCTGAAAGGGTAAGTAGCAGAATGTAGTCCAGAGAACGGAATGCGTTGTGTCATAGTTTACAGCTTGGCTGCGATATTTGCACTTTTCGGTACAACACATCCGACTTCAGCAAGCATTTTTTGAGTACCGGGTTAGCATTTCCTCTTCGATCTCTTCTCCTTAGCCAGTCTGCCCTGCTGTAGCTTGTTATCCAGGATCACCGCGTGGAGGTGTAGAAGGGTCTTGGCAGCAATGGTTCGCTGGCCCTGACGCTAGCAGTCAGCTATGGGTCGCTGACCACTGCAGCTCATGCGCTGCTCAGCATCTTGTTCCCAAGAGGCGGGTTCAATTAATGCATTTAAAAGTAGATTGGATGCACATAGTTATTAGATCAAGTAAAGTAGAAGAAACTGGTTGTATACAGACTCTGCATGGTCTTCTAGACCAGTATCAAGATGTTAAGTTATAGTCCTCCCACTCAGACCCCTGTGTGTTCTGACACTATCTCATCTATTGTCTCGATGCAGACTCAGCCTCTCATCTTAATTTGTGGGTGGAGGAAAGCAGTGCCCACAGTGACGTGTGAGATAGAGGCCAATATAAAACCATTGGCTATCAGGAGCAAAAAGGCACAGACTGAAGCGGTAGATAAGCAAGAGAATGGCCTTCCAAACAGGGTACACATGAACTCTTAAAAACAAAAGAGATGGTTAAGGTATTTGTCTCCACTGGACAAAGCAGAAGAGCAAAAACCATATACACCCTCTACCAGAGAAGAGAGAAATACACTTTTTGTGGACCATCTCATTTGGAAAATTAACATTGTTGACCTGGACATAGCAAGATTCCAGGAAATAAAATAGCTGACAGATTAACAAAAACAGAATGTTCCAAACAAAAAAAAAAAAAAAAGGATAGAGCCTGAAGCAACTACACAGATAAACAAATTCTTTGAAATGATACCAGAGGAATCAGGCTAAACAGGTGAGTGATGGAAACTTTGGGTCACAATGTTTTCAGCGAAGTCTCACAGCCAAAAACTAATGATGAAATAAACAGGCTACACAGAAGAGAACAAAGTCTCATCTGTCATTTCCGACCAGGACTCACTAGAGTCATTAGCCACTTAAACTGCATCAATCCTCAGCCCCTGCCCTTATGCTGACACAGCTCTTACTTTGATGAAACAGTTCGACACCTACGCATTGAGTGCAAAGCACTTGCGGTCATGAGGAAAAGATTTTGTACTATGACCTCAACTGCCAATACACTATATGGTTGGAGCAACTGAAGAAATCTGTATTTCTACCAGAATCATTCTGGACTGTGAAGAGCAGTAATGGGATAGCAACAGCAACAACAGAAATTACAAACAGAGAAATGACTGATTGATGTATCTACATCTTGAGCAAATAATAAAACAAGATTAGCAAAGTAAAACTGCTCATCAATTTAAAACATGATATAAATTTTTGCTATGAGATAACTGACATCCGTTCTGGGTCAAACAGGGAGGGATGCTTGAAATGAGAGAGGGCAGGAATGTGTATAACCAGCGAGCTACAAGAACCACCACTGTTCTTATTCTTCACCATTTGTTGAAACTGGCTCAGCTTATGTTTGATCTGCTGGAAGTGCAGTGATGTATATTGCTGATAATGGATAACTATGATATTCTGATAGGTGAAGATATATCACATCTAGTTTAGGATATGCATTTAGAAATGTTTTTGTTAAGTCTAGACATAGTCAGTGCAGGACAGTTGGATTTGTTTGTTGGTTAAAATTTGCTTTTATTCTGCTCATTGAAACAATTAGATCTGGATGAAGAAGAGGATTTTGAGAGCGTCTCACAAGTTTCAGGGCCGGTAAGTTGTGACCTTCAGTTATCATATATAAGTGATATTGGTAAATTACAGAAGAATGAACTGAAGTCATGGCAGTTGGAGTCATTAATTTCTCATCTATTAAAATAGGGAATGAAGAAGTAGCATAGACAGACAAATTTTGTTATCTGGGAAGTACAGTTACAGTGGATGGAGGAACAGGTAATGGCATATACAACATGAACAAGACCTGTCTAGCAAACATTTAGTACCGGTAAATCTTTGCATTGTTCAAACATCAAGCTAAGAAAATTGAAAAAAGACGTACTTTTTGTACTTCAGTATACTTTCTGTACTTCAGTGTACTTTCTGTACTTCAGTGTACTTTCTGTACTTCAGTGTACTTTCTTTACTTTCTGTATGCCAGTGTACTTTCTGTATGCCAGTGTACTTTCTGTACTTCAGTGTATATTCTGTACTTCAGTGTACTTTCTGTACATCAGTGTACTTTCTGTACTTTCTGTATGCCAGTGTGCTTTCTGTATGCCAGTGTACTTTCTGTACTTCAGTGTACTTTCTGTACATCAGTGTACTTTCTGTACTTCAGTGTACTTTCTGTACTTCAGTGTACTTTCTGTACGTCAATGTACTTTTTATGCTTCTGTAAAGTCTTCTGGAGTGCTGGAGAATACTAGAAAAAATTGAATATTAAAACTGTCATCTTTTGTATGAGGAACAGCCGGTCAAGCGGCTTGGATGTTGGCCATCTGACCACGAGGAACGATTGGTCAAGTAGTTTGTATGATGTTCATATTACAGGAAGCATGCACTGACATCTGAGAATGGCCTTCCAATGGTGGTATTTTTAACACTTTGATATGACGAGGCTGCCATCCCCATGCACAATCCAACTCTTATTGCCTTTTATGAGATGCATACTAGGGAATTAACTTACTGGAGAAGAAGGAACCGTACCATTGCATCTTCATGCATATTAAAAAAGACGGCTAAAGAGGACTAGTAAACTTATCATGTAAAACAAATTGCTACAGAAACCATGACTGCATAAGTGCGCAAAGTGTTTTGACACAGACACAGGGTTTCCATAGAAGGTCAACTTTAGGGGTGGTCCTCTACTCTGATTGGAAGCAACAAGAGACAAGATGAAGAAGAAGATAAAAGATACTAAAGTGTTTGAATAGCAGGGCTGTTGAAGTGATTGCTTCTCACAGAAATGTAAAACTTCATCCCTGATAGCTCTGCTTTGGGACCACCTCCAATCTTCTTATACATTTAACAGTCATCTCCCCCCCCCCCTCCCCCCACAAGCAAAAGACAAAACAAAAAGCAAAAAGAGGGCCCATGTGATTGACATATAGAAAATTTAGTTATACAGGAACATGAACATTAAAATATAACCAACTAGCATATAGATTTACAGACAGACAAACATACGGCTAGCATACAGATAAAGAAACATACAATTAGCATACAGCTATACAGATAGAGGAACATACAACTATACAGATAGATGAACATACAGATAGCATACAGCTATACAGAAAAACAAACATGCAGGTTGGTTTCCAAACAGTTATGTTCTATAACATTAAGGGGTAGAAGGAGAGAGGAGCTACGTAGTTTCAACAAATGCAGAAAGAAGGATATTGTAAATAAAGTGGTGATAATGACAACATTCATGAGATAATCGGATGTAAGGGGGCGTGTTCTGTTTCTGCCTGGCTGTCATGGCATTAGGAGATCACCTTGGTGCGAAGAAGCTAGCTACCAGTTTACTGGGAATCTCAGGTGTTACAATATTTTATTTTGTTTATCTTTTAGAGACATCCAGTCTGGGCTGTGTCCGATTCAGAGAGTAAGTACACAAGAGTCAAGGTCATGTGATAATTATTGTGAATTGATAACGGCAATCGTTGTTTACCATTTGGTGAGTAGATATGCTAGTAGGCTGGGGACAGCCCGAAGCTAGGGATTGGCTACAAACAGATGCATGCTGAAGGCTCGTCACAGACCAAAAAAACCATGCAAGGCACCTAATGAAGACCGCCACAGACATTACTTTGTAGGGGCTGTTAACGTGAAGGTCCCATGAAACATTTCTCACTGAGTCACTACTTATGACATCTGTTGTTGATCAACTGCTTCAGCTTCTCCTGTTTGGCTGTGCTCTAATCTCTAATCCTGGTATTCAATCAGGCATAACAGATGTCTGATGCCAGGTAGCTAAATCTTGTTTAAACTCATTTCAGTCTTTCCCCTTGGAGTACCATGTTGGACCAATGGTTTCACTCAAGCTGTCTCTCCATCTCAATGGAGAACGTTTGATTGGATGCTTGAAGTTGTGGTGTCAAGAAGACGTCATTTTTCATGTCCACCTGTTGTCCTGCACACCGGACACACCTGTTGTTAGACCTGCACACCTGGCCCACCTGTTGTCAGGCCTGCACACCTGGCCCATTTGTTGTCAGACCTGCACACCTGGCCCACCTGTTGTCAGACCTGTACACCTAGCCCATCTATTGTCAGGCCTGCACAACTTACCCACCTGTTGTCAGGCCTGCACACCTGGCCCACCTCTTGCCAGACTTACCTGCACACCACATACCTGTCCCATTTGTATTTTTTAACAATGCTGTGTATAAAATGTTATTGAAAGCAGGTTGACACCCGATTTCTATGCTCCATTGCTCTTTATAGAACTTGAAGCTACTCTACATCTGCTTTTCATAGATTCCATACCTCGTAAACTAAACTAAACTAAACTAAACTAATTGTTAATCAATGGACATACATATTTCTCTATGATTGTTAATTAATGGATTTACATATTTTTACTGACTGGTCTCGTGGGTAAAACGTCAGCCTTGGGTACTGGAGGTCGCGGGCTCAAATCATGGTGGGGATTGGGATTTTTTCATGTGGACTTTCTGGTATTTCCTTGGACCTCTGGGTAGTAGAGATTGGATGCCCGTGTACAGTGTCGTGCATGTAACAAATGTCTCGGCAATTGAAAAGAGTAAGCTTAATGATTGCTGCCAGGGGAAAATGTTAAAATATGTCAACAAAAAACGACCAAATCTTAAACTTAACTTCATTATACTGGTTTAGAAGGCTCTACAGAGTCTGTATACAGCCAGTTTATTCCACTCCACCGATACTAAAAATTACTGATCATCTAGTCTATTTTTTAATGCATTAACTGACCCTGCCTCTACCACATCCTGTGGCAATGCATTCCAAGCATTCACCACTCTCTGACTAACAAAATATTTTCTAATATCTAATCTGGACCTGTCTTTAAATAATTTTAAGCTGTGCCATCTAGTTTTTGTAGCCGGTTGAACTTTGACAAACTTGGTAAAATCTAATTTATCATTTCCATAGATTAGTTTATAAACTTGTATGCAGACCAGTTTTTCCAAGTCTCTCCTCATAACTATAATTCTGGAATCATTTTTGTAGCTCTTCTTTGTATCCTTTCTATCATGTCTATATCCACTCTATGGTAAGGACTCTACACCTGAATATACTCCAATTTAGGTCTCACCAAAGATTTATATAGTTTGACTATATAATCTATTACGGGATCATCACCAGTGCTACAGAGTCCGTCCATTGTGCTGAGATTCTCCAATAATATGGAGACGAATAGAGCACTTATAGATTAAACCGTGTACAATGGCGTTGTGTCCATTGTGCTGAGATTCTCCAAAAATATGGAGACGAATAGAGCACTTATAGATTAAACTGTGTGCAATGGCGTTGATTCTTTGACTTTTTCTCTATAATTGTTATTCAGTGGATGTATATATTTCTCGACTATTGTTTTTCATTAGATGTACATATTTTAAAATTAATTTTTAGTCATTAGATGTACACATTTCTTTATTCTTCATAATTATTAGATGTACAAACTACCTTTTCATTGCTAGTCAATAGATATACGCATTAAAAAATTTTTGTTAGTAACGAGACATAAAAATTAATCTATTATTGTTAATCAATATATATATACAAACTAATTTATCGTTCCTTGTCAAACAATGTAGAAATTAATTTATGATTGCTAATCAATAGATGTGCAATGAATTCATATTTTAGTCAATAGATGAAGGTAAATAAATAAACTGTATTGTATGTACACACACGTACAGCTACAAACAAACCACATGGTCACATTTTTGCTGCGTGATTGTTGTTTGTATAATCCAGACAGCAGCCAACAGAAATTATGCCTTTTCAAAGACAACCCTGTTGTACATGCACACCAGTTGACATCTTGCGTGGCTCAGGTGACTGGACGTTACGTAGAACATCTCATATCTTAATTAGATTAGGATATGCAAAATTTCTAAATAACAGAAATAATCAACAAGCATTTTCAGATGACCACAGACTGCCTTTTATTGTCTGCAGTCGCAACAGGTGATGCCATCCCACTTCGACCGTCATACTCAACAACAGTGCCACAGAAATCTAATGTGCGACACAGGAGTTACACAGAGAAGTAAGAGTTAACTTCTTTCTATGTTCAATAATTGTGTGGAGCTGTATGTGTTGAGACTGTTCTGTTGATACTTTCTATGTTCAATAATTGTGTGGAGCTGTATGTGTTGTGACTGTTCTGTTGATATTGAAAAAAAATCTTGATCTTGATAACCCGTTTCTCAGCATAGCTGTGGGTCCAACTTTGTCTCCAGTGGACTCTGTCTTGGGCCACAGAAGTCCAGTGTATGGTAAGCCCTCCTCCAGTGGCATCTCGGATGTTGTTGTGTACATCAAGGAAGCCTGACCACGCATTGGAGGTCTTCACTGCGGTCTCTTTTTACCTTGGAGGTACCAGATTACTGTCGCCGTGCTCCATCAACCATCGTTTCGTCGCAACATGTGATCTGTCCATCTATGTTATGCTTTGTCTGCATAGATTACCGCATCATTCACCAAGGACAATCATCATGTCTGAATTGTGAAGCGTTGGTATACGTTGGTTCCGGAGAATGACTTCGACCAAGCGTCTCTCAAGAGAGGCCTGGATTACTGCCAATTTATCCTCAAGTGATTTTGTTAGTACCCATGTCTCAGCACCGTAGCACACAGCAGAGAGCATAGTGGAGTTGAAGAGAGAGAGGCTCGTACGTTCTGGTCTAGTGTTATCTAGCTGTTGCAGTTCTGTTTCATTTTGCCTAGCCTATTTATACACAAATACACAGGGAGCCAAGTAGCACAGTGGTTAGCGAGCTGGCTTTGCATCTGAGTGGTTCTGGGTTCATTTTCCAGTTGAGGCGGAAATACTTTTTTCAGACCGTAATGGCTCCGAGTCAATGCTACCGGTTCAGTCTGGGAAGTTAAAGCGGCAAGGGAGAGGAGATGGCTACCGCCCTCATATAACCGAGCCTTTGAAATGTGATACACTTCTTGTCTTCCCTTCGTTTAACCTGGTTATATACACACTAGGCACTTCTTGTCTCCCCTTTGTTTAACCTGGTTATATACATTTGTTTAACCTGGTTATTTAAACACTACGCATTTTTTTCTCCCCTTCATTTAACCTGGTTACATACACACTACACACCTCTTTTCTCCCCTTCGTTTAACCTGGTTATATACACACTAGACACTTCTGATCTCCCCTTCATTTAACCTGGTTATATACGTTTGTTTAACCTGGTTATATATACACTAGACACTTCTTGTCTCCCCTTTGTTTAACCTGGTTACATACACACTAGACAGCTCCTCCCCCCCCCCCTTTTCGCTTAACCTGGCTATATACACACTAGACACTTCTTGTCTCCCCTTCATTTAACCTGGTTATATACGTTTGTTTAATTTAACCTGGTTATATACACACTAGACACTTCTTGTCTCCCATTTCGCTTATCCTGGTTATATACACACTAGATTCTTCTTGTCTTCCCTTCGTTTAACCTGGTTATATACACACTATACACTTCTGTCTCCCCTTCACTTAACCTGGTTATATACGTTTGTTTAACCTGGCTATAAACGCACTAGACACTTCTTGTCTCCCCTTTGTTTAACCTGGTTATATACACACTAGATACTTCTTCTCCCCTTCGCTTAACCTGGTTACATGCACACTAGACACTTCTTGTTCCCTGTTTGTTGAACTTGCGCGTTCGTCTTCCCCATGATTGAATGTTGGTTCTCCATGTTTGCATGTTAAATCATCA
This sequence comes from Ariolimax columbianus, assembly GCA_036924085.1. Classification (NCBI taxonomy): domain Eukaryota; kingdom Metazoa; phylum Mollusca; class Gastropoda; order Stylommatophora; family Arionidae; genus Ariolimax; species Ariolimax columbianus. Next base: position 124,945,656 of record JAVGWX010000004.1, read on the forward strand.
TATTTGCATATTTGTGACCCTCCATACCTTGCCCCCGCCCACTCCTCAAAACGAGAGCTAGCTATCACTATCTTGATCGAGCGGGGACCCTGTTCCACATGAGAACGGCACATTATACATCTACTTGCACAGATTAAACAGGTCCCATCCCCCATATGTACGTACAGACAGGCAGCAGCACAGACAGCCAAACATATCCTACACGACTGCTATATTCTTAGGCATCTGTGTCCTAAACACCCGCCCACGGAGACGAACGTCCACACAAAGCTGTTCAGGGGCCTTGAAGAACTCTCCATCATGGTAACCAGACCAGCATATGGAACTGAACTTCGCAGGTGTATAAAGTTAAACAAAGGGAACAATAAGAAGAAGTTGATGAGATAAAGAGATTGAATTATCTAAGAACAAATGATGAAGAAGACTGTGTGAGATGTGAGGCAAGAGAACTCAAATACCAAGCAGGTTTGTAAATTGGGTTAAATCTAACATCTCAAACCATTAACAGCTACTGGAAAAATGACCCCTGAACATCTGCTACAAAATTGCCCGACATACGAGGACAAGAGAAAGAACATGTGTCCAGCACTAGTGCCAACACTAGACAAGCTCTTTGCAGTGTCGACAGCCTCAGGATGACAGCTGCTTTCTTTGTACAAATTTAAGTCGACGTCTGACAGTGTACGAAGAAGAAGAAACCAATTAAGAAACATAATGTTACAGAAAGTACAACAAAAGAAACCTTAAAACTGCCTACACTGCCCAACTGGAGTAACCCTCACAACTGGGACCATCATGCAACAGTAACAGAAGAAGTCAAAGCAACTGGAGCTTGATGGATTAAAAACCAGAGTGGCTGCGGCCGAACTGAAAATCTGATGTTGATAAATGCATAGACAGATTTAGGTCAGTTCAGTGTGAGCACAAATAAAATAACAACCTACATTCAACATAGACCACTTGTTCACTCATATATAAACCAGGCATAGACTCCAGTAACATCAAAGTTTGGCTATTTATCACTGAAAACCTTAATGATTGAAATGTAGTTTCACAAAAGAATAATCACAGACAATGGCCAAGATGGAAGCAGTACAAAAAACATGAACTAACCTAGGTATAATAGTGAAGTAAGTAGAGAGTTTGACGATGAACACAATTTAATAAATAAATAAAGAGATTTAGTCAAACAAAGCCTTGCTGATAGTGAAGAGATAGCCTAGTATCAGTACTTGTGCTCAAGGTTGGTATAAATAAGTGCCATAACAGGTAGAGAGGGCAATGGGAGAAGTAACAACAGGTTAGGAAATACCAGATTTGTTATGGTTGTTGGTTGTTGGTAGAATGTCTATAATGAGTAAATTTACTCTTTTGTGCGCCCTGAAAAGGGTGTTAAGTGATGCATTGCAGTAGCTTTACTCACAGACCAAACGTGCTGATGAAGGTGGACCGAGGTCCTCAGTCAGTTGTGCTATGATTGGCTTCATCTGCGTGTCGCTCACTACTATGGGGATTACATCGATCAACCACCTTGTTAGTCAGACTGCCACGAAAACAATCTGTTTCCAGTGAAACCTAGGTGGAAGTGAGGTGCAGGTCTTGTCCAGTATATTGTACCTGACTCTGATCAACATGTCGGATCAGTATGTTTCATCTGACCGGACGTTAGTCTCATCTCTCCAAATAACATATTTAGTGGCTGCATAAAGAGAAAACATATAATGAAAACTAACTTTGACAAGAAGTATGGAAGTTCGATTCGTGCGGTATGTCATAATGATTACCAAAATGGTTTAGAATAGCAAGTCTGTGCTTATCTGCATCTTGATCAGTTGAGTGTGTTGACATGAGCGTGATGATTTGTGTACCCAAGGTCTCTGCATGCAACAGCTCCTCCACGATTGGCAGATCAGTCTGTAGACAGTGCCGATGATCTGGCTGTCACAGCAACAACCTGGCCAGCAAGGGGGAAGCATGTTTCTGTTGATGTAAGGCTTTAAATATGTTTGTCATCCCGAACTCAGAAGCAATTATTTCATATCTTTCTTTTCTGCTTGTCTTGTAAGTCTTTCCTTCAGTTAATCCTAGTCATGAGCCAGATCAAACGTTGTTGTAAGTGTTGGTGATGGTGGTGGTGATGGTGGTGGTGATGGTGGTGGTGATAGTGGTTTAGTTTTTGGTGTAGGCGGTGGTGTAGGTGTTGGTTGTGTTGCTGGTGGTGTAGACATTGGTGACAGTGGTGTAGATGTAGGCATTGAGGGATGTTGTGTCACAGTTTGCTTCTTCTATCGCTTTGTTTACTTATCTGTAGCTATTATTATTAATTACTGACACAATTAAGTCTGTCAGCTAGAAAAACTGTGCCATCAATATTTATATCAGGCTGAAAGTGTTCTCAGGAAAGATAGAAAAAAACAGGAGTTTACTAGGCCAATGCAGGATAGTTTGTGCATTATCAGCATGGGTGATTAAGAAGCATGGCCAAAAAAACATGGCCACCTACTAAACATCTTTCATCCACTGCCAGAGAATCAGTTATTATTTGCAAGTAAAATATTACTTACAACCTATGGGATTTGCATATCTATGTTGAATGTGGTGAGTGGAGACTCATAGGTGAATGCATACTCCGTTGTGAGAGGCGCCATTTTTTTCCGTCTGATATTAAAGATGAAAAATAAACCCAGTTTGATCAACCTTTGGAACTTCATGATAACCAGCTTGCTTCAGAGAGCTGTACCAACTCATGCTGCCACAGTAAAAATACAGGCTCTCAAGACTTTCACTTTTGTTGTTTTGTTGGTGCTCTGCCATAATTTCTTCAGGCTGTTCAGTCTCTGCATAGCCATGGCTAGTATTCTTCTGATTTCTTTTGAACAGTCGCCATTCTTGTCAATTCTGGAGACCAGATATTAAAAATGCGTGACCTGATCTATTTCGTCACCACCCACTGTAAATTTATGTTCACATCGTGTTTTGTCGGTGGTCATTATCTTTGTTTTGTTTATAAACAGGTTTTGATCTTTACTATGTCCATATACGGCTGAAATTAGCTGCACCTGCATTTCTTGATTTCTTGATAGTATCACTGTGTCATCTGCGTATCGTAACGCTGGAATCTTGTAACTGCCAATTGAAAATTTATCTAAAGTTTCAATGTTCTCGTCTTCTCTAACATTTCTCATTATACATTCTGTATAGATGTTAAATAGATAAGGTGAGAGGATACATCCCTGTCTCACTCCCTTTTGTACTGCGAACCAATCTGATGTTTGCCCAGATACTTGCACAGCTGCTTGGTTGATCTTGGTATAATGTTTCAATGAGATGGAAAATATGTACAGGAAACCCTATTTCCTTCACGATGTTCCACATATTTTGATGTTTTACCATATCGAAGGGCTGGGTGTAATGAATGAAACACGTGTACATGTCTACATTAAACTCTCTACATTTTTTGTAGATATTCCTCATATGGAATATGTGGTCCCTGGTCTCTCTGTCTTTCCTAAAACCTCCTTGGACTTCATGAACCTCAGATTCAAACCTTTTCTCTATCCTTCTTAATGGGATCCACAAGAGTATCTTGCTAATGTGGCTGATTAGTGCGATAAATTACTGGACAGTGCCAAGGTCGATTGGCCCGAAGGAGGATGACATTAGTGACCAGAGAACCTGCACTTTGCAAGATTGATGTGACTACTCTTAGCGAGACAAGATTTCTCTGAGAGGACCAGATCACAGGAGCTGTGGGTGGCTACATGTTCTTCTGGAGTGGGCTTGGGAGCACAGAAAGGAGCGATGCTGACTGCATTTCTTCAATACCAACACTATTTTACAGCTGACCACTTGCTGAGTACTTTATTGCATAGATCATCAAGGCTTTAACTATATGTAAAGCACTTATTACATAGTGTATTATAGCTTTAAGTATATGTAAAGCACTTATTACATAGTTTATTATAGCTTTAACTATATGTAGAGCACTTTATTGCACAGTTTATTATAGCTTTAACTATATGTGGCATGATAGAGCTAGGATTCCTGGTCACATGGACCTCTTATCTATACGTGTAATCAGGTTCTCCTCTATCTTACCTTACACACAATAACAACATAAGAACATCAACATAGGAAAACACTCAAACTTAAGTGAATAATAAAAGAAGATAAATCATTTATTACAAGTCTGTGGCTTACAACATGGTTAAAAAACCAAACTAACTAATGATAACTATATTTTTTTTATCTCAGGGGATGTTTGCATGAGCTTTAATGGAATCATTGGAACTATAACCCAGTCCTGTAGTCTAACCTATTGTTTACAAAAATCTATTCAAATCCTGTTCTACACTGATTAACTATCTACTTTGTAGGCATAGGTGGTGCCCTACGGCAGTTGGCGATGAAGTTGATCTTGGGCGTTGTCGGCTCTGCGATTTGCAATAAAAACTTCTTACTAAGCTTGTAGGGGAACTCCCTGAGGATTCAGGTTACAACTCTCTTTCTGTCTGAGTTAACTACGACCTGCCTGACCTGAATCGTGGGTACGATCAGATATCTCTCGTCTCCAGTAGATCATCAAGAACTGATGTCTGTGAAGGCTACAGATGCTTTGTCCCGAACTGAGTCATGCGCACAATCAGTTATCTCTCGCCCTCAGCAGATCATCAAGAACTGATGTCTATGAAGACTACTGATACTTTGTTCCGAACTCAGTCGTGTGCACGATCAGTTATCTCTTGCCCTCAGCAGATCATCAAGAACTGATGTCTATGAAGACTATAGATGCTTTGTCGCGAGTGAGTTTATAACCTCAGTTTGTTCTCTACCTTAACTCTGTCACTCAAAGGGAACAGTTTTCTTGCATCGTGTTGCCATTACAGAAGGTCCACTATTCACTTCAATGGACACTAGCGCAATTGCCCCTGAAGCATAATGGGTTAACCTCCTGATTTGGCTCTGTCTTGAAATCTCTCTCGATCCCAGTTTTATTTGATTTTTAGCTCCGCCTCAAACAAAGATGGTGGTGGTCACTAAGTACTCTGCTCCTTCCCTGTTGACTGGTCAGCAGTCAATCTTATCCAGCTGCTGCCTCTTGGAATACTATTGACTGCCATGGCTACTTGTCATTCTAAATGTGACAACCTGATGTCAGATCATATGTCGCCTAACCCTTCTACCTCCACTCTGGACATGACCCCTCTGCTTCCTGACACATAACCCTGTTACAGTAGAGCAATTTATTACATAGTGTTTTTTATTTTACGTGTTTGGCTCACTAGTTTCTACTGGCCGAGGCACGCCTATTCCACCCCAGATCGTAGTCAATTGGACGATATTAAGACACATAAACCAGTGCTTGGATGCATGTGTGCATCTGTATGTACCTATGCTAGGTTTGTGCACTCTCAGAAACCAGCCCAACCATAATGCAATGGAAGGGCCTCACCCTGAAGGTGCGTGTGAAAGTTGTGCAAGATTGTGATGTATCATTGCTCTAACTATATCAAGTTACTTCATTACTACCAGTATAGCTGATTGATCTTTTAGTTTTGTTCCTTTGAGTTTAAAAAAATTCCCATGGACTGTTGTTCCTTTGTTTGATGTATAAAAGGATTATTATTCATTTGTCCGTTTATCTCAAGGATTATTGTACTTTGATTTTGATTTTCACAATGATTATTGTACTTTGCCTCTACTTATTATTGCCCCTTGATTTGATGCATCTCCCCCCCCCCCCACCCCCCCTCTCCTCCCACCTCGAGATGATTATTGCTCAGCTCATTTTGACCTCATGGGTTATTATTCTTTTGTTTCTTTCCCCCATGTAACTGACTTGTTTGCCTGATAGAATGAAAACATTGAACATCCTCCACTAAGATCTGCCCACTCTGCCAGCTCAGTGAGTGGATGGAGACTACCAGATGACACAGATGCTGTCAGTGGTTATGACTGGGACCAAAGTATGAACTTCTTGTCTGAACTAATTCCACTTTCATGTCTCTCAGATATTAATCTTCTTTGTGCCCAAATGTAAACTGAACTTATTTATACTGATTTAGAAGACTCTGCAGTTTGCATACAACCAGTTTCTTTTACAATTCCTTGATCTAAAAACTATGCACATTCAATCTGCCTCTACTATTTTCTGTGGCAATGCATTCCAAGCATTCACCACTCTCTGACTAAAAAAAAATATTTCCTAATATCTAATCTGGCCCTGTTTTTATTTAATTTTTATCTGTGCCCTCTTGTTCTTGTAGGTAGATGTACTTTAAAAAAAACTTGTTATGGTCTAATTTATCCGTCCCTTTGTTATCTTATAAACCTGTATTAAGTCACCTCAAATTATTCTCTTTTCTAGACACTATAGGTCGGTTTTTCTGAATCTTTCCTCATAACTATAATCTTAGAATCCCACTATCTGTATTGTTGCTCTTCTTTCTATTCTTTCCAGCATTTTTATATCTTCTCTATGGTAGGAACTCCACACTTGAACACAGTATTCTAATCTAGGTCTAATTAATGCTTTATATAGTTTGACTATCACTTCCTTGCCTACAAGGACCTTGCCTACGTGTCATAATTAGCTGTGTATCTCATTTGAGTGTCTGTGAATCAGAGTGGGAAAGCTCTGACCTCTCATGTCAATGGTTTGGTTTTGGATCTTGGTAATAAATATCTCTAGTCAACGCTGTAAAATCAAATTACAGCCAAAGAAGTTCCACAACCTGAGAAGTAGAGGCAAGTCACGCATTGGCATGAGGGCGAGATAGGAATAGACCCATTGGATGGTAGCATATCACAACCATTTGGTATTCGAAGTGGTGTTAAGCAGAGCTGTGTTCTAGCCCCGACACTGTTCGGAATCTTCTTTGATCTGTTACTAAAACATACATTTGGTACAAATGCAATTGAAGGAATCTGCATTCACACTAGGTCGGCTGTTTAACCATGCAAGGCTCAAGGCCAAATTGAAGATCAGGGATATCCCCATCAGGGACTTGCTTATTGCTGATAATGCTGCAATTATTACTATTTATTACTAAAACCAAGGCCATAGTGTACAATGCATGTGTTGTTAGCACACCTCTGTATGGTAGCAAGACTTGGACAACTTATGCCAAACAAGAGCACAGGCTAAACACCTTCCACCTACGGAGCCTGCGATCCATTCTTGGGATTACATGGAGGGACAGAGTGACAAATGCAGAGATGGACTCTCGCATCGGTTTCCCAAGCAGGTGCACTCTCCTTATATAAAATAAACAACATTGGAATAAAAACGTTTGATGTTTTGGCATGTAGATTTGTGTTGAATAGATTATCGTGACACCTTCTTGTTTTAATCAAAACATTATCTGAAATATATTTGATCCAGCCAGTCAATTATTCACCTATATAACCATACTTGAATACAACAGATGCATTCTATTGAAGATACACCATGTGGAAGATATACTTAATGTTTCACCTACTTAAGTGCAGCTGTTTTCACAATATGCACATTTTACTGAAGCCTTAGGAAGTTGACAATGTCCGGAGTCAAATGAGAAGTTAGCACACATTTTAACAAAGAAACTTAGCTTTCCTTAAAAAGGCCTTAGAAATTAATGACTATTTACGTAGGTAGATTTCCAGTAGGAAGAATGTTTATAAATTTAGAAAAACTTGGTATGGAAAACGTTTTGTACTTTTGAAAAAAAATGTCAATACCAATATATCAGCTCTAATGAGACATTTCTGAGCTGACACATTGGCTCAATGGATAAAAGAGTGAAATCATTCTCATACGTGTAGTTTTCTAACATAATATTGTGTATGTGTGTTTATATATTAGGCTTTCATTTGACAAGGATGAGCCTATCATTTGAATACTTGTTTTTATCAGGTAGCAAAGTCTTGATAGTCTAATGAGCCAATTCTAACAACAAATAGCTGCTGCTTGGCAGGCAGGCAGGGAGCAGCTAAAAAATGTAGAAGCAATTCCAAATAACTGCATACTGAAGACAGATACACTGGGCCCTAGTCTCAGAGGACAGTGCAACCCAACACGCCTAATAAAGGCAGATACAGACACATCATTAACTTCATTTAAATTAACTTAACGTCTTTATACTGGTTTAGAAGACTCTGCAGAGTATTCTTGAATGCATTAATTGACCCTGCCTCCACTATTTACTGTGATAATGCATTCCAAGCATTTACCACTCTTTGGCTAAAAAATATTTCCTTGCGTTTGATGCCTGATGGTGAATGAAGAAGATACATATAGTTTTCAAATGTGTCCCTCATGTATAGTCAATCTTGAAGGTTACATTATGTCTGTCTCCAGTTACTAGTGTAGGCCACTCCTTGCTCACAACTTGACATCTCCATTTCAGGTCTGAAGGGAGCACCTCGTAGAGACCCAAGAGGTTAGTAGTCAGAGATAGCATCATTACAACATGGGGGGGGGGGGGGGAGATGGCATTAGCATCCATCACATGTATACTCTCAAACACACATGCCCGTAGTACGCACATGCTCGCTCACTCACTAAATCTCTATCTCATGTACCCTAAACCAATAACAACCCCAAACCCCCTCCCTAAAATAAGAACAATTCCAAAAATGTAATGTAATGATGTATCTATAAATTATGCAAGCCACAATGGTTGGCTCAGATTGAATGATGCCCCCTCCCTCTGCACTAGAGGATGCCAAGTCCTTCGTTTATCTAGGTATGGTCACCAGCAAAGTGGTGGGTATGGATCAAGTCATCAAAATGCAAAGGGTGACAAATGCTGCCCTTGTACTGTGGAGTATGAAAGAGATTGGATCCATCAATGAATACTCGAGCTGCACTGGCATGGCAGGGTTACTAATGTGGCGCTTCTGAAATGAGAAGGACAAATCCCAGTGGGCTAGGACATAATGTCCAGAAGATGGAGATGGCTGGGACACATTAACCCTACCACACCTGAGGCCCTGAACCTAACTGTCCCCCATTCCTGGGCTCCAGAGCATTAAAGAGAAAAAAAAAAACCAACATGATATAGAAAAATGTTAGTTACATGCCTACAAGTGGTTAGAATAAGATGTAACTTGGAGACATTGTAGAAAATAGGTTTACCTTACATCTAGCGTCAATATTCCACCTTTGTGTGCCAATCCACCCAGAAAAAGGCAAAGAATCTGTCTCGAGTCATAACATTTCAAAATCCCGGAGTAAACACAACAAAGAGCCCTCATTTGTCCAATAATCCTAATAGCTGGGTTTTATACATGCGAATTTCATATAGATCCTCAGTCCAAGAAAAGCCTTCATCTCATCACTCGAACTCTCTCTGTCTGTTTCACTTGAACAGAGTCTGAATCAACCAAATTATTGATCACCTGTTGGACTGTCATAAGCCTAGACTTACTTTGCTTTCCTGTTGAAGTGCTTGGTTCATCAGCCATTCGTTTCATTGTTAATTTTCCGAATTTGTTCACGTTAAACCCCACAAAATCAATTCAAAGATGGGGGCAGCCATTTGCAATGACTAATCACGAGGATTGACCACGATTGGTTGGTTATTTTTAGATTCTGACGCATTTTATTGTGTACTATCTAAAGTACCGCAAAACCGGTCCAGCAGTATAGCGTCAGTTAAGGAAATTACCGGAAAAAGGGTCTGGTAGGATTAAGGACAATATCAAACAGCCATACCTGTCAGTCTCTGTTCTGTATCCCGAAGGACAAGAGGAGTCTAGCGTGTCTCTGACATGGAAATAGGGAGTAGCCATAAACTTGGTGAAAGTGGATCAGATGTGGGATCAGTTGAAAGCCTATTCTTCACTGGGCATGATAAAGTCGATTAATGATGATGAAACTGTCCCCTTCTTCATTATCATTTATCCATTTATTTCAAAGTGTAAATTTTTCATTATCATCTATCCATTTATTTCAAAGTGTAAATATCACTGTGTTGCACTTGACAGTTGAACTGATATCTGCACCTTTGAGTCAGGCATGTCCACTTTCAGCAAAACTTGTTATTCATGGGAAAGCATAGCCTCTAGCCTGCCTGGAAAACATCAGCTATTGAAGTTGCCTTCCTCTAGATCTATTACCGCCAATGGATTACTGTACCGATTTAATCTATCGAGAACATTCTAGTTTCCAGGAATTAGAGACTCAGATCTCAACCCTTTTCCTGCTAGTAGGAGTAACTCTGCTGAGTATGGCTAGGAGCTAGGATTCTGCTTTCAGAGACTATACCTTAGTAGCATTCAGTTAGAAATGAAAGCTGCTACTCAATGTCACTCCCACCTATGTTGGTGTTTGGAATCTATAAATAATGCAATATCCAGAGTTTTAAAATCGTAAATGAAGGTCTGATAAATCACAAGATTAATTATAACTGCAGGAAACAAGGAGGTCTACACTCTAAGTAGTAGAGGAGTCAATGTATGATCTCTTGTGTCAACATTTACTGACAGGAGTGGAATGTCATTGATTATTTCCAGTGACCTGATTCTGGAGAAAAGTAAAGGTAGCTAGGTAAGGTGCTAGCCTGTTAAGAAAGTAATAAAGCCATGCACTGGTGGAATGTTTCAGTCCTGCAAGTTTCAAGCGTTCCCTGTTTCAAGGTAGGTAAGATTGGTGGCTAGTCCTATTGGAGATGGATGATAAACCTGAAGGTCCTTTGTACATGCTGTACTGAGTACCTGAGTGTTGGTCTACTTATTGCTTACTGAGTACCTGAGTGTTGGCCTACTTTAAGCTTACTGAGTACCTGAGTGTTGGTCTACTTTCAGCTTACTGAGTACCTGAGTGTTGGTCTACTTATTGCTTACTGAGTACCTGAGTGTTGGCCTAATTATTGCTTACTGAGTACCTGAGTGTTGATCTCAAACAGACGATCTACTCTACGACCTGCCAAGTTTGTGAGAAGACCAACCTACCAGCAGCTGTCGTCATTGTATGCCTGTTTTTAAATTGCTGTATGTTTTATGACTTTGTTATTTATCTGAGAGAAGAATTCACATATTTCTTTTCCTAATTAAATGATTTGTAGATTTGTTTTTTTTGTGTATGCTGTATAATTTTTTCTATTTCTTTCTTTTATCTATGTACCAATGTAATTTTTTTACATTGTTTTTCATTGACATATCTTAATTTTATGTCCCTTTGGTTCAGTTAATTCTGGTATCTGGTTTTATCATTTTTCACTTCAATAAATATCAAGCATCGTTGAAGAATGTGAAATAAATATTAACCCTACCAGACCTAAGGCCCTGAACCCAACTGTCCCCCATTCCTGGGTTCCAGAGCATTAACCCTACCAGACCTAAGGCCCTGAACCCAACTGTCCCCCATTCCTGGGTTCCAGAGCATTAAAGAGAAAAGACCAACGTGATATAGAAAAATGTTAGTTACATGCAAACAAGTGGTTAGAATAAGATGTAACTTGGAGGCATTGTAGAAAATAGGTTTACCTTTCATCTAGCGTCAATATTCCACCTTTGTGGGCCAATCCACCCAGCAAAAGGCAAAGAATCTGTCTCGAGTCATAACATTTCAAAATCCCGGAGTAAACACAACAAAGAGCTCTCATTTGTCCAATAATCCTGATAGCTGGGCTTTATACATGAGTATTCCATATAGATCCTCAGTCCAAGAAAAGCCTTCATCTCATCACTCGAGCTCTCACTGTCTGTTTCACTTGAACAGAGTCTGAATCAACCAAATTATTGATCACCTGTTGGACTGTCATAAGCCTAGACTTACTTTGCTTTCCTGTTGAAGTGCTTGGTTTATCAGCCGTTCGTTTCATTGTTAATTTTCCGAATTTGTTCACGTTAAACCCCACAAAATCAATTCAAACATGGGGGCAGCCATTTGCAATGACTAATCACGAGGATTGACCACGATTGGTTGGTTATTTTTAGATTCTGACGCATTTTATGACGTACTATCCAAATTACCGAAAATTAGGTCCAGCGGTTTAGCGGCAGTTAAGGAAATTACTGAAAAATGGGGACAGCAGTCTGGTAGGGTTAAGGAACAACAAATTAAATAAATAATGGTATTTGCAATTGTTAAGAGATTTAAAGAAGCTTGACACTTTGTTGTAAAGGTGCGTTAATATGACATATTGAAGACAACAAACAAGGGAAGGACAGTCCTACATGTTGGAAGAAAACATGAAAAAGTGGACAAACAATAACCCTTCAGGATAAGAGGATGACATTGTTACAAGTGGACAGAAAACATTGAGAGGTAGATAAATAGTAGTCTTTCAATGTGCAACACCAAGACAGCAGGGGAAGGGCACATGACGAGGTGAAGATGCATACTTGTCTAATATTGGACATCTGTATTTAACAGGCATAACTATATGACACGCATATGACATGGCATATGACATATACATAAATATGTTTTCTATCATATGTAAATGTGTGACATTCGTATAAGTATACGCATGGCTTGAAATAAGATCTTGTCTGCTCGCCTGTGATGAGTACAAAAATCAGTTTTTAATCGTTAATTAAGTTTTTAATTGTTACTACATAACGACTCTCACACCGTTCTTAATGATATTACGGTTTGAATAGATTGTACATACGTTAGCTTAAGATGGTGGATCTAAATGGACCTCCATTACCACAATTTAAACTTACTAAAGTCATCGGTAAACGGTACTACAGTGCTAAAACTACCAAGCATGTTCAAGGACACACACGCCATGCCTCTGACAGCAGTACATTTTCTCTTAAGAAGAAATAGACTAATACTGTGTAAGTAACCTGATATATTTTGGTTTGGTATGGATTGTTATGTAGAAATAAAGGTGGATTAGTGCCTAGTTTAAATTTGTTAACATAAATTGTATGACCATGCTGACTGGTCAGCGACCTTAATAATTATCAAGCCCTGAGTCTATGACTACATGTAAACATGTGATATGCATGTCTCATTTAACATATATAACAGCTGTGTATTCAGTGAAAGTATGATAACAACTACCTTGAGTGCAGCCTGAGGATAGACTGATAGAACTGTAGTTAGCTCTACACTATCATCCGTGTTGGCGTGGCCACTCCAGAGACATTGTTTGAAGTACTTATTACTCTGTGTCCATTATGTAGTGTACTAATTCAACTTCTGAATTATACATATTATATGGTATACCTGTTTTGTTCAGTTCATTTATCTTCAACTTGTTGTCGTATTTCTACAAATTCTTGGATGGCTCCATGCACTTGAGAAAATGTACGTATTTTACAATCATAGTGGGTGGCAGAGAAGTGGTGCTCTTGTCTTTGGTTGCAAAATGACCTGGTCCAGATCTCATCCACTCTCCAGTCTACCCAATTGTAAATGGGTACTTGATTCACAGTTAAGCAAGGCAATGAGGACCCCCACATCAGAAAAAGCTGAGACCTAGTACAGTAAAGTCTGTAACACTTCATCATTGATGGTAGCGACTGATATGTGATAACCATAATAAGGCAGAAGACGCAGTGAACAAAAAGACATCAGCATAAGTGGCTGCTTGGGTCAAGGTCAGTGAACAAAAGGACAGCATAACTAACTGCTGGTGTCAAGGTCAGTGAATGAAAGGACGTCAGCATAACTGGCTGCTTGGGTCAAGGTCAGTTTTCCAGGACCATATTAACCCCCAGTGACGACCCTGGAAACGGGCTGCCCAAGTGCAAGAGGGAAGGCACACCCAGTCCCACAAATGTGCTGCGCTGAAACCAGGTATGGCGGGCAGGAGTAGTAGGCCAGCTGTAAACTACCACACAACAAAACATCGTTCTCCTGATGAACCAAGAACATCCATCAACATTTGTTTTCATCATTCAACTTCATCCTTCCATTCATCAACATCATCCTTTCATTTATTACTATTATTCTTCCATTTATTACTATTATTCTTCCATTTATTACTATTATTCTTCCATTTATTACTATTATTCTTCCATTTATTACTATTATTCTTCCATTTATTACTATTATTCTTCCATTTATTACTATTATTCTTCCATTTATTACATCATCCTTCCATTCAACAACATCATTCTCCCATTCATCATCATCCTGTCCTCTGTAAGAGAAATCGGGAACCTCGATCTGAGAATGAATGAAGAAGATGAGAAAATAGAGGAAAGCTACTGACTTTGTCGCTATCGTCATTGTGCATAGTCTTCTTTCTGCTCTCTTGAGATGTTCTCTTTCTCTTGTATTCTGATCTCATCTTTCTCCTTGTTGTACTCTGCATAACTTTTGTTCCGTTCAGGAAGTAATGCTAACAAAGACGGCGGAACAAATCCGGATGTCCATGTCAAGATTGAACAAAAGGCCAGTTTAGCTTTCAGCTCGACTTACTGAGTGCCAGAGGGAATAGTTTTCGTTTCTCATGGCACAAGGTACGTAGGCGTTCAATATCATATCTTGATACGCTACAGTTTACCCAGTTAAAGTTAGCACCTGATTTACAGGTGGCGATGTAGCAAACTGGTCACCCCATCTAGAATAACATGCGGCCTAGTACAATGAAGTCTCTAACACTTCCTCCCCGATAGCAGTGTCTGCTATATAACCGACACCCTGCATATTTTGTTGTGTCCAATATTGACGTCAGATGCTTTCTCTCTGGAAAATTAGATCAATATGTAGGGCGGCTTCTTCTTCGTGTTATCAAATATTTGCTCCTTGTGAAGCAAAATGACATCTCAGCATGATACCTCCTCACAGGAAGTCTATCCAAAGCAGTTGATGTACACTTGCAGTAGGATTTTACATAACAGCGTGTTTGACGTCATGGGCTTGATAAACCCCCTGCTCAATCCGCTTTAATCACATATTACCACTTGCTTGGTAGGTTACATTGGTATTCTTCTGTATTCCCTCCCGTTCACACAGGATGTAAGGCAGCACAAATGATACAATTATACTTCTGTATAGTTTGAAAAAAAGCAGGTAACCAGAAACATAATACATCCAAACTATAGACATTCGCCAATCAATCAATTAATTAATTATTAATCAACCAGCCAATCAATCAACCAATATGTAAATCAATGAATCACAAAATGTGCACTTCTCTGCAGAGCATAGGTCTGCAACAAATACATGCCAAGTCATCAGACATTCATGTGTCCATATTTGTTAAAGTTTGTATGTCTTAAAAGGATAGGATAGCCAGCCCAATGCCCAAGCCTCCTTAGTAGCCTCTTACAACGTACCTAACAGGTTCTTGTGTTGTTATTCATCGCTCCCCCTTCGGACCATACCGACACAGGAGCGATTCATCAACTGATGTACGAGACATAACCAATGTCTGGTAGGAGAGCTTTGACAGACAAGAAAGACAGCTTTCCTTAGAGAAACAACTGGCTTACAAAAACTGATGCTTGCAGGTAGGCTGGGAACAGTGAATATAGAAGCAGCCCTCAAAACTGCTTGCTATAGACGGATGAACCGGGTCCATGTGCGCAGATCACAGTGCAAGACAACCTGTCACATACAGAGAGCCACAGAGATGACAGTACAAGACAACCTGTCACATACAGAGAGACACAGAGATGACAGTACAAGACAACCTGTCACATACAGAGAGCCACAGAGATGACAGTACAAGACAGCCTGTTAAATACAGAGAGCCACAGAGATGACAGTACAAGACAATCTGTCACATACAGAGAGCCACAGGGATGGCAGTACAAGACAACCTGTCACATACAGAGAGCCACAGAGATGACAGTACAAGAAAACCTGTCACATACAGAGAGCTACAGAGATGGCAGTACAAGACAATCTGTCACATACAGAGAGCCACAGAGATGACAGTACAAGAAAACCTGTCACATACAGAGAGCTACAGAGATGGCAGTACAAGACAATCTGTCACATACAGAGAGCCACAGAGATGACAGTACAAGACAATCTGTCACATACAGAGAGCCACAGAGATGACAGTACAAGAAAACCTGTCACATACAGAGAGCCACAGAGATGACAGTACAAGAAAACATGTCACATACAGAGAGCCACAGAGATGGCAGTACAAGACAACCTGTCACATACAGAGAGCCACAGAGATGGCAGTACAAGACAACCTGTCACATACAGAGAGCCACAGAGATGACAGTACAAGAAAACCTGTCACATACAGAGAGCCACAGAGATGGCAGTACAAGACAACCTGTCACATACAGAGAGCCACAGAGATGGCAGTACAAGACAACCTGTCACATACAGAGAGCCACAGAGATGGCAGTACAAGACAACCTGTCACATACAGAGAGCCACAGAGATGGCAGTACAAGACAATCTGTCACATACAGAGAGCCACAGAGATGGCAGTAAAAGACAACCTGTCACATACAGAGAGCCACAGAGATGACAGTACAAGAAAACCTGTCACATACAGAGAGCCACAGAGATGGCAGTACAAGAAAACCTGTCACATACAGAGAGCCACAGAGATGGCAGTACAAGAAAACCTGTCACATACAGAGAGCCACAGAGATGACTTTGTTGGAGCCATTGTTATGGACGTCTGAAGGAGAATGAAGAAGTTGATACGGTATCTACAGCTAGAAACAACAATAAATACACAACGACAACAGATACACAACAGACGGGACAACATATAAACAACATATATACAACAGATACACAACAGACGGGACAAGAGATACACAACAGATGTGACAACAGATACATACCAGACATGACAAGAGATACACAAGACTGGAAGACAGTCAACAGAGATAAAAAAGATAAGTTGAATAGCAATAAGACATAATCTCAGAAAAAAAAACTAACAAAACAATCAGCGGATTGGAACCACCTAGTCAATAGAAGTGTGAGGATGCAGAGTAATGATGGAAGAAGAAAACGGACCACCCCATGCCTGATGGACAGAACGTATTATCTCATTTCAAAGATCTGTGACCAGGAGATATCTCCGATCTTTGGCCGGAACATTGAATAAATTCTTGTTGTTGGGTTCCACTGTCGTGTCACTGAATCCACTGATTCTTGTTGTTGGGTTCCGCTGTCGTGTCACTGAATCCACTGATTCTTGTTGTTGGGTTCCGCTGTCGTGTCACTGAATCCACTGATTCTTGTTGTTGGGTTCCGCTGTCGTGTCACTGAATCCACTGATTCGTGTTGTTGGGTTCCGCTGTCGTGTAACTGAATCCACTGCTATTTATAAAAAAAATACAGCTAAATAATGTTTCTTTTCTTCTTCTTGTGTGTCAATTTGCTAACCCATTACTGTGTTTTGTTACATGTTTGTCCATGTTTCTCTTAGTTTGTATATCAATTTTTTCTCCTGTATTTTGTCTTTCTTTATTTCAGTTTTCTTCCTTTACACTTGAAAGTATGAACACTTGTACACCTGGGATGAGTGTAGTAAGCATAGACGAGAACCCGTTAGGCCAAATAGAGACATTTGGATGAGAAAAATTAAATTAAATAGAGAAATTTGAAAAAAAATGCGAGATAATTGAAGCTTTTAGAATGAGAATTGGAGATAAGCAGAGACATTTGGATGAGAACAAGTGAGATAAATAGATAAATTTGGGTGAGAACAAGTGAGATAAATAGATACATTTGTAAGAACATTAAAGATTATTAAAGGTTTTTGAATGATAACTGGTCAGGTAAATGGAGCAGTTTAAAAGCAAACACGAAAGATGAATTGGAAAATTTGAAATAGATGAGATAAGATGAATTAATCAACTTGATTAACTGTGCTTGTACAAAAACAAAGGGAGGTATAAACGTCAGGAGAGAATGGGACAGAACACTGTCCCAAGAGAAGGGGGACATCACTCTATATAATATATTAATTTGAGCGAGAACTTTTGTAATAAATGAAGCAGTTTAATTTAGATTTGTGACACAGATACAGCAATTTGGATGAGAAAATGTGAGGCAGATTTGATTGTAATCTCGGGAGATAAATAGAGCAGTTTGTAAGTTGTGACACGAGCAGGGGGTGAACACTGAGATAAGAGCAGGGGGAGAACACTGAGACACGAGCAGGGGGAGAACACTGAGACACGAGCAGGGGGAGAACACTGAGACAAGAGCAGGGGGAGAACACTGAGACAAGAGCAGGGGGAGAACACTGAGACACGAGCAGGGGGAGAACACTGAGACACGAGCAGGGGGAGAACACTGAGACACGAGCAGGGGGAGAACACTGAGACACGAGCAGGGGGAGAACACTGAGACACGAGCAGGGGGAGAACACTGAGACAAGAGCAGGGTTTAACATTGAGACAAGAGCAGGGTTTAACATTGAGACAAGAGCAGGGTTTAACATTGAGACAAGAGCAGGGTTTAACATTGAGACAAGAGCAGGGTTTAACATTGAGACAAGAGCAGGGTTTAACATTGAGACAAGAGCAGGGTTTAACATTGAGACAAGAGCAGGGTTTAACATTGAGACAAGAGCAGGGTTTAACATTGAGACAAGAGCAGGGTTTAACATTGAGACAAGAGCAGGGGGAGAACACTGAGACAAGAGCAGGGGGAGAACACTGAGACAAGAGCAGGGAGAACACTGAGACAAGAGCAGGGTTTAACATTGAGACAAGAGCAGGGGGAGAACACTGAGACACGAGCAGGGAGAACACTGAGACAAGAGCAGGGTTTAACATTGAGACAAGAGCAGGGGGAGAACACTGAGACACGAGCAGGGAGAACACTGAGACAAGAGCAGGGTTTAACATTGAGACAAGAGCAGGCGGAGAACACTGAGACACGACCAGGGAGAACACTGAGACAAGAGCAGGGTTTAACATTGAGACAAGAGCAGGGGGAGAACACTGAGACACGAGCAGGGAGAACACTGAGACAAGAGCAGGGTTTAACATTGAGACAAGAGCAGGGGGAGAACACTGAGACAAGAGCAGGGGGAGAACACTGAGACACGAGCAGGGAGAACACTTAGACACGAGCAGGGGACACCATTGAGACATGTGGCGGAAAAGAACACTGAGGTACAAGCAGGAAGACCACATATACTAGAGAAGAGAGACCACTGAGACACGAGCAGGGAGACCACTGAAACACGAGCAGGGAGACCACTGAGACACGAGCAGGGAGACGACTGAGACACGAGCAGGGAGACGACTGAGACACCATCAGGGAGACGACTGAGACACGAGCAGGGAGACGACTGAGACACGAGCAGGGAGACCACAGAGACACAAGCAGGAAGAACACTGAGACACGAGCAGGGAGACCACTGAGACACGAGCAGGGAGACCACTGAGACACGAGCAGGGAGACCACTGAGACATGAGCAGGGAGACCACTGAGACATGAGCAGGGAGACCACTGAGACACAAGCAGGAAGAACACTGAGACACGAGCAGGGAGACCACAGAGACACAAGCAGGAAGAACACTGAGACACGAGCAGGGAGACCACTGAGACATGAGCAGGGAGACCACTGAGACATGAGCAGGGAGACCACTGAGACACGAGCATGAGACGACTGAGACATGAGCAAGGAGACTACTGAGACACGAGCCTGAGACACGAGCAGGAGAGAGTACTACAACATGGTTCAGAAGGGAAGAAAACACTGCAAATCGTAGGGTATAGACACTGCATGAGAAAGAACACTATTTGAAGAGCACTAGGAAAAACTTGGGAGAGTTCACTACAAAAAGAGCAGGTAAGAGGACACATTTACTAGAGCTGGAAAGATCACACTTTTTCAAGATTAAAGTGATTGAGGGAGAGTAGTGAACGCACACTACAAACGTAGGGGAGGTAACTATTTGACAAGAGTGCAGGGAAATGGAGGGAACACTTTCAAAATCAGGGGAGCGAATATGCCCACTTTGAGCAGCAACGCTAAACAGTCTCTACTCTCTGGTGCTTCCTCCTGATGTACAAACCACTCCTGACAACGTGTCTTTTTGAGCACGTGCACAAGACATGGCGTAAATAAATCAAATATGAGTGTAAAATTGAAAGAATTGATTGAAGTGTCTCTGAACGTGGCATGAGATATTCGTAGAGGTCTTCAGTTTGTCAGTTTCGTGATAAAGTGAAATGAAGGAGGGATCATCCAGTAGGAGAGGGGCAGAGCAGGAAAGAGAATGAGAGAAAGGCAGAAACAGCCTCGGATACAAAATTGAATTTGTATCTGGAGAGCAGAGGTCAGAGTTTGAATTTTGAGTAAGATGAAGGTGGGGTTTTGAGGAGTGGGGTTTTGAGGAGTGGGGTTGTGAGGAGGAGTTGTGAGGAGTGGGGTTGTGAGGAGTGGGGTTGTTAGGAGGGGTTTTGAGGAGTGGGGTTGTGAGGAGGGGTTGTTGTGAGGAGTGGGGTTTTGAGGAGTGGGGTTGTGAGGAGGGGTTGTTGTGAGGAGTGGGGTTTTGAGGAATGGGGTTGTGAGGAGGGGTTGTTGTGAGGAGTGGGGTTTTGAGGAGTGGGATTGTGAGGAGGGGTTGTTGTGGAGTGGGGTTGTGAGGAGGGGTTGTGAGGAGGGGTTTTGAGGAGTGGGGTTGTGAGGAGGGGGGTTTTGAGGAGTGGGGTTGTGAGGAGGGGTTGTTATGAGGAGGGGTTTTTGTGGAGTGGGGTTGTGAGGAGTGGGGTTGTGAGGAGTGGGGTTGTTGTGGAGTGGGGTTGTGAGGAGTGAGGTTGTGAGGAGGGGTTGTTGTGGAGTGGGGTTGTGAGGAGTGGGGTTGTGAGGTGGGGTTGTTGTGGAGTGGGGTTGTGAGGAGGGGGGTTTTGAGGAGTGGGGTTGTGAGGAGGGGTTGTTGTGGAGTAGGGTTGTGAGGAGGGGTTTTGAGGAGTGGGGTTTTGAGGAGTGGGGTTGTGATGAGTGGGGTTTTGAGGAGTGGGGTTGTGAGGAGTGGGGTTGTGAGGAGGAGTTGTGAGGAGTGGGATTTTGAGGAGTGGGGTTGTGAGGAGTGGGGTTGTGAGGAGTGGGGTTGTGAGGAGGGGTTTTGAGGAGGGGTTGTTGTGGAGTGGGGTTGTGAGGAGTGGGGTTGTGAGGAGTGGGGTTGTGAGGAGGGGTTTTGAGGAGTGGAGTTGTGAGGAATGGGGTTGTGAGGAGTGGGGTTGTGAGGAGTGGGGTTGTGAGGAGTGGGGTTGTGAGGAGTGGGGTTGTGAGGAGGGGTTGTGAGGAGTGGGGTTGTGAGGAGTGGGGTTGTGAGCAGTGGGGTTGTGAGGAGTGGAGTTTTGAGGAGTGGGGTTGTGAGGAGTGGGGTTGTGAGGAGGGGTTGTGAGGTGTGGGGTTGTGAGGAGGGGTTGTGAGGAGGGGTTGTGAGGAGGGGCTGTGAGGAGTGGGGTTGTGAGGAGGGGTTTTGAGGAGTGGGGTTGTGAGGAGGGGTTTTGAGGAGTGGGGTTGCAAAGAGGGGGGGGGGCTGTAACTGTGTCGATAACTTTCTATAGAATGTTAAGTCTCGCTTCTTTTCTAGAGTTACCGGGGTCCGATAGAAGAGTTGAGAATAGTTGCACTGTAACCTCCAGATATTTAGTAAGAGATGACCAAGATGGGTTGGGCACGGGACTGGTTACTTCATCCTGGAGAAACTATACAAGAAGAAGCAAGGTAAGAAGAACTTTATGGCCCACTGAAGAAGAGGAAGGGATTGAATCAAGCCAGATTCAACAATTTTGTCATTTTGAGGCATACACATGATGTTTTTCTGTAATAACATGGCACTGAGAGGGTAAATGATATCTTGAATTGGTCATGTCAATGCCAACACCGTTGTAATAGAATACCATCACTCATTGTGTTTTCTTCCAGCTCGTGACCTTGAAATGGTGAAGGAGCGTGCATGTCTCAATGATCCCAGTAACAAGTCAGCGGAAGGTCACCCAAGCTGGAGAGAATTGAGTAAATACGAGGCAGTCTAGGTTAGAGTATAATCGGCTAGGTGAGGGCCGACCAATCTGTAAAAACAAAAGTCCTATATGAAAACTTTGATAACAAGGCAAAAGCAAACGGGATTACGAGAGGAAAAGCCTTCGGGAAAGAAAAGAATGACGCATTGGAGTGAAAGCCGTAAGCAATTTAACGACTTAAAATGTAATAACAGACAGGGAAAACAGAACATATAGCTAAAGAGATGAGAAATTACAAACTAACAGTGCTAGGCCTGGGCGAAACAAGATGGACATAATCAGGAAAGATTAGAATGGCAACTGAAGAAATGATCATTTGCTCTGGAATTGAGGGAACTGATACCCAAAGTACATAAAAAGGGGCACTGATGTTTTCGAGAAAGTCACAAAGGCGCTCATGAAGTGGAGAGGGGGGGGGGGAAGGGCTATTACCAATCGAATCATGAGTGCAAGTTTTAGAACTAGGAACAAAAATATCAATAGCAACTTGATTCAGTGCTATGCCCCAGCTAACGAGGCCGAAGATGATAAGAAAGAAGAGCTTTACAAAGAGCTGAAAGAGGTACTTGACACGCAGAAAAAAAGCTCTCTTAATTTTAATGGGAGACTTCAATGTAAAAATTCGAGCAGACAGCCTAGGTTACGAACAGATTATGAGAAGACAAAAACATGGAACAGATTAACGAAAAAGGAGAAATGTTTGCAGAGTTATGTGCGCTACACACAATGATAACTGGAGGAAGCATATTTCCACAAATGACGATACATAAGGCCCCATGGAGATCTCCAGACTTCCACACAAGACGATACATAAGGCCCCATGGAGATCTCCAGACTTCCACACAAGACGATACATAAGGCCACATGGAGATCTCCAGACTTCCACATAAGACGATACATAAGGCCACATGGAGATCTCCAGACTTCCACACAAGACGATACATAAGGCCACATGGAGATCTCCAGACTTCCACAACAGACGATACATAAGGCCCCATGGAGATCTCCAGACTTCTACACAAGACGATACACAAGGCCACATGGAGATCTCCAGACTTCCACACAAGACGATACATAAGGCCACATGGAGATCTCCAGACTTCTACACAAAACGATACATAAGGCCACATGGAGATCTCCAGACTTCCACACAAGACGATACATAAGGCCACATGGAGATCTCCAGACTTCCACAACAGACGATACATAAGGCCACATGGAGATCTCCAGACTTCTACACAAGACGATACACAAGGCCACATGGAGATCTCCAGACTTCCACACAAGACGATACATAAGGCCACATGGAGATCTCCAGACTTCTACACAAGACGATACATAAGGCCCCATGGAGATCTCCAGACTTCCACACAAGACGATACATAAGGCCACATGGAGATCTCCAGACTTCCACACAAGACGATACATAAGGCCACATGGAGATCTCCAGACTTCCACACAAGACGATACATAAGGCCACATGGAGATCTCCAGACTTCCACACAAGACGATACATAAGGCCACATGGAGATCTCCAGACTTCCACACAAGACGATACATAAGGCCACATGGAGATCTCCAGACTTCCACACAAGACGATACATAAGGTCACATGGAGATCTCCAGACTTCTACACAAGACGATACACAAGGCCACATGGAGATGTCGAGACTTCCACACAAGACGATACATAAGGCCACATGGAGATCTCCAGACTTCCACACAAGACGATACATAAGGCCACATGGAGATCTCCAGACTTCCACACAAGACGATACATAAGGCCACATGGAGATCTCCAGACTTCCACACAAGACGATACATAAGGCCACATGGAGATCTCCAGACTTCCACACAAGACGATACATAAGGCCACATGGAGATCTCCAGACTTCCACACAAGACGATACATAAGGCCACATGGAGATCTCCAGACTTCCACACAAGACGATTCATAAGGCCACATGGAGATCTCCAGACTTCCACAAAAGACGATACATAAGGCCACATGGAGATCTCCAGACTTCCACACAATACGATACATAAGGCCACATGGAGATCTCCAGACTTCCACACAAGACGATACATAAGGCCACATGGAGATCTCCAGACTTCCACACAAGACGATACATAAGGCCACATGGAGATCTCCAGACCACGTGGCGGGAAATCATTTTGACCACATCTGTGTCAGTCAAGCGTTCAGAAGTGCACTATAAGATGGGAGTGGCTGTAGTTAAGAGGGTAAGGCAGTCACCTCTAACGCTGATGAACGGAAACGGTGGGCGATCGAATCTCGCATTTTCAAGCAACCCCTGGTCTCACGAGAATTAAGATCAGAGTGCCTGCATCCCGAGTTACCTCCAGTCGTCTCGACCAATAGTCTTGCCACTGATCCAAGGTAACTCGAGATAACAGTGAGATTGATGACCAGCGCATTACCTACCTCACTATAACCTAAATACAGCGCACATCAAATTATTAAGACAAAACCGTCTGATGTTGTGGTCATCATCCCCCTGCGATAGGCACTAACTTACAAGATGTAATAGTTAAGCGAGGCACAAATGTAGACCATCACATGTTGCTGGGGATCTTGCAGCTCAAACTAACAGATCATCCAGTACAGGACACACTAGAACGAGATATAACTTGCACTTCTTACAAGACCAGGAAAGGAAGATATAATGAAGCATAAAACGCAAAAACACATATCAAGTAATACAAGAACTATATGAAGATGAGGGATTTAACAAATAAATAGTATGTGGAACCAAGCTACAGAGATCTGAAATAAGGCATGTGAAGAAACTGCAGGACTCAAGAGAACCCAATACAAAGAATGGATCACAACTGAGACATTACATAAAATAGAAAAAAGGAAAAAGAAGAAAGCTATACTCAACAACTGCCGAATCACCAAGCACAGCAAAAGCACAGAGACACTACTGTTACAGACAAATAGGTCAAGACATGTATTACGATAAATGGAACATATTGGCAAGTTGGCACAGAAGACAAAAAAGCAGCAGCTAGGAAACATGAGAGATCTCTACAAATTAATAAAGAAAATGGTAAATATATATATAATATATACAGACAGATAAATCAATTACAGATTGAAAACGCAAGATATTGACGCCATCTGAGGAACAACAGAAACGATGGGTTGAGT
This sequence comes from Ariolimax columbianus, assembly GCA_036924085.1. NCBI lineage: Eukaryota > Metazoa > Mollusca > Gastropoda > Stylommatophora > Arionidae > Ariolimax > Ariolimax columbianus. Next base: position 124,970,705 of record JAVGWX010000004.1, read on the forward strand.
AGGCCAAAGAAAGTCTGAACAGACCTCCACCACAAGAAACACCAAGAATTCTACTAGCAGAGGAGACCCTGCATTTAGAGTGCAACCCATCAAGTAAGATAGAAAGAAATCCAAAGGGCCATATCTAAATTCAAGGAAAGGAAAGCGGCAGGACAAGATGGAATAGCAGTAGAAGCCACACTGGCAGGTACGGCCATCGATGTATTGCAAGGATTATTCAAGAAAATATGGGAAAAGAAGAGAGTGACCACAGATTGGAAAAATGGCTTAAGAAGGGAGACATGGAAAATTGCATTAATTATAGAGGGATTACATTGCTGTCGGTGCCAGGCAAGATAATCAACAGAGTCATCTTGGACAGATTAAAAACGGAAGTACACAAAAAGCTCAGAGAGGAACAGGCAGGATTTCACCATGGAAGATCATGCACAGGTCATGTACCTACACTCTAGGCATCAAATGGAAATCTTTACTACGCGCAAATTGTATAGACTATGAAAAGGTGTTTGAAAGTATGGATCGAAGTACTCTGTGGCCACTGTTGAGACACTATGAGATTTCTGAGTATATAACCCTCATACAGAAAATGTGCGAAGTACAGGTTAGTAAAGTGGCACATAAAGGAGCGCTTGTGACGGTTCCAGCTGGAGCATGGGAGTTTAAGGTAGCGGAGATTGGGCTGGTGACACTAAGAACAAAGGCTGCCTGCATGCGTGCCAAGGTTAATCACCATCTCGACACTAGGTTGACCAAGGAAACGAGGGGCTTAGGTGGAAGACTTTCTCTGGCACAAAAGAGGGGGAGGGGGCGGAGGTGTTCGAAGCTGAGGTGGCAGTTCGTAGCTGCCCACTCTGACGTTCTAAATTGGCGTAGAGGAGAGTTGGTGACCGTTTGATGCTGTCACGACCGACTACGACATTTAGAGTGACAGGGATTAGTGGATAATCATCAAAAAACAATAAGTTGGTGGTTGTTCCAAATTAGAGTGATGACTAAGTCAGACAACCAACAGAAACCCATTGGACAGCCATGTTGTTGCTCAAGACTATAAAATACTCTGCAGAGAGGAACCCAGGAGACTGGCTAAGAGAGTGACTGAGAGGCTGTCAGGAGTCTGAGAGTAAGTGAGTTTGCAGGGTGACTGAACCTTCATCCACCTCTAGTTTTGGCCAATCGTTCAATAGGTGCTTAAGTTGGACACCCTGTGAACAGTAAGACATCTGATTGTGTTTCGTATGTGTAGGAAACTTTGTGTACCGACTGTATGTGAATGCACAGATCACCTGATTGAAAGTGATCTAATTATATGTGAATGTACAGATCACTGAGTACATAATCCGATCGTGAGGACGAGTCTGTGGTTGTGTATTGAGGGAGTGCAGCGGCAAGAATGTGGGTTATGTATCTTGGAGAAAACACCAAAAGCTACTGCTTAAGACCTCCTCTTCTAGTTCAATATATATATATATATATATATATATATATTATGATTATTTAGTATAGATGTACTTTCCTCTTTTTGTTGATATTCATGTTATTAAATCATATATAGTACTTGTTATTTGCTGTGTGAAGGCCGGTCGTGGTGTGGATACATGTAACTCTTTAGATCAGTAAACTACCCAGCTAAATCTAGACTCTATCATGCGCTGACTGACATCTTCTGGGTGCAAACAGGGGTGAGACAAGGATGCATGCTCTTGTCCTTCCTGTGCTTGATTGGATATAGATTGGACAATGAAGATATAAATCGACGGGAAAAGAACTGGTATTCAGTGGACACAGCTAAGGGACCTGGACTGCACATATGATCTGGTGCTTTTGTTACACAGTCATAGCCAAATGCAAGGGAAACTTGACAAAGTGAAGAAACAATCAGCCAAATTGGGACTGAATATCAACATGAAAAAAAACAAGCTCTGTAAACTCAACACTATCAACAAAAACCAATCATGATGGAGGGAGAACCATTTGAAGAAGTGGATACCTTGACCTATTTTGACAGCACAATATACACATCCCGAGGTACACATGCAGATGTCAGGATAAGAAATGTAAATGCAAGAATGGATTCCGGACACTAAACAACATATGAAGATTCAGGTACAACATGATTCACACCAAAGTTAGAATAAATGTCTCAAGCTGGTGTTGTTGTATGGAGCCGAAACATGGAGAATAACCAAGGCTGTACAACAAAGGCTTTAGTCCTTCGATAACAGATGCCTACACAAGAACATGGACATAAAGTGGACTGACATGGTGAGAGATTAAGATCTATGGAAGAACACCAGTCACTGGAAAAACACGTTGAGCGACTCAAATGGGGCCGAATAGGAGACACGCTGCGGAAGACACCGTCCAACATAGCCGGACAGGTTCTTGCACGGAATCCTCAAGCGAAGAGAAAGGGAGGTAGTTAAAAAACACAAATTCACGGAGAAGAGAAAGTGAGATAAAACTAAGATTAAATGACTACACCTGGAGAGGGGCGGGGGAGGGCAATCCAAGCTCGTCTATACTGGCGAGATAATGACCGATGTACTGAGAGGGGCGAGGGAGGGCAGTCCAAGCTCGTCTTTACTGGCAAGACAATGTACTGAGAGGGGAGACAATGACCTTTGTACTGAGAGGGGTGGGGGAGGGCAGTCCAAGCTCGTCTTTACTGGCAAGACAATGACCGATGTACTGAGAGGGGCGACAATGACCGATGCACTGAGAGGGGTGGGGGAGGGCAGTCCAAGCTCGTCTATACTGGCGAGATAATGACCGATGTACTGAGAGGGGCGACAATGACCTTTGTACTGATAGGGGCGACGAGCTTTTAATTTTAACTGAACTCAGCATGTCCTTCGCAGAACGTCGCTCCCATCACATCCTCGCTGTAAGATTGTAGATCTGTATTCACTTCTCCTTCCTCCGCCACCACCATAATCAGAACATATTTGATGTCGTGGATCCATCTTTTTCTCCCATTGTATCCAAGTACCATACCTTCCTGCACAGTCTTCCTCAGACTATTGTAGCGTTTGATTTGGCTAATGTATTGCTAAAACACAATTCTGTTTAACAGTCAAATGTGTGCTTCATTTGTACCTAGCCTTTTTTTAAAGGACGTCTGTGTTTTCCTGGTACACTGTCCATGTTATTCTGAGAACTGTCCAGTATCATTTTAGCTCAAAAGATTCTATTTTCTACTAGAGTGTTTGTGTAATGGCCCATTTTTGTTCAGCCGTGCGTTGCCAAACGGAAGATGCGTGTCCTCAGAATGTTTGTTTTTATGGGTTTCTCATTTTATTTATCCTCTGTATTGTGATGTCAATCTAATAATAGCCCAGTTATTATTAATCATCGTGGAGCAGTAATATGTGCCAATTGTATCATACAAATCAAATGTGCCCCGGGTGAAGCTTCTTCTACTAAGTGTACCGTTTGCTAAAACAGATTCGAACCGTTGTCTCAAGGGCTATTCAACTGCTGTACATGAACAGCTGACTGTAGGGGCTTTTCATCATCTGCTTTGCAGGAACCGTTGACAATGTGGGCTTTTCATCTGCTGTGAAGAAACCGGTGATTTAGAGGCTATGCAGGTGCTATACAGGTGCTATACAGGTGCTATACATGTGCTATATAGGAATCACTTTAGGGGCTATGCACGGATGTAAAGAAAGCACTGATTTTATTGGCTGTGCAACTCGTGACTTTACGGGGTATGGATCTGCTGTACAGGAAACGTTGACTTTACGGGGTATGGATCTGCTGTACAAGAAACGTTGACTTTAGGGGGTATGCAACTGCTGTACAGGAAACGTTGACTTTAGGGGGTATGCAACTGCTGTACAGGAAACGTTGACTTTAGGGGTTATGCAACTGCTGTACAGGAAACGTTGACTGTAGGGGTTATGCAACTGTTGTACAGGAAACGTTGACTGTAGAGGTTATGCAACTGCTGTACAGGAAACGTTGACTTTAGGGGTTATGCAACTGCTGTACAGGAAACGTTGACTTTAGTGTGTATGCAACTGCTGTACAGGAAACGTTGACTGTAGGGGGTATGCAACTGCTGTAAAGGAGCCGCTGACTGTAGGGGGTATGCAACTGCTGTAAAGGAGCCGCTGATAAAGAATGAACAAAAAAAACAACAGAACTGGATTATATGGCCAACACTTCGTGCTCTTATGTCACGTTTTTGGTGAACAACTTTGCTGAATCGGGACGCAAATACAATATTGAGCATTCCGTTTAATCATGTTTCGGTTAATACTTGCCTGTTCAGCAGGTTAAAAAAAGGTAATTTATTCTGCTATGGAGCTGTCAATCTTGGAAGAAAGACAATTTCCGTTATTATGGATGACGAGGCTCTGGTTAAGGTCTGTCCAAGTTTCTATACAGCTTCTGTAATGCCTTTTATTATTTTCCTCGGGGTGGGGGTGGGGGCGTGGTGGATGGAGGTGAGGGGGTTGTGACTTGGTAGCTTTTCCTGTCCATGGACGTCATCCTCTTGAGCTGTTGAAGTCGGTGACAGCAGATAATTGTGGTGCGTTCGAAAAAACTGACACAGCCATTCCCATTTCTCTCCCTCCACGTTGTTAACGGCTGCGGTTTTTAAGGTTTCCATTTTTATTTAGGCAACATCAACGCCCTGGTGTCCCAGTTTCCCATTTTGTTTTCTTTATAGAACGGCTGCAACTTTTTAAAGACATCCATCTTGGTTTTGTTTCCAGAGTTGTCATTTGTGACCAGGTTTGAAAAAAGCAAAATGCTGCTTTGATGTGAAAGTTCTCACATGTAGATTTAAGTGTACCAAGGGGTACCAGGAGAAGATTGGAGAAAAACAGCTGTAACCTGCCAAGAATTATGTAAAGGGCCTCGACAAATTAAGGTTGTGTATAGAGGTCAGAACCTTATCAGATGTAACTAATTATTGTAGAACTGTTTCTCCAAAATTTCCAGAACTGCATTAATGCAGGTATTCAGTAAAAGGGATTCCTTGAGAGGAGTATTATGACAGCATGACGCTCTTCAAACCGGCTAAAGAATAAACTATATAGCGAGGACAGAAGCATTATACGGACTACCGACTATATGAGATAAATACATGTGGCTATTTGAGAGAAGAGGATAAAGAAGAAGAAGAAGAAGAAGAAGAAGAAGAAGAAGAAGAAGAAAAAGAAGAAGAAGAAGAAGAAAAAGAAGAAGAAAACAAATAAGGAGAAGAAGAAAAAGAAGATGATGAAGAAGAAGAAGAACAACAACAAGAACAAGATGAACAAAAGGAATAAAAGGATTCAGCTACAGAAGTGGTTAATGTTTCTGGTTAATCTAAAAGGAGGCACGAAAAAAGCTTTGTTTGGGCACATTCGGTGACAGGTTGATTATCATTGGTGAGCCACAGTCTTATTAGATCTTTCAGGTTGAGTTTTTGGTGAGCCACAGACTTATTAGATCTTTCAGGTTGAGTTTTTGGTGAGATGCAGTCTTATTAGATCTTTCAGGTTGAGTTTTTGGTGAGCCACAGACTTATTAGATCTTTCAGGTTGAGTTTTTGGTGAGCCACAGTCTTATTAGATCTTTCAGGTTGAGTTTTTGGTGAGCCACAGACTTATTAGATCTTTCAGGTTGAGTTTTTGGTGAGCCACCGTCTTATTAGATCTTTCAGGTCGAGTTTTTGGTGAGCCACCGTCTTATTAGATCTTTCAGGTTGAGTTTATGGTGAGCCACCGTCTTATTAGATCTTTCAGGTTGAGTTTTTGGTGAGCCACCGTCTTATTAGATCTTTCAGTTTGAGTTTTTGGTGAGCCACAGTCTTATTAGATCTTTCAGGTTGAGTTTTTGGTGAGCCACCGTCTTATTAGATCTTTCAGGTCGAGTTTTTGGTGAGCCACCGTCTTATTAGATCTTTCAGTTTGAGTTTTTGGTGAGCCACAGTCTTATTAGATCTTTCAGGTTGAGTTTTTGGTGAGCCACCATCTTATTAGATCTTTCAGGTTGAGTTTATGGTGAGCCGCCGTCTTATTCGATCTTGCAAGTTGAGTTTTTGGTAAGCAACAGTCTTATTAGATCTTTCAGGTTGAGTTTTTGTTGAGCCACAGTCTTATTAGATCTTTCAGGTTGAGTTTTTGGTGAGCCACAGTCTTATTAGATCTTTCAGGTTGAGTTTTTGGTGTGCCACAGTCTTATTAGATCTTTCAGGTTGAGTTTTTGTTTTATTGTTCGATATATCAACATCCGTGTACGATATTCGATTACATGGACTTGTTTGGTCAATGTATATGTTGGTGCAACGGTTGCACAGGTTGTGATGTTGTTGGTGTAGTGGGTTAGTGGGGTGAAAAATTATTGGTGTAGTGGTTGAGTGGGTTGAGATGTTGTTGGTGTAGTGGGGTGTGACATTGTTGGGGTAGTGGTGGAGTGGGTTCTGTTGTTGTTGGTGTAGTGGTTGAGTGGGTTGAGATGTTGTTGGTGTAGTGAGTTAGTGGAGTGTGACGATGTTGGTGTAGTGGTTGAGTGGGTTGAGATGTTGTTGGTCTAGTGCTTGAGTGGGTTGAGATATTGTTGGTGTAGTGGTTGAGTGGGTTGGGATGTTGTTGGTGTAGTGACTTAGTGGGGTGTGACGATGTTGGTGTAGTGGTTGAGTGGGTTGAGATGTTGTTGGTCTAGTGGTTGAGTGGGTTGCAGTGTTGTTGGTGTACTGGTTGAGTGGGTTAAGATGTTGGTGTAGTGAGTTAGTGGGGTGTGACGATGTTGGTGTAGTGGTTGAGTGGGTTGGGATGTTGTTGGTGTAGTGAGTTAGTGGGGTGTGACGATGTTGGTGTAGTGGTTGAGTGGGTTGGGATGTTGTTGGTGTAGTGAGTTAGTGGGGTGTGACGATGTTTGTGTAGTGGTTGAGTGGGTTGAGATGTTGTTGGTCTAGTGGTTGAGTGGGTTGAGATGTTGTTGGTGTACTGGTTGAGTGGGTTAAGATGTTGGTGTAGTGAGTCAGTGGGGTGTGACGATGTTGGTGTAGTGGTTGAGTGGGTTGGGATGTTGTTGGTGTAGTGGTTGAGTGGGTTGAGATGGTGTTGGTGTAGTGAGTTAGTGGGTTGTGACGATGTTGGTGTAGTGGTTGAGTGGGTTGGGATGTTGTTGGTGTAGTGAGTTAGTGGGGTGTGACGTTATTGGTGTAGTGATTCAGTGGGGTGTGACGTTATTGGTGTACTGGTTGAATGGATTGGGATGTTGTTGTGGCAGCGTAAGGCGTTTAGAGTTGCGTAGTACTTATCCTATCAAAGATATCCTGGTCACTTGGACCAAAATAAGATATGTGGGAGAGTATGTTTATCTGAGTAGTTTACTTATCTAAAGAGTTACAACATGTATGCACACCATGACACGACTTCACACAGTAAAACACAGTAAACACTATCCTGAATAGAAACATAACATTATAAGTTATTAACATGCATATCAACATAACCAATTTAACAAATAAGAACAAAGCATATCTAAACTAAATAATCATTATATATTAAATATATATATATTGAACTGACGGCCTCTCCAATGACCTATCAGACCTGACACCATGCTACAGTATACCTTAGTAGATGAGGTACTGCATAATGAGAAGTTTATTCGTAAAACCTTACTAGTAACCCATTTGTACAAATGTGTCTCCTATTGGAGAATACCCATGCACCCGCTGTGGTTATGAAGGAACCGACACCATGCAGAACAGACAAGGGAAAAGAGAACCTGCATTCGCCGCACCATGACGATCGAGGCCAATCGTAACGGCACAGTGGACCAGGACGTGACGATTAAATTGTCTGGAACTTTTGGCCACAGGTCTAGAGCCAAGGGGAACTCGGCCTAAACAGTAGACAATTGATGGAGGTCACAGGTCTGGAGTCAAGGAGAACTCGACCTAAACAGTAGACAATTGGTGGCGGTCACAGGTCTGGAGTCAAGGAGAACTCGGCCTACACAGTAACCAATTTGTGGCGGTCACAGGTCTGGAGTCAAGGAGAACTCAGCCTAAACAGTAGACAATTGATGGCGGTCACATGTCTGGAGTCAAGGAGAACTCGACCTAAACAGTAGACAATTGGTGGCGGTCACAGGTCTAGAGTCAAGGAGAACTCGACCTAAACAGTAAACAATTGGTGGCGGGGAATGGGCACAGTGAATCCTACCGTGGCTTCGGTAACTTGGAGCGTTGCTAATGCACCCTTTCAATGACTTAATGCCAGGACAGTACATTTCTGGCTTCTGCTTGGGGAGGGAAGAAAAACCACAGACTCACCAGCCCGGCAATCTGTGTTAGTGTGTGCACTTGTGTGTGTATCTGTGTTAGTGTGTGCACTTGTGTGTGTATCTGTGTTAGTGTGTGCACTTGTGTGTGTATCTGTGTTAGTGTGTGCACTTGTGTGTGTATCTGTGTTAGTGTGTGCACTTGTGTGTATATCTGTGTTAGTGTGTGCACTTGTGTGTGTATCTGTGTTAGTGTGTGCACTTGTGTGTGTATCTGTGTTAGTGTGTGCACTTGTGTGTGTGTGTATCTGTGTTAGTGTGTGCACTTGTGTGTGTGTATCTGTGTTAGTGTGTGCACTTGTGTGTGTATCTGTGTTAGTGTGTGCACTTGTGTGTGTATCTGTGTTAGTGTGTGCACTTGTGTGTGTGTATCTGTGTTAGTGTGTGCACTTGTGTGTGTATGTGTTAGTGTGTGCACTTGTGTTTGTATCTGTGTTAGTGTGTGCACTTGTGTGTGTGTGTATCTGTGTTAGTGTGTGCACTTTTGTGTGTATCTGTGTTAGTGTGTGCACTTGTGTGTGTATCTGTGTTAGTGTGTGCACTTGTGTGTGTATATGTGTTAGTGTGTGCACTTGTGTGTGTGTATCTGTGTTAGTGTGTGCACTTGTGTGTGTATCTGTGTTAGTGTGTGCACTTGTGTGTATCTGTGTTAGTGTGTGCACTTGTGTGTGTGTATCTGTGTTAGTGTGTGCACTTGTGTGTGTGTATCTGTGTTAGTGTGTGCACTTGTGTGTGTATGTGTTAGTGTGTGCACTTGTGTTTGTATCTGTGTTAGTGTGTGCACTTGTGTGTGTGTATCTGTGTTAGTGTGTGCACTTGTGTGTGTATCTGTGTTAGTGTGTGCACTTGTGTGTGTATCTGTGTTAGTGTGTGCACTTGTGTGTGTGTATCTGTGTTATTGTGTGCACTTGTGTGTGTATGTGTTAGTGTGTGCACTTGTGTTTGTATCTGTGTTAGTGTGTGCACTTGTGTGTGTGTGTATCTGTGTTAGTGTGTGCACTTTTGTGTGTATCTGTGTTAGTGTGTGCACTTGTGTGTGTGTATCTGTGTTAGTGTGTGCACTTGTGTGTGTATATGTGTTAGTGTGTGCACTTGTGTGTGTGTATCTGTGTTAGTGTGTGCACTTGTGTGTGTATCTGTGTTAGTGTGTGCACTTGTGTGTGTATCTGTGTTAGTGTGTGCACTTGTGTGTGTGTATCTGTGTTAGTGTGTGCACTTGTGTGTGTGTATCTGTGTTAGTGTGTGCACTTGTGTGTGTATGTGTTAGTGTGTGCACTTGTGTTTGTATCTGTGTTAGTGTGTGCACTTGTGTGTGTGTGTATCTGTGTTAGTGTGTGCACTTGTGTGTGTGTGTATCTGTGTTAGTGTGTGCACTTGTGTGTGTGTATCTGTGTTAGTGTGTGCACTTGTGTGTGTATATGTGTTAGTGTGTGCACTTGTGTGTGTGTATCTGTGTTAGTGTGTGCACTTGTGTGTGTATCTGTGTTAGTGTGTGCACTTGTGTGTGTATCTGTGTTAGTGTGTGCACTTGTGTGTATCTGTGTTAGTGTGTGCACTTGTGTGTGTGTATCTGTGTTAGTGTGTGCACTTGTGTGTATCTGTGTTAGTGTGTGCACTTGTGTGTGTGTATCTGTGTTAGTGTGTCCACTTGTGTGTATCTGTGTTAGTGTGTGCACTTGTGTGTGTGTATCTGTGTTAGTGTGTCCACTTGTGTGTATCTGTGTGCACTTGTGTTAGAGTACGCAACAAAGATGGCGCCGTAACTGGCTGATGGTCTACATTGCTCTAATGTTTTGGTTCATAATGGATGACGTCAGACCTCGGAATTGCCTGGAATTCCCACTAGTCGACGACTTACACTTGTGTTCACGGAAACGTTTTGTTGTTTTCAGCTTGCACTGGTTAATTCGTTAATTTAAAAAAAAATTTTTTATTCTGTCCAATTATCCTGGTTTGGACATCGGCTATATGAATAACACTGCGCTTATACCTTTGTCATATTTCACGGTCTACTTCACACGGCTGAATTTCACGAAATTGGCGTGTGATAAATTTAGACACTACTATAATGAACTGAACACAGCCGGGGAGAGATGCGGAGACTCACTCACACGCTGAGTTATGTCCCTACGACCTCTTGTGGTTATGGAAAAGGCACGACACACAAGATTAGATGCCTCCCGCCCCCCCCCCTCCCCGCTGCCTTGCAGGATACCTGTGTACGGGAAAGGCTTGGGAAGTAAGCCCTTAGAAATAATCTTTATCCAATGATATCTCTAGTCGTATCTATAAACATCTTGCCACTGGCCAAAGGTAGCTCAGGACCAGAAAGTGAGGTTGACACTTTTATCCAAATCCCCGCGCAGGTCACTCATATCAGCCGACACAGCAAGAGAAAAGACTGTCCACATGGCTGGACAAAGAGACTGGTCTTCATCACTTGTGATGGATGAACAACATGGACACAGCAAAAAAAAGACTATCCACACGGCTGGACAAAGAGACTGGTCTTCATCACTTGTGATGGACGAACATCATGGACACAGCAAGAGAAAGGACTATCCACACGGCTGGACAAAGAGACTGGTCTTCATCACTTGTGATGGACGAAAATCAAGGACACAGCAAGAGAAAAGACTATCTACACGGCTGGACAAAGAGACCGGTCTTCATCACTTGTGATGGACGAACATCAAGGACACAGCAAGAGAAAAGACTATCCACACGGCTGAACAAAGAGACTGGTCTTCATCACTTGTGATGGACGAACGTCATGGACACAGCAAGAGAAAAGACTATCCACACGGCTGGACAAAGAGACTGGTCTTCATCACTTGTAATGGCGATCATCAGGACTAGTTAGGGCGTTCTCAGTGGTCAACCGCAACCAAATTGCAATCGAAGGGCCACACCCTGAGGACGCGTGCTAAAGTTGTGTAATAGTGTGATTGTTGGACAGAGTTGTGTAATAGTGTGATTGTTGGACAGAGTTGTGTAATAGTGTGATTGTTGGACAGAATTGTAAGAAATGTTGCAAGAAAAAAGAAGGGATGTTTTAAAATATTTGTGTTCTGTATTACACGTGATTTGTAACGATGGGAACTAGCTTATTGTAAATGTCATTTGTATTCTAGTGTATTAAATATATTTATATATAGCCTCAAATGGTTTTCAAAACTGCCCTCGAAATATCAAACATTTGTAAATTGACATACATAGAAAGCCAACTCTGTTGTAGATCATGGACCATACAGAAATCCAACTCTGTTGTAGATCAATGCCTGAAGTGAAAGTTGAATGATTTGACCCCGACAATAGTTGCTGCCCCTTGCTGGGATGTGACACTCTAATTGATTACGTCCCTTCATACTCTAACGTGTCCATCTCACTTACAAAGATGGTGTTCATTTAATTATTTGTTCTTTCCATTCTGTTTCTTTAAAGTAGTTTTCTTCTTATCCTTGAGTAAACAGATGATTCATTATTTTATTCGGAAAAGATGTATGGGACATTGTTTCTGGAGCGTTCTTTCAAAGCTATCTGCTTATTACACATTTATATAACACCTGTGACCGAATGTCTAGGACACAGGGATTTGACAATGGGGGAATGGGTTTCAAAACTTCAGTAAAGGCTACATTTTTTATGTATCGAAGGCACACATAAAAACTGGCCTGTACACTGCAAGGCGAAAACACACACAAGCAGTGTTGGTTTAATCAAGCCTGCAACTCTGTCAGCAGTCCCCATCAGTTGGCGGGAACAAACGCTCTATTGATGTCCTTCGGAAGACCCACCCTTCATGTGAGGACAGAAATTTGTTTCACAAAATATTACAGTCTTTCATAAAACGATGTATGTGCAGAATAGATACATTGAAATGGTAGGACAAGATCGCAATGTGAAACTGCTGGAGAGAACCAGACATGACAAGATCACAATGTGAAACTGTTGGAGAGAACCAGACATGACAAGATCACAATTTGAAACTTTTAGATAGAAGCAGACATGACAAGATCACAATATGAAACTGTTGTAGGGAGGAACAGACATGACAAAATCACAATGTGGAACCGTTGGAGAGAGGCAGACATGACAAGATCACAATGTGAAACTGTTAGAGAGACGATCAGACATAACAAGATCACAATGTGAAACTGTTGGAGAGAACCAGACATGACAAGTTCACAATTTGAAACTATTAGAGAGAAGCAGACATGACAAGATCAGAATGTGAAACTGTTGTATGGAGAAGCAAAGAGATATCATTGGAACATGACGTGAGGAGAAGGCGCTGATGTTGGATATGGTACACACTAAGGACACCAGCTGATAGCTTTACAAGACAGGATCTGTTCTAGAATCCCCAGCGCAGGAAAGTAGAGGCGGACCAAAGTACACATGGAGAAGAAAGCTTGAGACAAACATTAAGTAAACAGAGAGGACAAGGGCAGAGTTGGATAGGACTGTTCTGGACAAGAAGATACGGACAGAGCTGGATTGGATAGATAGATAGATAAATAGATAGATAGATAGATACATACATAGATAAATAGATATAAAAATAGATATATAGATAGATAGATAGATAGATAGATAGATAGATAGATAGATAGATAGATAGATGGATAGATAGATAGATAGACAGACATATATATTTATATATATATATATATATATATATATATATATATAGATAGATAGATAGATAGATAGATAGATAGATAGATAGATAGATATATAGATAGATAGATAGATAGATAGATAGATAGATAGATAGATAGATAGATAGATAGACAGATAGATAGATAGATAGATAGATAGATAGATAGATAGATAGATAGATAGATAGATAGATAGATAGATAGATAGATAGATAGATAGATAGATAGATAGATAGATAATGTTACATAAACATATACGACTTGTTCACAATCAGATAAAACAAACACTGGCTAGTCATACAAAAAAACACACACCTAAAAAGTAGAAAGAAATACAGAGACACTCACATAGGCAGACTGACAAACACACAGACACAGAAACAAACAGATAGACAGACCGACAGACTCGCAGTCATGTATGTACGCAGATAGACAGATAGACAGACAGACAGACAAAGAAACACACACAATACACATGGGCAGACAACTGTCATCCACATAAATATACACATATACAGACATACAACGAGACATACATACATACAGACAGACAAACAAGTGTTCACAAATATGACGGTAAAAGTGAACACACAACAATGAAACACAGACACAGACATGCATGTTGGAGAGACATGTAACGGAAATAAGCACATGCTCCAAGCAATGACTCATCCGTCCACCATCAGCTCTCACACTATTCCTCACTCCTTCCATATGATAGCTCACGTGGCCTAGGTCACGTGACAGTGTCAGCAAAATCTATCACAGATGACAGAACGTCCACAGCTTCCTGTTGAGCGGGAAGGGCAGTGACAAATTGAAATGGTCAAATCATTCTTTCTGGAAAAGTGTTTTCTCCCATATAAACTATACTTAAACATTCTTCTGGAAATGGACACTGTCAAGCTTTGTTGCAAATACAGAATATCGAAATTGGTTACAAATATAGAATTGCTAGCTATTTTACAAATTATCAACCAAAGTGTAATTGTAGATTTGGAGCGCATATTACAAAGTTATGAATGTAGATTTGGTGGGCATATTACAAAGTTATGAATGTAGATTTGGTGGGCATATTACAAAGTTATGAATGTAGATTTGGTGGGCATATTACAAAGCTATAAATATAGATTTGGTTAGTAAGTAACAAAGTTATAAATATATATTTAGTTGGTAAGTAACAAAGTTATAAATGTAGATTTGGGTAATAAGTAACAATGTTATAAATGTAAATTTAGTTGGTAAGTAACAAAGTTATAAATTAAGATTTGGTGGGTGATTTGTAAAGTTATAAATATGGATTTGGTTAGTAAATAACAAAGTTATAAATACAAATTTGGTTGGTAGGTAACAAAGTTATAAATATAGATTTCATAGTGTAGACTTCTAGCTTTCTTCTTTCTCTCCCCCTCTCTCTCTCTCTCTCTATATATATATATATATATATATATAGAGAGAGAGAGAAAGTGAGAGAGAGAGGGAGAGAAAAAAGAAAGCGAGGGAAGGACAGCAAAAAGAGAGATGATGCTATCTGGAAAATGATAAAGGTGAGAGAGTAAGAGAGAGAGAGAGAGAGAGAGAGAGAGAAAGAAGAGATCAGTAGAAGAGATGCATAAAATATGTATAAAGGGAGATTGGGAGAGGGATAAACGAAATACGGAGAGTTGAAATGAGAGAGATGGAAGGGATATTAAGAAGAGGAGGAAGACGGGAGAGAAAGAAGACAGACAAGAAGAGGGAGCAGGGATTCAAATGTGGAATATTTATATAGAGAACAAGAGAGAGAGTGAAAGAGAGAGAGATTGAAAGAGAGAGAGAGAGAGAGACGACAGAGGGAGGGTGAACAAAGAGAAAGTAGGAAAGTAGTGAGAGTGATAAAGGATATATCATCATCATGTAGCATGTCCTTTGTAGAACGTCGCTCCCATCACAGTCTGTCTGAAAGAAACTCGTTCCCTTGCCAAAACACCAGCTTCCGCCACAGTCATACTCAGGCATTCCTGGATATCTTGGTGCCATCGTCCTCTTTGTCTACCCCTTCCTCTTTTGCCTGACACCATACCTTCCATCACCCTTCTCTCAAGACCGTTGTGTCTCTTGATGTGACCAAAGTATTTGCATTTTCTAGCCAAAATGGAATTGATAAACCAGTTCTCCTCTATGCTCAACTCTTGCCGAATGTCTACATTTGTTCTTTTCTCTGTCCAGGGTATTCTGAGGATCTTTCTGTAACATTTTGACTCGAAAGATTCGATTCTTTGTCTAGAAGTTTTGGTAATCGTCCATGCTTCACAGCCATAAGCTGCCACAGGAAAAACACAGACTCTCAAGACTTTTACTTTTATCGTTTTGTTGGTGCCCTGCCATAATTTCTTCAGGCTGTTCAGTCTCTGCATTGCCATAGCTAGTATTCTTCTGATTTCTTTCGAGCAGTCGCCATTTTTGTCAATTCTGGAGCCCAGATATTCAAAATGTGTGACCTGATCTATTTTTTTTTTGCTTAGATGTTTGCCTCACTAGTTTCTACTGGCGGAGGCGCGCCATTTTCCACCCCAGACCGTAGTCCATTGGGCGATATCAGGACGCATAAACCAGTGCTTGTGTGCGTCTGTATGTACCTATGCTAGGTATGTGCGCCCTCAGAAGCTAGCCCAACCAAAGTGCAATGGAAGGGCCTCATCATGAGGGCGCGTATCTATTTCCTCACCACCCACTGTAAATGTATGTTGACATTGTGTTTTGTCGGTGGTCATTATCTTTGTTTTATTTATGTTTATAAACAGGTTTTGATCTTTACTATGTCCATTAACGGTTGAAAGTAGCTGCTCTAGCCCTTCCGCACTTCTTGATAGTATCACTGTGTCATCTGCGTATCGTAACTCTGGAATCTCGTATCCCCCAATCGTAAATGGGTCGAAACTTTCAATGTTCTCATCTTCTCGTACATTTCTCATTATACATTCCGCATATATGTTGTACAGATAAGGTGAGAGGATACATCCCTGTCGGACTCCCTTTTGTACTGCAAACCAATCTGATGCTTGCCCAGATACTCGGACAGCGGCTTGTTGATCTCGGTATAATGTTTCAATGAGATTGACTATATGCAAAGGAAACCCTATTTCCTTCATGATTCTCCACAGATTTTGATGTTTTACCTTGTCGAAGGCCTAAGTGTAATCAATGAAACATGTGTACAGGTCGTCATTAAACTCTCTAAATTTTTCATAGATACTCCTGAAATTGAATATGTGGTCCAGGGTCCCTCTGTCTTTCCTAAAACCTGCCTGGACTACGTGAATTTCAGATTCAAACCTTTTCTCTATCCTTCTTAATAGGATTCGCAAGAGCATCTTGCTAGCATGGCTGATCAGCGCGATAGTTCGGTAGTTCGTGCACAGCTTCAGGTTGCCTTTTTTGGGGAGGGGAATATAAATTGATTTCTTCCATGCTTCTGGCCACTCTGCACTGTGTCATATCTGTTTACACAGCTTGTGATAGACTCGAGCACATGCCTCTCCTCCTGCTTGTATAAGCTCTGCTGGGATATCATCGCATCCTGGGGACTTTCCTTTTTTCAGGCTTTTAATTGCAGAGCGTACTTCTTCCAATGTTGGTTCAGGTTCTTTCTCATCCTTTGGTAGGATTGTAACTGAGCGCTTTGTGCTGTCTCCATACATGGTTCTGCAGTACTCTCTCCATCTATTCAGTATGTCTTTGGTTTCTGTTAATGTGTTATCCTCTTTGTCATTTATGACATGTGGAACCGGACGGAATTCCCTTGTCAGTGTTCTTATTGCTTTGAATGCATCTCTTTCTTTGCCTTGTTGTTGTAGGTTTTCTATATCCTTACATGTTTCTACTATGTATTTTCTTTTATCTTTTCTTATTTCTCTTCTAACTTTTCTTGCACAGTTTTTATATGTTGTGTTGGTACCCTTACTTCCCATTTGTTTTAATTGTTGCCTTTCTGCAATGAGTTTCTGTGTTTCCTCTGTTATTTAGCTCTGTGTCTTGTGCAATATCTTTGGAATCATTTCTTTTGCTGTCGAGATCAAAATATCAGTTGCGTACGATGTCAACTTCTCAGATGTCATCTCTTCCTGTATAGCAAGCAATGCCTCAAATTTGTTTTCTATTTTGATCTTTAATTCAGTAGGTGTTGCTGATACATCGAAGCGTATATATATATATGTAGAAAGAGCTTAAAGGAGGAGAAAGAGAGAAGGAGAAAGCGAGAGAGAGAGCATAAATGTGAGCAATGAAATAGATGTGAATGGGAGAGATGGGAGACGATGGGTGGAGAGAGGCGAGGAGATTGACAGATGGAGAGAGAGAGAGAGAGCGAGAGTGCGAGAGAGATAGAAGATAACACTAGAAATAAGAGAGGGAGAAGTGGAGAGAAGTAGGACCTAGAGAGAAGGAAGGCGATAGAAGCAAGGAGAGGAGAGGGGGAAAGAAAAAAAAGAGTAGAGATGTTAATAGTCACCTTAGAGAACTGTCTCGTGTTTCCTGTTTATTGTCTCGTTTTTGGGTGGGTCCACTGGGCCGTGTGTGTGGGAGGTGGGTGTTAGAGTGGGTCGTGTGTGTGGGAGGTGGGTGTTAGAGTGGGCCGTGTGTGTGGGAGGTGGGTGTTAGAGTGGGCCGTGTGTGTGGGAGGTGGGTGTTAGAGTGGGTCGTGTGTGTGGGAGGTGGGTGTTAGAGTGGGCCGTGTGTGTGGGAGGTGGGTGTTAGAGTGGGCCGTGTGTGTGGGAGGTGGGTGTTAGAGTGGGCCGTGTGTGTGGGAGGTGGGTGTTAGAGTGGGTCGTATGTGTAGGAGGTGGGTGTCCACCGTGCCGTGTGTGTGGGAGGTGGGTGTTAGAGTGAGCCGTGTGTGTGGGAGGTGGGTGTTAGAGTGGGCCGTGTGTGTGGGAGGTGGGTGTTAGAGTGGGCCGTGTGTGTGGGAGGTGGGTGTTAGAGTGGGCCGTGTGTGTGGGAGGTGGGTGTTAGAATGGGCCGTGTGTGTGGGAGGTGGGTGTTAGAGTGGGCCATGTGTGTGGGAGGTGGATGTCCACCGGGCCGTGTGTGTGGAAGGTGGGTGTTAGAGTGGACCGTGTGTGTGGGAGGTGGTTGTTAGAGTGGGCCGTGTGTGTGGGAGGTGGGTGTTAGAGTGGGCCGTGTGTGTGGGAGGTGGGTGTTAGAGTGGGCCGTGTGTGTGGGAGGTGGGTGTTAGAATAGGCCGTATGTGTGGGAGGTGGGTGTTAGAGTGGGCCATGTGTGTGGGAGGTGGATGTCCACCGGGCCGTGTGTGTGGGAGGTGGGTGTTAGAGTGGGCCGTGTGTGTGGGAGGTGGGTGTTAGAATGGGCCATGTGTGTGGGAGGTGGATGTCCACCGGGCCGTGTGTGTGGGAGGTGGGTGTTAGAGTGGGCTGTGTGTGTGGGAGGTGGATGTTAGAGTGGGCTGTGTGTGGGAGGTGGGTGTTAGAGTGGGCTGTGTGTGTGGGAGGTGGGTGTTAGAGTGGGCCGTGTGTGTGGGAGGTGGATGTCCACCGGGCCGTGTGTGTGGGAGGTGGGTGTTAGAGTGGGCCGTGTGTGTGGGAGGTGGGTGTTAGAGTGGGCCGTGTGTGGGGGAGGTGGGTGTCCCCC
The DNA here is from genome assembly GCA_036924085.1 of Ariolimax columbianus. Lineage (NCBI taxonomy): Eukaryota > Metazoa > Mollusca > Gastropoda > Stylommatophora > Arionidae > Ariolimax > Ariolimax columbianus. Next base: position 124,989,286 of record JAVGWX010000004.1, read on the forward strand.
GGGCCGTGTGTGTGGGAGGTGGGTGTCCACCGGGCCGTGTGTGTGGGAGGTGGGTGTTAGAGTGGGCCGTGTGTGTGGGAGGTGGGTGTCCACCGGGCCGTGTGTGTAGGAGGTGGGTGTTAGAGTGGACCGTGTGTGTGGGAGGTGGGTGTTAGAGTGGACCGTGTGTGTGGGAGGTGGGTGTTAGAGTGGGGCGTGTGTGTGGGAGGTGGATGTCCACCGGGCCGTGTGTGTGGAAGGTGGGCGTTAGAGTGGGCCGTGTATGTGTGGGAGGTGGATGTTAGAGTGGGCAGTGTGTGTGGGAGGTGGGTGTCTACTGGGGCGTGTGTTTGGGAGGGATGTGTCCAGTGGGGGTATGTGTGGGAGGGGAGTGTCCAGTTGGGTATGTGTGGGAGGAAAGTGTCCAGTGAGGTTTGTGTGGGAGGGGAGTGTCCAGTGAGGTATGTGTGGGAGGGGAGTGTCCAGTGAGGTATGTGGGAGGGGAGTGTCCAGTGAGGTATGTGTGGGAGGGGAGTGTCCAGTGAGGTATGTGTCGGAGGGGAGCGTTCAGTGAGGTATGTGTGGGAGGGGAGTGTCCAGTGAGGTATGTGGGAGGGGAGTGTCCAGTGAGGTATGTGGGAGGAGAGTGTCCAGTGAGGTATTTGTGGGAGGGGAGTGTCCAGTGAGGTATGTGTGGGAGGGGAGTGTCCAGTGAGGTATGTCGTAGGGGACTGTCCAGTAAGGTATGTGTGGGAGGGGAGTGTCCAGTGAGATATGTTGGAGTGGAGTGTCCAGTGAGGTATGTATGGGAGGGGAGTGTCCAGTGAGGTATGTGTGAGGGCAGTGTCCAGTGAGTATGTGTGGGAGGGGAGTGTCCAGTGAGGTATGTGTGGGAGGGGAGTGTCCAGTGAGGTTTGTGGGAGGGGAGTGTCCAGTGAGGTATGTGTGGGAGGGGTGTGTCCAGTGAGGTATGTGTGGGAGGGGTGTGTCCAGTGAGGTATGTGTGAGGGGAGTGTCTAGTGAGGTATGTTGGAGGGGAGTGTCCAGTGAGGTATGTGGGAGGAGAGTGTCCAGTGAGGTATGTGTGGGAGGGGTGTGTCCAGTGAGGTATGTGTGGGAGGGGTGTGTCCATTGGGGTATGTGGGAGAGCTCTCTTGGGCAAAATCACGTTGCCTGTAGCTGGTTGTGTAACCAATTAGTTGGCATCCACACACATGAACCCGGAAACCTGCAGGGCTGGTGTGTCATCCCAATCAAACCCCTGCCCTCGCAGACCTGTCGGACCTTGATGAACCTGCCGTTAGCGACCGCCCACAACCACCGAAACAGCTCTAGAAATGGCCAGGATACCCCGTTGCCAAACCCAAGAAAACGCGAAGGCCCCATTGTGTTATTTTGTTGTTTTCTTAAAATATTAAATGATTTGTTATTGATGTTGATCACTATTTCCAAGCCTAGGCACATGTTCTCCAAATCTGTGGACTCCACGAGAGGAGAACAGCGACATCCTGGACCTCCTCAACCCAGTCGAGAGATAATCTGCATAGTGACGAGAGAAGTGCGCGACGGACCGCCATGTTTTTGGAGATATAAACCTCGTTGTTTTAAAGTGAACAACGAAGATAGAGAAAATATTCAGATTGACAGGCGCATAACTAGAAAATTATAACGTGCCTCTTTTTTTTTAAGCAGTGGGCCTTCGGAGCCCACCAGAAGGAGAATGGCCAAGGAGATTAAAGTCTGGTGGATCTCTGATGTGATCAATAATTGTATGACTGACACGTGCCGCAGGAGATGTGGGCAGACAACTAGATATCAAGGGAAATAATATATTGGTTTGATACGTTGGAAATCAAGCATTTCGGACAGAACAACGAGAGAGAGGCAATGTGCAGTGACGTTTTAAAATAAATTTGGTGCTAAAGTGCTTTTTTGATTGTTTATTTATCATCGTTTTCATTGATTCATTACTTTCATTCTACTTCTTCTTCTTATTATTTTATTGCTTTTGTCTTCTTCGTTTTCTTTTTCACCAATTTCTTGGTTTCTTTTCCTTTTTACAAGTTTGTATTGAACTTACATGGTCGTTGTCCGTTTGCCTGGAATTCTATTTCTGGTATTTTATGCAAATTGCCGCTGGCCTAGATAGCTAACATTTTGTAAGCAGCCTCAACTTATGAGACAAGTTAATCATTGGAATGTTGACAAATGCTAAAATGACCTACCAATAATGCCAATACACAAATTCACAAAATGAGAACAAATTACGCTCCTGCTGTAGTCTAAAAGCAAAAAAGTAGTCAGAATAAATAAAGAAGCTGTCCGGCCTTGAAACCTGGATATTGCTGAAACGTGACATGTCGAGACTGTAAGCCTTCCACACGCGCAACCAGCGACGTATCCTGGCCATCCGATGGCATGACTCCGTCCGCAACGTGAAGGTCTCTGCTAAAACAGGCCTCCATCCAATCTCACTACCATAAAAAAAACATCCCGTCTCCACCGTTTCGAACACGCGATCTGCAGCACCCGAGGTGGAGACCTTACATTGAGACCATCGGGTCAACCCGTTACCTGCAGACCCGAGGCGGAGACCTTACATCGATAACATTGGGTCAGCCCGTTACCTGCAGACCCGAGGCGGAGACCTTACATCGATAACATTGGGTCAGCCCGTTACCTGCAGACCCGAGGCGGAGACCTTACATCGATAACATTGGGTCAGCCCGTTACCTGCAGACCCGAGGCGGAGACCTTACATCGATAACATTGTCCCCCCACACCAAAAAAACTTCTTGTACCAGCCAAACAAATTGATGGTTGTACTGAGAGACGTTTTGTAAAGTACTTACTTTTAAAATATTTTAAAATTAAAAACATATTTACTTGTTCATCTACTCTTTCCTCTAATTCCTCTTCTTCCAATTTTTCTTCTTTTTGTCTACGTCTGATTTTCCTTTCTTTTTTTGATCTTCTCTGCTTTTTCTTCTCGCTTTTCAGACTAACAATTTTCTTCTCCTTCTTTCCCTCTTTACTCTCCTCGTGCTATATTTTTTCTTTTCTTGTTTTCTAGTCTTTTTTCTTTTGCTTCGTCCAATTCTGCTTGTCTTTCTTATTTTCTTTTTTTTCTTTCTTTAATCCATTTTCGTTTTTTGCTTTTCATTTGTTTCCTCATCCTCCTTCACATTTTTCTTATTGTTTTTAATATTCTTCTTCCTTCTTCTTCTTCTTCTTATTTTCTTCTTCTTCTTCTTTTTCTTCTTCTACTATTTTTTCCTCGTGTTCTTCTTCTTCTTCTTCTTGTTCTGAACCATGAGGATAAAATGTACTAGCCAGAACCCCACGGAGCTCTCGCAGGGCACCTGGAAACTGGCTGTCTTACAATAGCCTGGTCAACAAGATGGGTACGACACGGTAAAACCTGTAGTGGGTGCCTGTTGTGAGGTCCAGAACTGTACTACAGCAGAGAGTATCCATGACCACCTTCTTTAGTACGCCCAGAGATATAAGAACAGCCATTTCAATTCACTATCAATTCCCTGAAGAGTAAAGCACAGTTTGAGCAGCTTCTACACTAGCATCATGAGCCCCTTATGCAAATGTAAGTGAATTGATTCTTGACGTCTTTTTAAATAAAATAATAATTTTTGTATTCGCCTAATTTCTCTAATTCACAAGGCGGTGTGCGTTGCACTGTTGTTTTTATTTTGCACCTGTCGGCCCAGTGCATCCGACTTCTGCAGGTAATGACTTTTGTGAACAGTTTATCAATAGTTGATAGCAAGCAGATTTGGTGGTAGTTCGTCAGCATTTCTGTGTCACCTTGAGGGGGCGTTTTCAGGGGCACACAAGAGTACATTCGGTGGGTTCTTGATCAGCTGACCCTGATTACACTTCGCTCCCTAGACATTATGTTAACGTACGAGAAATATACTATATGTATATGTGCCGTATCCCCTGTAACCTTTTGTAGGATATGTACTACAGATTCCTGTTATCATGCTGAGACAGTATTTTACCTGAACAAAAGCCCCCAAACACAAACACTGGAGTATCATTAAGGCAACCAAACTCACACACGTCTCGTCCATAGTTGCAACAGATTGAAGCGAGATAGGTTCAGCTAACGAAGATAGTTTTCTTTGATGTGTCGAGGGTTGCTAAATCTCCTGTCTAAATAAATCCATTCGCTACCTGGATTTCCATGGTTCGAATCAGAGCCATTTTTTTCTGTTGTCTGGTGTATGTGTTTTCTGTTGTTTGGTGTATGTGTTTTCTGTTGTTTGGTTTATATGTTTTCTGTTGTTTGGTGTATATGTTTTCTGTTGTTCGGTGTATATGTTTTCTGTTGTTTGGTGTATATGTTTTCTGTGGTTTGGTGTATATGTTTTCTGTTGTTTGGTGTATATGTTTTCTGTTGTTTGGTGTATATGTTTTCTGTTGTTTGGTGTATATGTTTTCTGTTGTTTGGTGTATTTGTTTTCTGTTGTTCGGTGTATGTTTTCTGTTGTTCGGTGTATGTTTTCTGTTGTTTGGAGTAAATGTTTTCTGTTGTATGGTGTATATGTTTTCTGTTGTTTGGTGTATATGTTTTCTGTTGTTTGGTGTATGTGTTTTCTGTTGTTTGGTGTATATGTTTTCTGTTGTTTTGTGTATACGTTTTCTGTTGTCTGGTGTATGTGTTTTCTGTTGTTTGGTGTATATGTTTTCGATTGTCTGGTGTATATGTTTTCTGTTGTTTGGTGTATATGTTTTTTGTTGTTTGGTGTATATGTCTTTTGTTGTTTGGTGTATATGTTTTCTGTTGTCTGGTGTATTTGTATTCTGTTGTCTGGTGTATATGTTTTCTGTTGTCTGGTATATATGTTTTCTGTTGTCTGGTATATATGTTTTCTGTTGTCTGATGTATATGTTATCTGTTGTTTGGTGTATATGTTTTCTGTTGTCTGGTGTATATGTTTTCTATTGTCTGGTGTATGTGTTTTCTGTTGTTTGGTGTATATGTTTTCTGTTGTTTGGTGTATATGTTTTCTGTTGTTTGGTGTATATGTTTTCTGTTGTTTGGTGTATATGTTTTCTGTTGTCTGGTGTATATGTTTTCTGTTGTCTGATGTATATGTTATCTGTTGTCTGGTGTATTTGTTTTCTGTTGTCTGGTGTATTTGTTTTCTGTTGTCTGGTGTATTTGTTTTCTGTTGTCTGGTGTATATGTTTTCTGTTGTCTGGTGTATATGTTTTCTGTTGTCTGGTGTATATGTTTTCTGTTGTCTGATGTATATGTTATCTGTTGTCTGGTGTATTTGTTTTCTGTTGTCTGGTGTATTTGTTTTCTGTTGTCTGGTGTATATGTTTTCTGTTGTCTGGTATATATGTTTTCTGTTGTCTGGTGTATGTTTTCCTGTTTTTTGTGTGGAACGTATGATAAACACCAGACTGATGTGGCACCTGGAAGAAAAACGAATACTAATTCCACAGCAAGCCGGCTTTAGACAGCACAGATCCACTGAGGACCAGGTCATCCTCATAGCCCAGAAAATAGAAGATGCCTACCAGGCACAGAAACACACAGTAGCCGGACTTAGAGTCAAGCTAAGAAGAAGTGATGTTTGTGGGAAAATGTACAAGTGGATCAACCACTACCTCAAACAAAGAACGGCCAGAGTCCAAGTACAAGGGAAGATGAGCAAAAAGGTGACACTCGAGCAGGGAGTACCCCAAGGGGGAGTATTGTCACCCACACTCTTCCTGGTATATATAAACGACATTACAGAGAATATACCAAGGAGAGTCCATAGCTCAATGTTTGCAGACGATCTGGCTATGTGGACCTCTGAAAAGAATCTCACCTTAGCAAGAAATCGGATGCAGAAGGCCCTAACATCGCTGGAAGAGTGGGCGAACTCATGGCTGGTCAAAATAAACGAGGAGAAAACCACATGCACAATATTCTCGCTTTCAATAAAACCCCAAAATACCAAATTAAGTTTAAATGGCAAATTCCTGCAGCCAAACGACAACCCAACCTATCTGGGAGTCACATTTGATCGGCGCATGACATGGAAAAGTCAGATCGAGAGAAACCGAATGAGAGCCAGAGAAAGAATGGCAATCATGAATAAACTTGCTGGCACAAGCTGGGGAGCAGACGAAGGCATACTAAAGAAACTGTACACTGGAAGAGTGAGACCAGTTCTCGAGTATGGCATTGCGGCATGGACAACAGCAGCAAAGGCGAACTTCGATAAAGTTAGCAAACTTCAAAACCAAGCCATGAGAGTTATAACAGGAGGCATGAAGTCAACGCCAATTGTAGAACTTGAAAACATTACAAAACTGCAATCCATGACCGATAGAAGAGACTGCAGAGCCCAGCTGCAGTCAGAGAAACTCCGAAGACTGACTGACCATCCAATGCACCAGAGACTAAACAATTTGGGAAATGGGAAACTAAAGCGGAGAAACTTTGCAGAAATAGCCAAAGCAAAGATGCACGAAGATCCCATAAACGCACTAACAACACCAAAACCCATCACTACTGTACGAAAACCTACCTGGAGGCAGGATATATTTCCAGAGGTGGTAGAAAATATACCAGGTATTGGAAACAAAAACTGCCAGACTGAAAAAGAAAGGGGAGATACTACCCTAAGCTTCATATCGAAAAGCTACCCAAGCATGGACTGGACCCATGCATACACCGACGGTTCTGTAACAAACACTACACAGAACGGAGGGGCAGGAGCATTCCTGAACCTACCAAATGGCAGACAAATAACATTGTCATTCGCTACTGGTAAGTACACAAGCAATTTCAGAGCGGAGGCGGAGGCACTGAGGGTGGCAGTGGAAGAAATGGTGACACACAATGAAAATGAAAGCCATATAGTCCTGCTTACAGAGGCTCTCGCCGTAGTCACAGCGCTAAAAAGCCAGAAAAACACTGAGCTTAATGACTTAAGAGCAGCACTTTGCAAACTGTGCCATCAGTCCACACCAAAAAGGGTAGTGGTACAGTGGGTCCCATCACACTGCAACATCCAAGGCAACGAGGAGGCAGACAGACTGGCAAAAGAAGGTGCAAGACTACCACAAACAGATACTAGTATGACGTACGAAGAGTCAAAACGGCTTATCAAAGCCAGATACATGACCAAATGGGAAACCGAACATACTGGTTACACCAAAACGATGCCTATTACCAGTTGAACCGAAAAGAGCAGGTCGTTGTCTTCAGACTTCGCACTGGCCACAATAGACTGAGGTACCACCTATTCAACAAATTGAAGATAGGTGGTACCGACGAATGCCCGTGCGGTACTGGCAAAATGACCGCTGAACATCTGCTGCAGAACTGCCCGACATACGAGGATCAGAGAGAGCAGATGTGGCCATCACCAGTGGAACTGCAAGACAAGCTCTATGGCAGTGGCGACATCCTCAGGATGACCGCCGCTTTTTTCGAAAAAATAATGGTTACTGTCTGATTGCGTTCGAAGAAGAAGAAGAAGAAGAAGTACATGACATCTTTTCTTGAAGCTGGGGAGAAGCCAAGCGAAACGAATGCTGACATGTAGGCCTCGATTTCCGCGACTGGGAGATGAGCGATATTCGACCGAAAATGGCCCTATATTTTTTTACTAAACAATGCAAAGGCCGTGAACAAAATGCATTGTAGCTTAGGTAATACACCACTCAGATGAATAAAAATACTCTCACGGTGAAGCAGCTCTGCAGAGCGGCAGTCGGTGCAAATATTAATCCGTTCAGAAACTTGAGAACTTCCAAAACAGACACAAACACGGGAGCTAATCGTGACCTCAGCTAATCAAGCGCATCTAAAACTTTCTTTAATTTTCTGTTGTCTGGTGTAAATGTTTCCTGTTGCCTGGTGTAAATGTTTTATGTTGTCTGACGTATATGTTTTCTGTTGTCTGGTATAAATGTTTTCTGTTGTCTGGTGTATATGTTTTCTGTTGTCTGGTGTACATGTTTCCTGTTGTCTGGTGTAAATGTTTCCTGTTCTCTGGTGCATTTCTGTTCACAGTACTGACAATGTACTTGTCCTTGTAATTGTCGTGGTTTCGTGTTGTATTCTCACAAACTTACGTGCTCTCCTCTTTTCCGTGCTTACATCTTCTTTTTTTTCTTCTTCTTCTTCTTCTTCTTCTTCTTCTTCTTCTTCTTCTTCTTCTTCTCCTTAGATAACTGATGTTATTCTTCTTGGCCCGGTATATGTTCACAAAGAAGACTGCGTTTCAGGTCTGTGTCGGTCCCCACAGCTTTTGAAGCATGGTCGCTCCATCGTGCCAGACATCCTCTCTTTGTTCTATAAGTGGGGCAGTCCTGCAGTAGATGCTCTATTGTTTGTGTGAGTGTTCCTCAATCCCACATAGCGGTGTCTCGAAGACATATTCCGTGGAGGTGGGCCTTCAGTTTGTAATATCGCTTTCTGAGTATGAAGATTTTTCTCTGCCAATTTCTGTCAAGTTTGTTTATACTGTCATTTTTTGGCTTCTTTTTTTGGTGCTGGTCTCTGTGGTTTTTACCGATTACAGTTATCTCAACAGAACTTCCCTCATCTCAAATAGGCCTCACTCCCATCTCAAACAGGCCCCGCTCCCATCTCAAACAGGCCTCGCTCCTATCTCAAACAGGCCCCGCTCCTATCTCAAATAGGCCTCGCTCCTATCTCAAATAGGCCCCGCTCCCATCTCAAACAGGCCCCGCTCCCATCTCAAACAGGCCCCGCTCCCATCTCAAACAGGCCCCGCTCCCATCTCAAACAGGCCTCGCTCCTATCTCAAACAGGCCCCGCTCCCATCTCAAATAGGCCTCACTCCCATCTCAAATAGGCCCCGCTCCCATCTCAAACAGGCCCCGCTCCCATCTCAAACAGGCCCCGCTCCCATCTCAAACAGGCCCCGCTCCCATCTCAAACAGGCCCCACCCCATCTCAAACAGGCCCCGCCCCATCTCAAACAGGCCCCGCCCCATCTCAAACAGGCCCCGCCCCATCTCAAACAGGCCCCACTACCATCTCAAACAGGCCCCGCCGTATCTCAAACAGGCCCCGCCCATCTCAAACAGGCCCCGCCCCATCTCAAACAGGCCCCACTACCATCTCAAACAGGCCCCGCCCCATCTCAAACAGGCCCCGCCCCATCTCAAACAGGCCCCGCCCCATCTCAAACAGGCCCCGCCCCATCTCAAACAGGCCCCGCCCCATCTCAAACAGGCCTCACTCCCATCTCAAATAGGCCCCGCCCCATCTCAAACAGGCCTCACTCCCATCTCAAATAGGCCCCGCCCCATCTCAAACAGGCCTCACTCCCATCTCAAACAGGCCCCGCCCCATCTCAAACAGGCCTCACTCCCATCTCAAATAGGCCCCGCTCCCATCTCAAACAGGCCCCGCTCCCATCTCAAACAGGCCCCGCTCCCATCTCAAACAGGCCCCGCCCCATCTCAAACAGGCCCCGCCCCATCTCAAACAGGCCCCGCCCCATCTCAAACAGGCCCCGCCCCATCTCAAACAGGCCCCGCCCCATCTCAAACAGCCCCCGCCCCCATCTCAAACAGGCGCAGCTACCATCTCAAACAGCCCCCGCCCCCATCTCAAACAGGCCCCGCTACCATCTGAAACAGCCCCCGCCCCCATCTCAACAGGCCCCGTTGCTACTGAGATACCACAAAGAGCCAGCCGTCTGCTACACCTGAAATATTTGCACACAAAAATTCATTTCTAATATATTCTATTAATCCCTCTTTATTTGATTACATTCATTATTCACATCTTTTATCCATTGCACAATTTTTTTCGCAATTATTTACACATATTCTATAAATCACAAGTTTTAATGAATTCCATACTTGAACATTTTCCATTCATCACACGTTTTTTTCCCCTCTTGACATTCATGTGCCTTGCATATTCACATTCATTTCGCTTGACAGATAGCAAGTCTCTTCTTTTGTTTCTTTCGCTAATATAAATCATTGTCGTAAATTATTCGGGTAATATTTAGCTATCATAAATAGAGCGTAAAATAATCTCCATTTAGTATAAATTAATTTTGTGCAAACGGCATTTTCCAGCAACAAGATGTATTAGAAATCGCCAACTCTCATCAAGTTGAAAGAAAATGTTTTCTTTATTGATTACGCACGAGTTGACGTTCTAAGATTGCCGTCTGGTTGAATCTACGGAATTCAATTTGCAAGGCTCTTGTTTCGAAGGACGTGTTCAGATTACATTCAATTTGATTTCTTGGCTTTATGAAATTGGGCAGAATTATTACTTAGGGCAGGGGATAACGTTATTACTCTTAACCCAATAAAGAGTTAAGCGCCAGGGCCAGAAATAAATGCTACTTTATTGTCACGTTTATTTCAGAATAAATTCAGGTTGCATAAAGGGCATACGGGCTAAGATGAGGATTGCAACTTAGTATAGGGATAGAGTTTGGGTAAACAATTATTGGGGCGGAAGTTGATGTAAACAATTATTTATTGGGGAAAGAGTTGTAGTAAACAGTTACTTTAAGGAGTTAGGATTAAACATTTATTGGGAGGTCAGTTAGGATATATAATTATTGGAGAGGAAGTTGAGATGAATAAGTATTGGAGAGGGAGTTGGGATAAATAATTATTGGGAATGGAGTTTGGATAAATAATTATTAAGGACGGAGTTTCGATAAATAATTATTAGGAAAATAATGATTGGAAAGGGACTGGGATAAATAATTATTGGGAAGGGATTTGGGATAAATAATTATTAAGGACGAAGTTTAAATAAATAATTATTAGGATAAATAATTATTGGAAAGAGAATTTGGATCAATAATTATTTTAGGACAGAGTTATGATAAATAATTGTTAGGAGAAATACTATTTGGGAAGGGAATTGAGATAAAAAATTAAATAATTATTAAGGACGGAGTTTGGATAAATAATTATTTGGATAAATAATTGTTAGGAAGGGAGATGGGATAAATAGTTATTGAGGAGGAAGTTGAGATACATAATTATTAAGGAGGAAATTGGAGTAAATACTTATTGGAGAGCAAGTAGAGGTAAATAACTGTTGTGGTTGTAGTTTGGATAAATAATTATTGAGGAGGAAGTTGGGATAAACAGTTATTGCTGTAACAGACCTAACAGTTTGCCCTGGCCGTTATTCTAACTTAGAACATTCTCCCACTCATCCACATGATCATGACCACATACTTCAATTAATATAGCAGACATCAGAGGGCATATTTATTACATAATATTCATTTCATAAAAATGAGTAGTGGAATTACAAACACAATTCAATACATATCATCTTAACTAATTATTCCTATGTTAAATATAAGTTAATACAAATATTAAATAAAGCGGAAATTTTAAGCATAAGCTATTGATGGAATTCCCAACTATCTAAACCCAGTTCTATTGCCTTGCAATTGCATCACACACACCTCGCCTTAACTGCGTCCTCAACACACCTTATCAAATACTCTTCCTCACTCAAATCCCCTCAGGCGGGCGATCTGGACATACCTCGTTCACATTGTGTCCTGCTTAAGACACAACGTTCAGATTATCACTTAATACAAAACTCACACACCTACTTGAGCGATCCTGTTCTATCACTAACATTCGTCAAACAGTCTATAAATCGCTCCTCTATCTAAGTCGGTGAGCTAAACAGACTATCTAAATTCAGTCTCTCTCTCTCTCTCTCGCTCTCATCTCTCTATCCCTCCTCTTCCTCCAGCCTCCTGAGCTAAACTTTGTTTCGAGTTATATACACTCAAGCAAAGTCAGAGCTTGACCAATGGATCTCAGGGGATGGCTATATTCAGTCTTATTGGAACGAAACACTTTGCACACCTGTCACTCATTCTCTCGCAGCAAGCCCCACTGCCAGTCCGTCTGTCAATCATTCTCTCCTTACGCAAATCGGTAGACCAGTGGTCAGTTTCTACCTGTCCACATTCCTTGCCACAACTCTGTTCTCCTTTGTTGAGACGGTGAGTGACCTTGACACGCATTCAGGTACATTTGTTATCAGCAACCACATCGCCCCTGTCCTAAACTCTCTGCTCCGGTAGGAACTGTTACATTGCGGAGGGAGTGGAGATAAACAATTATTGGGGAGGGAGTTGAAGTAAACAGGATTTGGGGAATAGTGTACCAGAGCCGATGGATTTGTTGGAGCTCTGTCGCAGACGTTAAAGGGGTCTGCTCTATTCTATTTCACTCTACACTCACTCTAAAAGTATTCAAGTAACACTAAATATAAACACAATACAATAGATTATTTATTCATAACACTAAATATAAACACAATACAATAGATTATTTATTCAAGTAACACTAAATATAAACACAATACAATAGATTATTTATTCAAGTAACACTAAATATAAACACAATACAATAGATTATTTATTCAAGTAACACTAAATATAAACACAATACAATAGATTATTTATTCAAGTAACACTAAATATAAACACAATACAATAGATTATTTATTCAAGTAACTCTAAATATAAACACAATACAATAGATTATTTATTAACACTATCAACTATAAACTTCTAACAACTAAAATGTGTTTTCTCACACACTTATCTAAAACATTCCTACCGCTAAACCTAACCTATTTGATACTGTTATTGCCCGGTTCTTTCTCTTCGCCTATTCTGGCTTGCTGTTATCGAACTTTGTTGCGGATTGCCGCTGATGGTGGAGTTCGTAGATTTAAAAACCCAGGTATGCCGTCCATGGTCCTGTTCTTTGTCGATGGGAGATCAAAGTAGTCTCGATGTGATCAGGATAGACTGCGTCAAGTTTGATCCATGGGATCACTAGAAAACTGCCTCTGGTTGCTGACGACTTGTAATTATGACCACTTCATAATATGCGGGTAGTTACCTTGTTCTGCTGTGTGTTTATCTCAACTTATAATCTTCGTCGCCTGTATTCAACTGAGCGTCTCTTTCAAAAGTAATCTAATGTTCGCTCTCTGTCTCTTAAGTGAATTATTTTCTCTCTGTGGTTCTTAACTCAAATCTGCGTTCAAATCTCATGACCTGTCTCCGTGTGTCTCCTCTCAAGTCTTTCTCTGAAGTGAAATGTTCTCTCTCTGTGGTTCTCAAATCTGTCCCAACTGCAAATCTCTGTTTCCTGCCCTCCTCTGAACGTCTCTTTCCAAAGTGTTCTCTAAAAATGGGCCTCACCTCTATCCACCAGAATTTGTATTCGATCTGCATCCCCAGATCCGGAGATTTCCAAAACGGCGCCAATTTTTGTCAGTCTGCTTGGCATTAACTCCCGATCCTGATCGCGCGGTTTCCAAACGATGCTGGTTTGTAGGCGGCAACAAGTCTACCTGGTCACCGCCGCTATCGTCTTATTTGTGAACACATTGCTGGTGTTACATCAGGTTACTTATGTTTACCTAATCTCCCACCTGCGCACTTTGAGATAAAAACGTACGTGGTTCGTTTTGGTTACTTAAATTATGGCGGGACTGAGTTCCCAAGAAATCCCAAGAATGAGAACCAAAAAATTGTTGTTTAAGCTCTTTCTACCTTCCTTCCAACTCTGTTGAATTCTAAGCTAAGATCTGCTACAATAAATTGAAGTAATTAATTATTGCGGATGGAGCTGGAACACACATTTGTGAGGGAAGAAGTCAGGATTTACATCAATTGGTTGTGAGTTGGGGTAAACAGTTATTGACTGTTATGTTGGTATAAACAATTATTGAAAGGGGATTGAAGTAAACAATTATTGGAATGGAGTTCTAATTTTTTGGAGAGAGCTGGGGTAAACATCCATTGGGAGGGAGTACGGGTAAACAATTATTGGGGAAAAAGAAAAGGTTAACAGTTCTTGTGAAGTGGTTGGGGTTAACAGTTATTATGAAGTGGTTGGGGTTAACAGTTATTGTGAAGTGGTTGGGGTTAACAGTTATTCTGAAGTGGTTGGGGTTAACAGTTATTGTGCAGAGGTTGGGGTTAACAGTTATTGTGAAGTGGTTGGGGTTAACAGTTTTTGTGAAGTGGTTAGGGTTAACAGTTATTGTGAAGTGGTTGGGGTTAACAGTTATTGTGAAGTGGTTGGGGTTAACAGTTATTGTGAAGTGGTTGGTGTTAACAGTTATTGTGAAGTGGTTGGTGTTAACAGTTATTGTGAAGTGGTTGGGGTTAACAGTTATTGTGAAGTGGTTGAGGTAAACAGTTATTGTGATTGACAAGAATAAATGAGTAAAAAAATAGCTGTCTAGAACTCATCAAATGGACACATCGATTGCAGCCGAAAGATGGCTTTCACAACCATACAGACAGTGGTCCAAGAAACAAATGATACGTGGTTAGGAAACAAAGCAATTAGACTGATAGATGCTTACACAACAACGATGACCAATCCAGATGACAGCAAAGACAAACTCTATAAAGAACTTTATTCTGTTATCTCTTCGGTCCCAAAGTCTAAGAAGCTAGTCCTCCTTGCTGACTTCTATGCCACAGTGGATACCGACCATAGGGTCTGGGATGGAATGCTCGGTGTGCACGGTACAGGCAAGTGCAACTGTAATGATCTATTATTACTTGGGCTATGTGCAGCCTAATTACTTGGGCTATGTGCAGCCTTTTTACTTGGGCTATGTGCAGCCTTATTGTTTGGGCTATGTGCAGCCTTATTGCTTGGGCTATGTGCCGCCCACGGAATAGAAATCATGAACACGATGTTTCGCTTGCCTACCCGGAACAAACCAACATGGATGCATTCTAGATCAAAGCAATATCACCTAGGTTAAGTTATCACCATAATGACTGACAGGCGCGATCTAAGAGTGACCAAAACTATTGTGCTGGACCAACCACAGGCTAACTGTGTCCAAAATTTGACTTCCACATCAAATCAAGGACGCGGCATGGAAGGCACATGGAAAAGCATAATGATCACAGAACGACTTGTAAGAGACCTGGATGAAAAGTTGAAACATCTGCAATTTGGATGAAGACTGGACCGCCATTAGAGACTGTATACTCCTCCGCCTCTGAGCATAATGGACACACGACGCGTAAATATTTAGATTGGTTTGATAAGAAACGATGAAAAATCATGCCCATTATCAAAGAAAAACATGAACTATATAGAACACACCAAAGGGACACATCATAAGCAGCCACAAATATGGCCTTCACGACCATACAGAGAGGGATTCAAGGAAAGCCCAGAAGAATGATGGACGCATCGTTGGGAAATACGGTAAATACAATTCAACTTAGGCAGACAGAAACGACTCAAAACACTTAAATATTTATGTCCCTCAAACCTCGTTAGGAACTCTAATTCTACATGCTGGTGGCCCAGAACTGCTGATTGACTAGAACACTTCCACATGGTCCTCAACCAACCGTCCTCTATCCCCGACGAGACCATAGAACGCCTGCATGAGACAGCTCCGATCAACAAACCATCAAATGGGAAGGCCCCAGGTGCGGACCTGATGCCGACTGAGATCTACAAAGTAGGCAGCTGTGTCTAATCCCAGAGACTGAGCTGTACAACACAATATGGATCACTGAAACTGTCCCAGAAGAACTGAAACCATCGTCCATTTATACAAACGAAAGAGAGACCGTCAATCCTGCGACAACCACAGAGCAATCTCTCTCCCATGGACTAGTTGGCAAGATACTGGTACTAGTTCTCAATCGATTGATCGATTGTATAGAACATGGATTTCTTCCAGGGTGCCAAAGTGGCTTCAGATCGGGTCGCGGAGCTGTAGATATGATTTTTGTCGTTCGGTAACTGCAGGAGAAATGTCAAGAACAGGAATGTGGGCTGTACATGACTTTCGTGGACCTGTCCAAGGCTCTTGACACCGTCAACAGAGATGGAGGATCATGGGAACAATCGGCGTCCAATCAGAAACAGCAAGATAGTCAAACCATTCCACGAAGGTATGAATGCTCCTGTGGTGAGTGATACGGAAATGTCAAATGCCTTTCATGTGACAAATGTCGTCAGGCAGGGCTGTGTACTAGCCCCAACATTTTTCAGCATAATGTTTGCTGCCATGCTCAGTGTTAGCTCTCAGGGTTGTATCCAAAACGGGGTGGAAATGAAATACAGGATTGATGGAAAAACTCTTCAAGCACAGACAACTGCAGACTCGCACCAAGGAAAGGAACACAACAATCTCTAACTTATGCTGATGACTGTGACGTCACTGCCAGGACTGAAAGAGCCATGCTGACATGTGTGGACAAGTTGTCTACAGACTGTAACATGTTCGGTGCTACCATTAATAACAATAACATAATGGAAGTCACATTTCAGCCTGCCCCGAGAGACATATATCGCGACCCAGAAACCAGAGTCAAGAACCGGCACATTTAATCAGTAGACAACTTAACTTACACTGGCAGTATTCTTTTCAGGACAAATATTATTAACTCTAAGGTCAGCAGCATAATTTCCAAAGCCGGTGCTGCCTTTGGGAGACTTTGCAACAGCCTGTAGGACCCAAGGAGTCTTAGTCTTGCTATGAAACTCAAAGTCTACCGTGCCGTAGTGCTCACCTCCCTTCTGTATGCCAGTGAGACACGAACTGTGTACAGCAGACATGACAGACAAATAAACTCCTTAAACAAAGAAGCGGCCTCCTTAGAGGGTCGGGAATACAGTTGCAGGATAGGGTACCAGACACAAACATCTTCACAAAGGCCAACATTATGAGTATCCACGCTTTGTTGCAGATGACCTAGATCAGGTGGACCGATCACATCGTGCGCATGTCAGACAACCGCATTCCCAAACAACTAATGTATGGAGAACGGCAAGATGATCTATGTCTGATTGGTGAACACAAGAAGCGCTTGAAATACTCCCTCACAATATCTCTGACAATCTTCAACATCCATGTAAACTCGTGGGAACGCCTGGCACTGGCCCGCCAGATATAGCCTAGAACTACCGCCTCCATCGCCGAGGAACGCTGGGCCTACGAGGCTAGAAGAAATCGTACTTGGCGAAAAGACAGAAGAACTGACGACTCGCATATCCAATACTGACCTTACCTGCTGTAGATATGGAAGGGGTTTCTGTGCCACACCTGGACTTCACAGCTACCTCCAGACTCACATGAGAGGTGTACTTACCATGTATGTCACCTATTGTCATCATAGCTTGTGATGGACGGATATTTTTATTGTGTGAGGAAGTTGGATTAAACAGTTATAGGCAGGAAGTTGGGGTAACAGTAACTGGGGAGCGAGTTGGGGTAACATATATTGGGGAGCGAGTTGGGGTAACAGATATTGAGGAGCGAGTTGAGGTAACAGATATTGGGGAGCGAGTTTGGGTAACAGATATTGGGGAGCGAGTTTAGGTAACAGATATTGGGGAGCGAGTTGGGGTAACATATATATTGGGGAGCGAGTTGGGGTAGAATGATATTGGGGAGCGAGTTGGGGTAACATATATTGGGGAGCGATTTGAGGTAACAGATATTGGGGAGCGAGTTGGGGTAACAAATATTGGGGAGCGAGTTGGGGTAACATATATTGGGGAGCGAGTTGGGGTAACAGATATTGGGGAGCGAGTTGAGGTAACAGATATTGGGGAGCGAGTTGGGGTAACAGATATTGGGGAGCGAGTTGAGGTAACAGATATTGGGGAGCGAGTTGGGGTAACAGATATTGGGGAGCGAGTTGGGGTAGACATATATTTGGGACGTAGTTGAGAAAGCCAGATATTGGGAGGATATTTTCGCATTGTCACAGGCAATCACACAATTGAGCACTAAACAATACTTTAAGAAGCCCACAAACACTCACACATCACACATACACTCACACATCAGGCATAAAGTCAAACATCTTGCATACACTCACACATCAGACATTTACTCATACATCAGGCATACACTCACACGTCAGGCATACACTCACACATCAGGCATACACAAACATCAGACATAAACTCACACATCTGGCATACACATACAGCTCTGACATACGCACAGACAAGATCACACATAATATCACACACAAGATCACACACAACAATATCACACACACAACAAAATCACACACACAACAAGATAGCACACAATATCACACACAACAAGATCACACACACAACAAGATCACACACACAACAAGATCACACACAAGATAACACACAGACAAGATCAAACACAACAATATCACACACAAGATCACACACACACCACGTTCACTCACAACAAGATCACACACACAACAAGATCACACATACAGACAATATCACACACAACAAGATCACACAGAACAAGATCACACACAACAAGATCACACACAACAAGATCACACACAACAAGATCACACACAACAAGATCCCATACAACAAGATCACACACAACAAGATCACACACAGACAAGATCACACACAACAAGATCACATACAACACGATCACACACAACAAGATCACACACAACAAGATCACACAGAACTAGATCAGACACAACAAGATCAAACACAACAATATCACACACAAGATCACACACACACCAAGATCACACACAACAAGATCAAACACACAACAAGATCACACACACAGATAAGATCACACACAACAAGATCACACACAGACAAGATCACACATAATAAGATCACACACAACAAGATCACACACAACAAGATCACACACAGACAAGATCACACACAACAAGATCACATACAACAAGATCACACACAACAAGATCACACACAACAAGATCACACAGAACAAGATCACACACAACAAGATCACGCACAGACAAGATCACACACAACAAGATCACACACAACAAGATCACACAAAACAAGATCACACACAACAAGATCACACACAGACAAGATCACACACAACAAGATCACACACAACAAGATCACACACAACACGATCACACACAACAAGATCACACACACCAAGATCACACACACAGACACGATCACACACAACTATATGACACACAACAAGATCACACACAACAAGATCACACACACAGACAAGATCACACACAACTATGTGACACACAACAAGATCACACACAAAAAGATCACACAAAACAAGATCACACACAACTATGTGACACACAACAAGATCACACACAAAAAGATCACACAAAACAAGATCACACACATCAAGATAAAACACAACAAGATCACACACACAACAAGGTCACACACAACAAGATCACACACTCACAGACATAAACATTGACACACATACTCATCACCAAATACTTACTCAGTCACAGACACAAACATTGGCACACACACTCATCACCAAACACGTACTCGCACTCGCAGACATGCACGCCGATACACATGTACTCACACCCACACATTCTTCCAAACATTATTATGCAATCAAAACACACACAGACGCGAGCTCAACATTATTTCCTTTTCAACGTTCGATTTCTTGACCTATGGTCCAGGCGTGATTATTGGCAGAGTCATGGCTTCTCCAAGTTTTCTCGCTCTGGGCTCCCGTCATTTCACGCGGTGACGTGAAACAAGGAGAAGTCGATGATGTAAGCCCCTGGCTAGTTTCAAGGTGGAGGGTGAAGCCAACAGTTTATCTGGCAAACATTGAACGAGAACCCAAACAGTTTATCTGGCACGCACAGAAAGAAGAACAAACAGTTTATCTGGCACGCACAGAAAGTAGAACAAATAGTTTATCTGGTACGCACAGAAAGTAGAACAAATAGTTTATCTGGCAGATACAGAAAGGGGAATAAATAGTTTATCTGGCAGATACAGAAAGGGGAATAAATGGTTTATCTGGCAGATACAGAAAGGGGAATAAATAGTTTATCTGGCAGACACAGACCTGAGAATATACAGAGGGAGAGTGGAGCAAACAATTTATTCAATAGAACCCGAGTGAAACTATTTATTTATTAAGTCACATTATTAATAAACAATTTATAAATTAGTTACACAGTGAACAAGCACTATATATATCAGATACGCAGAGAACAAACAATGTATATATCATTCATTTAGTGAACTAACCATTTATATATAATTTATTCTGTTAACTAACACTTTGTTACATAAAGTTCACAGTTAATATACAATTTAGATTTCAAACATACATTATGGACATTCATAAATCAGACAAATCTTTGACAAAGAATTTATTAAATCAATTTTACAATTAATAAAGAGTTTTTTAAACCAGACATTTGTGGAACATTTTATACAGGAACAAACAGTTTATAAATGAAACAGAAAGGAAAGGAAACAATTGATAAACGGTACAGTTTAAGGGGCAATCAGTTCGTCAACAAAACAGGAAATGGAAGAGGAATACAGAAAGACAGGGAACAGAACGAGGAAAAACAAAACATCAAAACAGTAGAAGAACAAAGAAGGATGTCAATAAGTAAAAAAAAGAGAAAGAAAACGGGATGAATAAGATATATGAAAAAGAAGAAGGAACATGCAAAAGGTAAATAAAATAAGAACAAACTGAGAGCAATTGCAAACAAGGAGGAGACAAAATAACTTATAATGATTTTTTAAAAACGCATTTTAGAATGGGGAAAAAATAACAGAAAGCACAATGAAATAAAATAGAAGAAAAAAGGAAGAAAAAAAACAATTGAAGAGGGAGAAGGGAAATTAGCAGGAAAAGAAAATAGGGCTGTAAAGATGAAGATAAAGAAGGACAAGAAGAAGAAGAAGAAGAAGAAGAAAAAGCAGAAGATTAAGGAGAGGAAGAAGAAGAAATCGAAGAACATTGGAGAAGTTTAAGAGCAAGGAGAAGCGGAAGAAGAAGGGGGGGGGCGGGGGGGGGGGGATTTAATAATAATAATAATAATAATAATAATAATAAAGATAAGAAGAAGAAGAGAAAGAATTAAGACAAGTAAAAGTTTAAAAAAAGATGAATGAGGAAGAGACACAGTTGCGACCGAAATATGTGGAGGCGGAGGAAGTGTAATGGTATTCAAGTTTATCTGGCTCAAGCTTTATTTGAGCTGAAAGAAATTGTCCATTATCTGAGGGGCTCACCTTACAGGCCAGGAAGTCAGTTTCTGCTTCAATCTTCTCCCTTACTAATGGTTCTGTACACTGGGCGGCGGATCGTTGATTTTCGCTTAAGCGGATGCCGGCAGAATTTCATCAGGGGATTTCTTGCAATGATTTGCTCGTCTGGGACCACTGGACTCTCGTGATAAGCAAGGTTTTGGATGTGACGGACACAAACCAGAAGGTCATGGCTTTTTTAAGCTGGTACGTTGAAGACAGGAAGTGACGTGTTGGGATAATAGTGTACTGGGAGCGGTTGTTGCCTATTTGGATTTTGAGGATTAAAGAATGCGGCCACTGCCGATTGCTTAAACATTTTGTATTAAGCGATTAAACATCGCAGGAAAAGGACAGCGCTATAAATGGTAGAGCAGCATCAAGAGATGGGACAATAACTATATGTCCCAGTATACCAAACAGGCATGAAACATAATGTTGGAAGTCTATTGCAGCCACAATTAGAAGGTGCTGAGACGACATTCATCATCATCATCATCAGCATCATCACCATCATCATTATCATCAGCTTCATCATCATCATAATCAAATCCATTTCAGTTCAGTTGTCCACCCACTTGTGCCAGTGAGCGTACGGAAGCTTAGGTCATTCTTCCTGGACAAAGTTGGTTAGTTGTAAGCCCGGGTCTTTGTAAGTAAATTCGTACGTCATATATTCATCTTCCACGTAATCTTCCTCGTGCCCTGTAGCCATAACTTCCTTGTCTTATGAGCGCCAACTGGGAACTGTACAGACAGCACGCGTATAGGACGGCGGGGGTAATGGTGTTTTCTGTTGAGGAAGCTTATTGTATAGAACGTATGGTCATATGAACAACTACCACGGGTGAGGTGGTAGTGGTTGTGGTTATGGTGGTGGTGTTGGTGGTGGTTGTGGTGGTGGTTGTGGTGGAAGTTGTAGTAATGGTTGTGGTTGTCGTGGTGTTGGTGGTGGTTGTGGTGGTGGTTGTGGTGGAAGTTGTAGTAATGGTTGTGGTTGTGTTGGTGTTGGTGGTGGTTGTGGTGGTGGTTATGGTGGTGGTTGTGGTGGTGGTTGTGGTGGTGGTTATGGTGGTGGTTGTGGTGGTAGTTGTGGTGGTGGTTGTGGTGGTGTTGGTGGTGGTGTTGGTGGTGGTTGTGGTGGTGGTTGTGGTGGTGGTTGTGGTGGTGGTTTTGGTGGTAGTTGTGGTGATGGTTGTGGTTGTATTGGTGGTGGTTGTGGTGGAAGTTGTAGTAATGGTTGTGGTGGTGTTGGTGGTGGTTGTGATGGTGGTTGTGGTGGAAGTTGTAATGATGGTGGGGGTTGTGGTTGTGTTGGTGTTGGTTGTGGTGGTGGTTGTGGTGGTGTTGGTGGTTGTCGTGGTGGTGGTTGTGGTGGTGGTTGTGGTGGTGGTTGTAGTTGTGTTGGTGGTGGTTGTGGTGGTGGTGGTTGTGGTGGTTGTGGTGGTGGTTGTGGTGGTGGTTGTGGTTGTGTTTGTGGTGGTTGTGGTGGTGGTTGTGGTGCTGGTTGTGGTGGTGGTTGTAGTTGTGTTGGTTGTGGTTGTGGTGGTGCTTGTGGTGGTGGTTGTGGTGGTGGTTGTGGTGGTGGTTGTAGTTGTGTTGGTGGTGGTTGTGGTTGTGGTTGTGGTGGAAGTTGTAATAATGGTTGTGGTTGTGGTGGTGGTTGTGGTGGTGGTTGTGGTTGTGTTTGTGGTGGTTGTGGTGGTGGTTGTGGTGGTGTTGGTGGTGGTTGTGGTGGTGGTTGTGGTAGTGTTGGTGGTTGTCGTGGTGGTGGTTGTGGTTGTGGTGGTGGTTGTGGTGGTGGTTGTGGTGGTATTGGTGGTTGTCGTGGTAGCGGTTGTGGTTGTTGTGGTTACGGTGGTGGTTGTGGTGGTAGTTGTGGTGGTAGTTGTGGTTGTGTTGGTGGTTGTGGTGGTGGTTGTGGTGGTGGTTGTGGTGGTGGTTGTGTTGGTGGTTGTCGGGGTGGTGGTTGTGGGGGTAGTGGTTGTGGTGGTGGTGGTGGTGGGGGTTGTGGTGGTTGCAGTGGTTGTGGTAGTTGTCGCGGTGGTGGTAGTGGTTGTGGTGGTGGTTGTGTTGGTGGTTGGGGTGGTGGTGGTGGGGGTGGTAATGTTAGTGGTGGTTGTTTTGGTGGTTGTTGTGGTGGTGGTTGTTGTGGTGGCTGTTGTTATGGTGGTTGTGGTGGTGGTTGTGGTGGTGGTTGTGGTGGTTGTTGGGGTTGTGGTGGTGGTTGTGGTGGTTGTTGTGGTGGTTGTTGTGGTTGTTGTGGTTGTGATGGTGGTTGTGGTGGTGGTGATTGTGGCTGTTGTGGTGGATGTGGTAGTTGTTGTTGTGGTTGTGGTTTTGGTGATTGTTGTGGTGGTTATTTAGGTGGTTGTGGTGGTTGTTGTGGTGGTTGTGGTTGCGGTGGTGGTTGTGGTGGTTGTTTTGGTGGTTGGGGTGGTTGTTGTGGTGGTGGTTGTGGTGGTTGTTGTGGTTGTGGTGGTGGTTGTTGTGCTGGTTGCTGTTGTGGTGGTTGTTGTTGTGGTGGTTGTTGTTGTGGTGGTAGTTGTTGTGGTTGTGGTGGTGGTTGTTGTGGTGATTGTTGTGGTGGTTGTTGTTGTGGTGGTCGTTGTTGTGGTGGTTGTTGTTGTGGTGGTGGTGGTGTTTGTTGTAGTGGTGGTTTTTGTTGTGGTAGTTGTTTTTGTGGTGGTGGTTGTTGGTGTGGTGGTTGTGGTGGTGGTTGGGTCGGTTGTTGTTTGTGGTTGTGGTTGGTGTAGTGGCTGTTGTTGTTGTTGTGGTGGTTATTGTTGTGGTGGTGGATGTTGTTGTGGTTGTGTTTGTGGTGGTTGTTGTGTTTGTGGTGGTTGTTGTGGTGGTTGTTGTTGTGGTGGTGGTTGTTGTTGTGCTTGTGGTGGTGGTTGTGGTGGAGGTTGTGGTGCTGGTTGTGGTGGTGGTTTTAGTTGTGTTGGTGGTGGTTGTAGTGGTGGTTATGGTGGTGGTTGTGGTGGTGGTTGTGGTGGTGGTTGTGGTGGTGGTTGTGGTGGTGGTTGTGGTGGTGGTTGTAGTTGTGTCGGTGGTGGTTGTAATGGTGGTCATGGTGGAAGTTGTAGTAATGGTTGTGGTTGTGGTGGTGGTTGTGGTGGTGGTTGTGTATGTGTTTGTGGTGGTTATAGTGGTGGTTGTGGTGGTGGTTTGTCGTGGTGGTGGTTGTGGTGGTGGTTGTGGTGGTGTTGGTGGTTGTCGTGGTGGTTGTTGTGGTTGTGGTGGTGGTTGTGGTGGTGGTTGTGGTGGTGTTTGTGGTTGTCGTGGTAGAGGTTGTGGTTGTTGTGGTTGTGGTGGTGGTTATGGTGGTTGTTGTGGTGGTGGTTGTGGTTGTGTTGGTGTTTATGGTGATGGTTTTGGTGGTTGGGGTGGTGGTGGTGGGGGTGGTAATGTTAGTGTTGGTTGTTTTATTGGTTCTTGTTGTGGTGGTTGTGGTGGTTGTTAGGTGGTTGTTGTTGTGGTGATCGTTGTTGTGGTGACTGTTCTTGTGGTAGTTGTGGTGGTGGTTGTTGTGGTTGTGGTGGTTGTTATGGGGGTTGTTGTGATTGTTATTGTTGTGGTGGTGGTTGTTGTTGTGGTGGTGGTGATTGTGGATGTTGTGGTGGATGTGGTGGTTGTTGTGGCTGTGGTAGTTGTTGTTGTTGTTGTAGTTTTGGTGGTGGTTGTGGTGGTTATTTTGGTGGTTGTGGTGGTTGTTGTGGTGGTTGTGGTTGTGGTGGCGGTTGTAGTAGTGGTTTTGGTGGTTGTGGTGGTTTTTGTGGTGGTGGTTGTTGTTGTGCTGGTTGTTGTTGTGGTAGTTGTTGTGCTGGCTGTTGTTGTGGTGTTTGTTGTTGTGGTGGTGGTTGTGGTGGTTGTTGCGGTGGTGGTGGTTGTTGTGCTGGTTGTTGTTGTGGTAGTTGTTGTTGTGGTGGTTCTTGTTGTGGTGGTGGTTGTTGTGGTTGTAGTGGTGGTTGTTGTGGTGGTTGTTGTTGTGTTTGTTGTTGTGGTAGTGGTTGTTGTGGTAGTTGTTTTTGTGGTGGTGGTTGTTGGTGTGGTGGTTGTGGTGGTGGTTGGGTGGGTAGTTGTTTGTGGTTGTGGTTGGTGTAGTGGTTGTTGTTGTTGTGGTGGTTATTGTTGTGGTGGTGGATGTTGTTGTGGTTGTGTTTGTGGTGGTTGTTGTGTTTGTGGTGGTTGTTGTGGTGGTTGTTGTTGTGGTGGTGGTTGTTGTGGTGGTTGTTGTTGTGCTTGTGGTGGTGGTTGTGGTGGTTGTTGTGGTGGTTGTTGTGGTGGTTGTTGTGGTTGTGGTGTTTGTTATGGATGTGATGGTGGTTGTGGTGGTTGTTGTGGTGGTTGTTGTGATTGTGGTGGTTGTTGTTGTTGTGGTGGTTTATGTTGTAGTGGGTTGGTTATATTGTTGTGGTTGTGTTGGTGGTTGTGGTGTCTATTGTGGTTGTGGTGATTGTTGTAGTTGTGGTGGTTGTTGTGGTGGTTGTTGTGGTTGTGGTGGTGGTTGTTGTGGTTGTGATGGTGGTTGTGGTTGTGGTGGTGGTGGTGGTGGTTATGGTGGTTGTAGTAGTTGTTGTAGTGGTGGTGGTTATTGTGGTGGTTGTTTTTGTGCTGGTGGTTGTTGTTGTGGTGGTTGTTGGGGTTGTTGGGGTTGTTGTTGTTTTGGTGGTGGTTGTTGTTGTGGTGCTGGTTGTAGTTGTGGTGGTTGTTGTGGTTGTGGTGGTTGTTGGTGTTGTGGTGGTTGTTGTTGTTGTGGTTGAGGTTGTGGTGGTTATTGTTGTGGTGGTGGTTGTTATTTGTGTGGTTGTATTTGTGGTGGTTGTTGTGGTGGTGGTTGTGGTGGTCGTAGTGGTGGTTGTGATGGTGGTTGTGGTAGATGTAGTGATTGTTATGGTTGTTATTGTGGTGGTTATTTTGGTTGTTGTTGTGGTGGTGGTGGTTGGTGTGGTGGTTGTTGTTGTTGTGGTGGTTGTTGTGGTGGTTATTGTTGTTGTGGTTGTGGTTGGTGTGGTGATTGTGGTTTTTGTGGTGGTTGTTGTGGTGGTTATTGTTGTGGTGGTGGTTGTTGTTGTAGTGGTTGTGTTTGTGGTGGTTGTGGTGGTTGTTGTGGTGGTGGTGGTTGTAGTGGTGGTTGTTGTTTTGGTGGTGGCTGTTGTGGTGGTTGTTGTTGTGGTGATTGTGGTGGTTGTTGTGGTGGTTAAGGTGGTGGTTGCGGGGGTTTTCTTGATTGTTGTGGTTGTGGTGGGGGTGGTGGTTGTTGTTGTGGTGGTGGTGATTGTGGTGATTGTTGTTGTTGTGGTGGTTCTTGTTGTGGTGGTGGTTGTTGAGATGGTTGTTGTTGTAGTGGTTGTGGTTATGGTGGTTGTGATGGTTGTTGTGGTGGTTGTGGTGGTTGTTATGGTTGTTGTTGTGTTTGTGGTTGTTGTTGTGGTTGTGGCGGTGGTTGTGGTGGTTGTTGTGATTGTTGTGGTAGTTGTGGTAGCTGTTGTTGTGGTTTTTGTTGTGGTTGTTGTGGTTGTGGAGGTTGTTGTGGTTGTGATGGTGTTTGTGGTGGTTGTTGTGGTGGTTGTTGTGATGGTTGTTGTGGTGGAGGTTGTTGGGGTTGTGGTGGTAGTTGTGGTGGTTGTGGTGGTGTTTTTGGTGGTTCTTGATGTTGTTGTGGTTGGGGTGGTTGTGATGGTTGGTTGTGGTAGTTGTTGTGATTGTTGTGGTGGTTATTGGTGTTGTGGTGGTTGTTGTTGTTGTGGTTGTGGTGGTTGTTGTGGTGGTTGTTGTTGTGGTGGTTGTTGTGGTTGTGGTTGTTGTTGTGGTAATTGTTGTGGTTGTGATGGTGGTTGTTGTGGTGATTGTGGTGGTTGTTGTGGTGGTTGTTGTGGTGTTTGTTCTGGTTATTGTTGTGGTGGTTGTTGTGGTTGTGGTAGTGGTTTTTATGGTTGTGGTAGTGGTTGTTCTGATTGTTGTGGTTTTGGTGGTGGTTGTGGAGGTTGTTGTGGTGGTTGTTGTTATGGTTGTGGTTGTTGTTGTATTCGTGGTGGTTGTAGTGGTTGTTGTGGTGGTTGTTGTGTTAATGGTTGTTGTGGTTGTGGTGGTTGTTGTGATGGTGGTTGTTGTTGTGGTTGTTGTAGTGGTGGTTGTTGTGGTGGTGGTTTTTGTGGTGGTGGTTGTATTGGTGGTTGTTGTGGTGGTTGTTGTTGTGGTGGTTGTGGTGGTGGTTGTTGTGGTTGTGGTGGTTGTTGCGGTTGTGGTGGTGGTTGTGGTGTTTGTGGTGGTTGTTGTGGTAGTGGTGGTTGTTGTGGATGTTTTTGTGGTTGTGGTGGTGGTTGTGATGTTTGTTGTGGTGATTGTGGTGGTTGTTGTGGTGGTAGTTGTGGTGGTTGTATGGTGGTTGTTGTGGTGGTTGTTGTGGTTGTGGTAGTGGTTGTGGTGTTTGTTGTGGTGGCTGTGGTGGTTGTTGTGGTGGTTGTTGTGGTGGTTGTTGTTGTGGTGGTTTTTGTGGTGGTTGTGGAGGTTGTGGTGGTTGTTGTGGTGG
Organism: Ariolimax columbianus; assembly: GCA_036924085.1. NCBI lineage: Eukaryota > Metazoa > Mollusca > Gastropoda > Stylommatophora > Arionidae > Ariolimax > Ariolimax columbianus. Next base: position 125,016,884 of record JAVGWX010000004.1, read on the forward strand.
TAGTGGTTGTTGTGATTGTGGTGGGTGTTGTGATGGTTGTTGTCGTAGTTGTGGTGGTTGTTGTGATGGTGGTTGTTGTGGCGGGGGTTTTAATGGTTGTTGTGATTGTGGTGGTTGTTGTTTTGGTTGTTGTGGGGGTTGTTGTTGTGGTGGTGGTTGTTGTAGTGGTAGTGATGGTTGTGGTGGCTGTTGTTGTGGTTGCTGTTGTTGTGGTGGTTGTGGTGGTAGTTGTTGTGGTGGTAGTGGTGATTGTGGTGGTGATTGTGGCTGTGGTGGTGGTTGTAGTGGTTGTTGTGGTTGTTGTGGTGGTTGTGGTAGCTGTTGTTGTGGTTTTTGTTGTGGTTGTTGTGGTTGTTGTGGTTGTGGAGGTTGTTGTGGTTGTGATGGTGTTTGTGGTGGTTATTGTGGTGGTTGTGGTGGTTGTTGTGATGGTTGTTGTGGTGGTGGTTGTTGGGGTTGTGGTGGTAGTTGTGGTGGTTGTGGTGGATTTTTTGGTGGTTCTTGATGTTGTTGTGGTTGTTGTGGTTGTGGTGGTAGTTGTGGTGGGTGTGGTGGTTTTTTTGGTGGTTCTTGATGTTGTTGTGGTTGTGGTGGTTGTTGTGGTTGTGATGGTGGTTGTGGTAGTTGTTGTGGTGGTTGTGGTTGTTATTGTGGTTGTGGTGGTTGTTGTTGTTGTGGTTGTGGTGATTGTTGTGGTGGTTGTGGTAGTTATTGGTGTTGTGGTGGTTGTTGTTGTTGTGGTTGTGGTGGTTGGTGTGGTGGTTGTTGTTGTGGTGTTTGTTGTGGTTGTGGTGGTTGTTGTGGTAATTGTTGTGGTTGTGATGGTGGTGGTTGTTGTTATGGTTGTGGTGGTTATTGTGGTGGTTGTTGTGGTGCTTGTTGTGGTTGTGATATTTGTTGTGGTGATTGTGGTGGTTGTAGTGGTTGTTGTTGTGGTGTTTGTTCTGGTCGTTGTTGGGGTGGTTGTTGTGGTTGTGGTAGTGGTTGTGGTGGTGGTGGTGGTGGTTGTTGTGATTATTGTGGTTTTGGTGGTGGTTGTGGTGGTTGTTGTGGTGGTTGTTGTTATGGTTGTGGTTGTTGTTGTATTCGTGGTGGTTGTGGTGGTTGTTGTGGTGGTTGTTGTGTTAATGGTTGTTGTGGTGGTTGTTGTGGTGGTGGTTGTTTTGGTGGTTGTTGTGGAGGTGGTGGTTGTGGTGGTTGTTGTGGTGGTGGTTGAGGTGGTTGTTGTGGTTGTGGTGGTTGTTGTGCTTGTGGTGGGGGTTGTGATGGTTGTTGTGGTGGTTGTTGTTGTGGTGGTTTTTGTGGTGGTTGTGGAGGTTGTGGGGGTTGTTGTGGTGGTAGTTGTTGTTGTGATTGTGGTGGGTGTTGTGATGGTTGTTGTTGTAGTTGTGGTGGTTGTTGTGATGGTGGTTGTTGTGGTGGGGGTTGTGATGGTTTTTGTGATTGTGGGGGTTGTTGTGGTTGTTGTTGTGGTTGTGGCGGGGGTTGTGATGGTTGTTGTGATTGTGGTGGTTGTTGTTGTTGTTGTTGTGGAGGTTGTTGTTGTGGTGGTGGTTGTTGTAGTGGTAGTGATGGCTGTGGTGGTTGTTGTTGTGGTGGCTGGTGTTGTGGTGGTTGTGGTGGTAGTTGTTGTGGTGGTAGTGGTGATTGTGGTGGTTTTTGTGGCTGTGATGGTGGTTGTAGTGGTGGTGGTATGGTGGTGTTGATGATGGTGTTTGAGGTGGTTGTGGTAGTAGTTGTGATGGTGTTGTGGATGTAGTGATGGTTGTTGTTGTTGTGGTGGTGATGGTGGTTGTAGTAGTGGTTGTGATTGTGGATGTGATGGTGGTGGTGATGATGGTTGTGGTGGTGATGGTGGTTGTGGTTATTTTGAAGGTGGTGGTTGTGGTTGTGGTGGTTGTTGTAGTTGTGGTGGTTGTGGTGGTGATGGTGGTTGTGGTGGTGATGGTGGTTGTAGTTGTTTTAAAGGTGGTGGTTGCGGTTGAGTTGTGATGGTGGTTGCTGTGGTGGTGGTGGTTGTGTTTTTGTGCTTGTGGTTTTGGAGGCAGTTGTGGCTAAGCTGGTGGTTTTGATGGGTCGGCTAAACATTGGTCTTTGGTAGGTTAAACATTGGCGATAGGTAGGTCGTGGATAGGTTAAACATATGTCGTGGATAGGTTAAACAGTGTCGTGGTACGTTAAACATTGGTCATAGGTAGGTCGTGGTTAGATTAAATATAGGTCAGACATATTCCGTACATAAAACGTACATAGACCTTGGATAGACCATATGAGACGTATTTATGTCGCCTCTAGGTCCCACACAGGGCGTCTGTAGACCAAATATGAGACGCATATTAGGACGCCTGTAGGACGTACATGTATCATACATAAAACAGAACAATTACTCTTAGATCTCAGTGTTAGAGAGAACGATTACTTTTAGCTATCAGGGTTAGAAAGAACGATTACTTTTAGCATTCATGGTAGGAGAGAACATTAAATTTTAGCTATCATGGTAGGAAAGAACGATTACTTTTAGCTATCAGGGTTAGAAAGAACGATTACTTTTAGCTATCATGGTAGGAGAGAACGATTACTTTTAGCTATCATAGTAGGAGAGAATGATTACTTTTAGCTATCAAGGTTAGAAAGAACGATTACTTTTAGCTATCAGGGTTAGAAAGAACGATTACTTTTAGCTATCAGGGTTTGAAAGAACGATTACTTTTAGCTGTCATGGTAGGAGAGAACAATTAATTTTAACTCTCCTGGTAGGCGAGAAAGTATGTATAGTTGATCTATTGATGTGTGTATAGTTGATGTATGTATAGTTGATGTGTGTATAGTTGATGTATGTATAGTTAATGTGTATATAGTTGATTTATGTATTCAAATCTTTGTCATTGTGAGGATTGTTTTAAGATGTTTCTGACAAAGAAGATGCATTTGCGTCCACTTTGTTCCTTCCTAATGTTCTTACTCCTTCCTAATGTTCTTGGTCCTTCCTAATGTTCTTGGTCCTTCCTAATGTTCTTGCTCATAGCAGTTGATTTTCTTTTCTGTTTTATCCCGTCTAACACTTTGCTGAGTGCTCAGAAGATACCGATTTTTTTCCCTGTTATTGGCGTCTGGCAGTTCGCCCATTTTTGTGTGTGGTCATTTCGAAACGGTTCCTTTGTAGCCATTCTCGTGACCTGATTTATGTCTCTGATATGTCCCAATCATGATCTGGATTCTTCTGTTGCTAATACAGGCTGTATTCAAGTGGTCAGGAGTTGTGGGACTGTTCCATTCTTCAGTCCTTTGACAGCTATTGGAATGTATTGTATGATGTATGTTTGTGCTCAAATAAGGATCTTTATCTGCCTTAATGATATCTAGCTGTCGATTGAGTAGATTCTTGTGACGAGTTCAAGTTGCATCATTAGCGCATTCTTATTGTAAGTTATGGCGCTGCCTCTTGGCGCATTCTAACTGTAAGTTATGGTGCTGCCTCTTGGCGCATTCTAATTGTACGTTATGGCGCTGCCTCTTGGAGCATTCTTATAGCAAGATTTGGCTGCCGCTTGGCGCATTCTTATTCCAAGTTCTGGCTGCCGCTTGGCGCATTCTTATTCCAAGTTCTGGCTGCCGCTTAGCGCATTCTTATTCCAAGTTCTCGCTGTCTATTGGCACATTCTTATAGCTAGATTTGGTTGCCTCTTTGTTGCTCTTTATTGCAAGTATCTGTGAAATGTTTTTCTCAACAAAATTGTTGTTGTGAAATGATTCCATACTTATCAATCGCTTTTATTATTGTCTGCAGTTCGCTTGCCACATTCAGTTGTTGTTATTGTTTATGCAGTGTTCATTGCTTAGGACGGTTTTGGCTGACTGTCTTGCACGGCCACGCAAGAACTCGTGTTGGTTTGCTCGATCTCGACATCATACTTCCTTGTTCAGCAGTAGGTGCTGTTTACTGCATCTGTTTAGTTTAGTTTAGTGGACTTTGCTTTGATTTGTGTTCTCCTATTTGTGGTTTTTACTGTTTCTGATGATCTAATTCCAATCTTGTATCTGCTTTTCCCAGAATCCATACAACATTTCCTGTGGGTGGAAATTCTTCATTAAACATATCGTTGTGTAAAAGTGCTTCATCAAAATTATCGTTGTGTGAAAGTGCTTTCTAAAACGCATGTTTTTATAAAAATTCTTCCTAAAACACATATTTGTGTGAAAGTGCTTCATCAAAATTTTCGTTGTGTGAAAGTGCTTTCTAAAACGCATGTTTTTATAAAAATGCTTCCTAAAACACATATTTGTGTGAAAGTGCTTCATCAAAATTATCGTTGTGTGAAAGTGCTTTCTAAAACGCAAGGTTTTATAAAAATGCTTCCTAAAACACATATTTGTGTGAAAGTGCTTCATAAAACATTTGTTTGTGTATGGGGGACGGCGTGGCCTAGTGGTTAAGTGACACGGCTCACAACCAGAAGGTGCTGGGTTCGATCCCCAAGCAAACCTTTAGAAAATGCAGGAGGAAGCAGACCCTTACATAAAATGCATGCTGAAGTCAGATGCACTGGGCCTACAGGCGCAAAATAAAAACCACACTGTAACGCACACACGCCTTGGGGAATAGATAAATAAGGCGAACGGAAAAAATATATGTTTGTGTGGATATTCTTTACACAAAATATTTGTGTTATGTGAATGTTTTAAATAAAATATATGCGTGTGAACAAGTATTGTATAAAATATATCTGCATATGGTTTAAAATATAGTATCTCTTGTAATCATTCTTAATTCACTATCTCTGCGTGAAAGTGTTTTTATGTATAACAATAAACGGTATGAACGTATTTCATAGCTGATATATACTTGTGAATGCGTTTTATGTACATATAAATATATACACACACACATACACATATACATTTATGTTTGTGTGTGTTTGCTTGTGTATGTATGTGTGTGTGTGTTTGTGTGTGTGTGTGTGTGTATGTGTGTTTGCGAGAGATAGACTGAGTAAGTGAGAGAGAATGTATGATATCAGTATTATTTCTGTATGAGTGAGAGAGAATGTATGATATCAGTATTATTTCTGTGTGAGTGCGAGAGAATGTATGATATCAGTATTATTTCTGTATGAGTGAGAGATAATGTATGATATCAGTATTATTTCTGTGTAAGTGAGAGAGAATGTATGATATCAGTATTATTTCTGTATGAGTGAGAGAGAATGTATGATATCAGTATTATTTCTGTGTAAGTGAGAGAGAATGTATGATATCAGTATTATTTCTGTGTAAGTGAGAGAGAATGTATGATATCAGTATTATTCCTGTATGAGTGAGAGAGAATGTATGATATCAGTATTATTTTTGTATGAGTGAGAGAGAATGTATGATATCAGTATTATTTCTGTATGAGTGAGAGAGAATGTATGATATCAGTATTATTTCTGTATGAGTGAGAGAGAATGTATGATTTCACTATTATTTCTGTATGAGTGAGAGAGAATATATGATATCAGTATTATTTCTGTGTAAGTGAGAGAGAATGTATGATATCACTATTATTTCTGTATGAGTGAGAGAGAATGTATGATATCAGTATTATTTCTGTGTAAGTGAGAGAGAATGTATGATATCACTATTATTTCTGTGTAAGTGAGAGAGAATGTATTATATGAGTATTATTTCTGTGTAAGTGAGAGAGAATGTATGAAATCAGTATTATTTCTGTGTAAGTGAGAGAGAATGTATGATATCACTATTATTTCTGTGTAAGTGAGAGAGAATGTATGATATCAGTATTATATATGTATGAGTGAGAGAGAATGTATGATATCAGTATTATTTCTTTGTGAGAGAGAGAATGTATGATATCACTATTATTTCTGTGTAAGTGAGAGAGAATGTATGATATCAGTATTATTTCTGTGTAAGTGAGGGAGAATGTATGATATCAGTATTATATATGTATGAGTGAGAGAGAATGTATGATATCAGTATTATTTCTGTGTGAGTGAGAGAGAATGTATTATACCAGTATTATATCAGTATAATAATACAAATTCGTCCATCGTCGTCGATGAGGACCTAACACATCATCCTGTGCCATACTGCATCCT